>CM031947.1:17963117-17985617 GCA_018749465.1 Paracanthobrama guichenoti
ATGTTTGTTTGCTATTGCTACTGATGATGACACTGTGGAGCAATAATCTTGATTTTCTTTTTTTTCTTTTTGTTGCTACAGTTATTCCTTATTCAGTTCAATTTTAGTGTACTTTTCTGGCATGGAAGAAAACCGATATTTGCTTTGCCAATAGGTTTGTGCAATGTAAAATAATGTACATTCTCTCTCTCCAGATGTTCATGTGGAGCCCCATAAGAAGCAGCTTCACGTAACTCTGGCCTACCACTTCCAATCCAATCATCATGCATCATTAGAAAAACTTGCCAAAGGTGTAGACACAACCCTGTGCTGCGATTGGCAAGCTGTACTCTTTTCACGAGACATCCGATTTGCCAATCATGAGGTAGTCTAATGATTGTCATCCATTGTTTCTTTTGCTAACATCCTTAATAATATAATGTTTTGTTTCAAGAGAATTTACCATCATTTAGCATATCATAGCATACCGTTGTTGATGCCAAATATTTGCTACAGAAATAATCTATAGAAAATAAAATGTATCATTGTATCGCTACATTCATCTGCATCCATACAACCATTTTAATAATTTCTAAAATGTAACGAAGTTAGATGGATACACTTTATCGTACAATGTTATTGGTATCTACATGGGTTAATACTTTGAACACTGAATATATTTAATTAAAATGCTTGATAATGCTGAAAGATTACCAATGAATAATTATGTTATCAAATACTGACTTTTTGGCTTTGGTGGCTTTGTAACTTTCTGTCTCTTTGTTTGAAGACCCTGCGGGTGATGTACCCTTATGTGCCTCAGAATGATGATGAACTGGAGCTGGTGCCCGGTGACTTCATCTTCATGTCATCTATAGAACAGACCACTGCCAGTGAGGGCTGGGTCTACGGGACCTCGATGAGCACAGGGTTATCTGGGCTATTGCCAGAAAATTACGTCAGTAGGGCAGATGAGTGTGACACTTGGGTCTTTCATGGGTAAGATGGATCATGAAGTAACTAAAGCTGATTGTAGACTACCGGTCAAAAGTTTGAGATCAGTATGTTTTGTTTATGAAAGAAGTTAAGGATGCTTTAAATTGATCAAAAGTGACAGTAAAGACATTTAAAATGGTATAAAAGATTTCTATTTCAAATAAATGCTGTTCTTTTTAAATTTTCTATTCATCAGAGAATCCTGAAACATAAATATTGATATGCAGCCATGAATAATAATAATGAGAAATGTTTTTGAGCAAGATATTAGAATGATTTCTGAAGGATCATCGATCATGTGACAATGAAGTAATAATGCTGAAAATTCAGCTTTCATCACAGGAATAGCTTTTTAAAATACATTAAAATTGAAAATAGTTATTTTAAATTGTAATATTTCTCAATATCACTGGTTTTACTGTTTTTAATCAAATAAATGCAGCCTTGTTGAGTGTAATATACTTCTTTCAAAAACATAAAAATCGTACAGACCCCAAACTTTTGAATGGTAGTTTGGTGTTGAGCTCTCATGGTGACAGCATGCTAGATCTAAAAGCAATAACTGAAATATTTACATCTCTGCATCTCATTACCTCTTTGTTTTATCTCCTTTTTTCAGGTCTTTCTCTTTCCTTAATGGGACCCCCCCATCCAATATCAGAGGAGCAATGGGTGGAATGTTTTTTGACCCACACTTGGATGGTCGTCTCCTTGATGATCCCATGCCATTGGATCACTCCAGTCTTAGCGTCATATGTCAGCCTATGCAGGTAAAACACTTTCAGGGATGTGATTTATTTGATTTATTTACTTTTTTCCATATCTTCCACCCTGAAAAGTATGACCCACGTGAATTGCATAAATCCGAGAAAAAATGGGGGTGGGTGGGTGTTGGTTACTGTATATTGGTTGAAATCACAAAATGGCCTTGAACAATTGCTAAATAAACAACAAAATGTTACGTTTTCAAATTTATTCCAACATGCGGCTACCATCTTCCCAAATTTGTCATGAGAATCGTTTATCTGTTGTAGTCAACAAAGAGAAGGGATAAGATCTTCCTGTGGTTTTCCGCAAAAATAAAATCTCAGTGGGTTTTTGTGTTTGAAAGCAAAGAAATTAAGACAGCCATAAATGTTTGTGTTGTAACTTTAAACAAAATAATAATAATGATCATAATAATTATTAACATTGTTATTAATAAAAATAATAACATTTCTATAAATTCTTTAATCATAACATATATTGTATTACAATATATTATATTATATTATTATCATGATTATTAAATGTTTTTAATTTTACAGTACAATAGTATGTATTATTGCAATATAAGATATGTCTTTATTAATTCACATTTTTTAATAATAATAATTGCTGGGGGTGGGGCGTGGACAGGTTTTCCTTTTTTTTTGTCTTTAGCTGGGGGGTCTTGTTTTAATGTTAGAGAATATGAAATCTTTTTCCTGTGTAATGTTTTATTCAAAATGATTTGTTTTAGATCCTACGACCCAATCAGTCTCGATTGCCTAAGAGAACATTGTTTGTGTGTCGCCATGGTGAGAGAATGGACGTAGTGTTCGGGAAACACTGGATCACTCAGTGCTTTGATGCCAAAGGTCTGATTTCAATTTCCAAAACGGTTATATTATGCTCGAAATAATTAGTCAGCTATAAATAGACAAATATGCATTATATCCAGAAGAAAAAAAAATCTAAGAAATGTATCTGCCAAAATGTGTGAGAACCCTGTTAATGTTTAATTTCTGGATGTGTACTCATTTGTCTATGCTTGTGTATATTGAGCAGGTCGGTATGTGCGGTCAAACCTCAATATGCCGCTGAGTCTCCCAGTGAGGAGTGGGGGGTACAGGGACTATGATAAAGACTGCCCTATCACTGTGTTTGGATCCACGCAGGCCCGCCTAGTTGGTCAGTCCTTCATCACTCTTAAATACACATTAAGAGCAATATCACATTAATTATTTTCTATTCCACATACTAATTGCATTAAAGGTTTCATTTCTGCTCCACTATGTGCACTAGCATGTGTTTATGTGTGATTTGTTTCACAGGGGAAGCTCTTCTAGAAAGTAATACAGTGCTAGACTTTGTGTACTGTTCTCCATCTCTGCGCTGTGTGCAAACAGCTCATAATATCCTCAGAGGTAAAACAGCACCTCTTTCATCTTTCTTTTGCTTCTTCATGAATTGGTTTCTACTTCGTTAGCCATTCCCATTTACATCCCTAAAGCAATTCTTCCCATGTGCCTCTTTCACTGTTATGGACTGTATGTCTCAGGTCTTCAAAAGGATGGGAAGACTAAGATCAGAGTTGAGCCTGGTTTGTTTGAGTGGACTAAATGGGTGTCGGGAACCTCATTACCTGCCTGGATCCCTCCTGCAGACCTGGCGGCTTCTAACCTTAGTGTGGATACAACGTACAGGTATTTTATTAGACATTCAATGTACTATACGTCATTTTTTGTAATGTTGCTTAGTGATAGAATTATTTTATTGTTTTTATTTATTTAATTTCATTAGTAACTTCCTGCAGTGAATGGAATTATTAAGTTGCCTTATTCCCCTGCAGACCTCATATACCCATCAGTAAACTGGCTGTGTCTGAGTCCTATGAAACTTACATCAGTCGCAGCTTCCAAGTGACACGTGAAATTCTGTCAGAGTGCAATAATCTGGGTAGGTCATGAGTGTGGGTACTTTTGCTTGTATATACTGTATATGTATATATATATTTTGTTGTTGTTGTTGTTGTTGTTGTTTGAATCTATACTGATCTGAATGCTTTAAGAAGTTTTATATGTACTAAGTTGTTCTGGCATTCAATAGGAAACACAGTGCTGATTGTGGCCCATGCTTCCTCTCTTGAGGCTTGTACGAGGCAGATACAGGGTCTGACCCCACAGAACGCTAAAGATTTTGTGCAAGTGGTCAGAAAGGTCAGATCTCATACATGCATACATACATTACGAATGTGAATGTGAATATTGACTAGTTGACTTATTTATATTTATATATATATATATATATATATATATATATATATAATATATATATTATTATATATATATTATACAGATGATATTTAATATAAGAAATGTAAAAAATATTTAGATTTATACATAATTGTTTAAAAGTTTGAGGTCACAGATTTTTTTGTTGCAAGAAATGAATACTTTTATTCAGCAAAGTTGCATTGAATTGATCAAAAGTGGCAGTAAAGAAAAAGTTTTTTTACTTTCTATTCATCAAAGAAAAATAAATGTTACACGGATCCAACAAAATATTAAGCAGCACAACTGTTTTCAGCATTGATCATAAATAATAAATGTTTCTCGTCTAAAACAGCATATTAGAATGATTTACGTGATTCTGAAGACTGGAGTGATGATGCAGAAAATGTAGCTTCGCTATCCCAGGAATGCATTACATTTTAAAATATATAAAAATGTATATATTATTATTTATATATAGTTATTTTAAATTGTAATAATATTTTACAATATACTTTATTTTACTGTATTTTTGACTAAATAAATTATTTTCTTGGTGAACATAAGAGATTTCAAAAACATGAAGAGAACTTTTGTCAATTTCCATATTTATTTTGATATTTTAATGTGATTTTTATATATATATCACCTCATATATATCATGATAAACAATCTAGATATTCTCCCCCCTTCCATTTTCTCTCACAGATACCTTACTTAGGCTTTTGTGCTTGTGAAGAGATGGGTGAAACAGGAGTTTGGCAGCTTGTGGACCCGCCCATCCTGCCGCTCACCCATGGACCTAATCACAGCTTTAACTGGAGAGAAACGCTGCTGCAGGACTGAGAGGCGCTGCAATTTTACCTTCACTGCTCTTCCTCCAAAGGCAACAAAGACGTAGCTTACAGTCACATCATTACAGACCTGCATTATAGCACTATAAAAAGCTCATGCTTCCATAGCCAAGTTCTTGCACTGCTACAGTACACCTCATTGACTCTGTCTTAATATATACAGCATAAGAGCAGAAATATTTGCGATAGATTTCCATAATGTGCTTAAACACCATTTAAGCTGCAGCAGAACTCTTGCTTCCAACTGTAGCCCAGGCGTAACTAAAAATCTGAGCGCTTCAAAGACATACGTCATACACCGTGAGAAACTCAGGTTTCCTGCCTCAGTGAGGAGGAAATAGTGTGCAAAGTTGAAGAGTCATCATCCAACACTTCCAAAATGGATGCCGCTGGACTCGGGTTGGGTCTCCGCACCCTCTGTAAACTCCATTTTACTAGACTCTGTAGGGGAACGAGATTTCTCCCTATTACACTGTGAATCAAGCAGACATGCACAACCTCTTGCATCAAGATTTCCCAATTACACCTTCTACAAGCCCACTCACCAACCTCCTGAAAGCACAAGAATATAATCTGGCAATCAGATAGACTGAGAAGCAGCTTTAAAGTAGTTTAGAAATGGATTTGGTGGACAGCACATTCGTCCTGTGCCTTGCTGTCATGCTGCTACTTTTAAACACTTTGCAACTATAGGACACATTGGGAGGACTGTTAGTTAGGGCTTATTTGGAGACAGTATTTAACGGTGTACTGTCGCACTTTTCGCATGTAGGGTCGATTTTGCAAAACGGAAGACGATAAGGCATCATCAAACATTCGAAGACAATGCCACAAATGGTTACAACATCTTAAGCAGCAGCTTAAATAATGTTATGTGCAGCTGTTAAGGAACGCATTGCTGTAAGGCAAGCTTTTTTTTTCTGAGCACTTGAAAAATCAAACCAAACAGGAAAGAATGCTTCAACAATGTAAAGAATTGTACATTAATGCATAATGTGTCTGTATATACTAAGTAACATAGTAAAATCCATTTGATGTGTTTCACCTTTAAATGGAATAATTATAATTGCATTTATTTATATATTCATAAGATAGTTGTAAAGAGATGTTGGTGCTTCAGGTTTTTTGTTTGTTATTTCCTGTTATTGGAATAGAGAAATCAAGCCATAGCAAATGACGATATAAATCACTATATAATGCAGTGTTTTTCTCCACTCCAAGAACTTACATAAGCATATCTGTTACGGTTACTGTAATATGCCATCTGTGTTCCCTGAACTTCATAACTATTTTAGCCCACCCATGGTTTGACATTTAATGATGATAAGGAGGAGGCATGCATAATGAGGTGTGCAGTGCATTGCACAATCAAATGAGCTTTATGGAATTTTTGGCATAGTTTTCAATATGTGCTCATCTAATGCATTTACTTAAAGATAAATGTAGACGTTAGGCTCGGCCAAACTTGCCAAGGGTGTGCAAACAAGCTTAGATCTGCCATAATGTTTTTGACAGTTTTATGATGTTGCTGTTTTTATTTTTTTTATATTATTATTATTATTATTATTATTATTATTATTATTATTATTATTGCATTTAAGAGTTGATCTCTTGCCTAAATGAGTCCTGTCAGAGGAAAAATGTTGGAACTAATAAAGTGATAGTTCACCCAAATTTTCTTTTCAAAGCTGAATTTTTAAATAATATTTGGGCTACTCCTTTTTATTTAATTTTTTTGTGACCAACATTTTTATTGCATTTAAAAAACAAAAAAAAAAAAAAAAAAAACATTGCAAATGTATAATAAACATCCGAAATGAATAAACAGGGGAAAGCAACAGAAACACCAGATCAAAAGTAGGATTCATAAAAAAAAATGCATTTTCTTATTACAGTCTAATATTTTGAAAGAGAATTTCCAGTTATAAGTAGTTGCTGATTTAGCCGTGTTAAGTTGTTCTGTTATACATTCACAGTTTAGAATTTTGCTAGAAGGCTATGCATTCAATATGATTTTGTACATGTATATGGTATAAACCAATTCTCTTTTCGAGATAATCAAAGTAAATGAGGACTAGGTTTGACTGCATATGACCACTAGTATTTTTATTTTGAGATCTTTTTTCAATAAATCTATAAATGGCCTCAACTCAATGATCCGGTTCCATTTCACCTAAGGTCAAGAAATCAGTGAATAACATCTTTGGCCTGTGTATTACGCAAATCATCATATGACATCAGAAGACTTTAAATAGTACTAATGCACATTTTATGATCATTTCATAGTAATTGCATATAGAGACCAGTTCACAATTTCTGCTTTTGTGTTCCATGGAAGAAAGTAATAGTCAAGAATGGAACGTGTGGGAATAAATGATGACAGAATTGTCTTTTTGGGTGAACTATTCCTTTCAAACATTTCTGATTACAGGAGTCTGAGACAAATCTTTCTTCATTCATTTGGTATTTTCCAGCTCAACAGTATTTAACCTTCTAAATGCTTCCTACTCATGAATTTAAATGAGACATTTATCTCAGCACAGATGACTTTGTGAACTTATGAAGATTTTGATTTGGTCAACCCAGTGTAAGCGTGAGTAGGGGTATGCTTACCTTATTAAATTGCCATTACAACATGTCTACCATGAATAGATCCTTGTTCTTCCAAAAACGGCAACACACAACTACCCCATCATGTGTATCAGTGTGTATATTACCACAGAGGGTTGAATGTGCAGCTTGTCAAAAACTGATCCAGACCATGTTTGATTCACTGAGAGGTAATATTGTCACTGTATAATTTTTCAGAAGCATGCTATGTGTGCAGATTCTTCTGACTATTTTAAAATGAAGTGTAATATGAGCCAAAGTGCTTATTGATTTTTATTTTTATGAATCGTTTCCCTAGGGCTATATACTTAGACACCCAATATGTTTTATATACCCTTTCTGATCAATGACTGAGGAAACCTATACATATACACGAAATCTAAATACAAAATAGTTAGAAATAAGGGTAAAAATAAATATATTACAGATTGCTAGCTATTAGTATTGCCTGTTGTTTGGTCCTAGCTGGAATCATGTTTAGTTATCAATATATGCTTTCATTAAGGTCATCTGATTTATTTCAAGTTATTCAAATTTAATGTTGGGGCATTTCAGAAGCTTAAAATTGATCCTTGCATGCACAAGAAGAAAATGCAAATTTAGCCCATTCATAGTGAAAAGTAGTAAAAAATGAAGAAATTCAGTGCGTAAAGATTTTGAATTGAGATTCCAAAAGCATATGTGACATTCCGCCACGAAACTCTTTAAATATGATTGTAGACATTTTTTACAACTTATTTTAATGCGTAATGTTTGTAAAGCATGTTTGCAAATAAATCTTTTGTCATCCTGCATTGAAGAGTTTTCTTTCACTGAAATTACTTTACTAAGTAAAGGGTACTAACAAATAATACAAACCTGATTCCAAAAAAGTTGGGACACTGTACAAATTGTGAATAAAAACAGAATGCAATGATGTGGAAGTTTCAAATTTCAATATTTTATTCAGAATACAACAAATGACATATCAAATGTTTAAAGGGATATCAGTATCATTTTAAGGGAAAAATAAGTTGATTTTAAATTTCATGGCATCAACACATCTCAAAAAAGTTGGGACAAGGCCATGTTTCCCACTGTGTGGCATCCCCTCTTCTTTTTATGACAGTCTGCAAACGTCTGGGGACTGAGGAGACAAATTGCTCAAGTTTAGGAATAGGAATGTTGTCCCATTCTTGTCTAATACAGGCTTCTAGTTGCTCAACTGTCTTAGGTCTTCTTTGTCACATCTTCCTCTTTATGATGTGCCAAATGTTTTCTATGGGTGAAAGATCTGGACTGCAGGCTGGCCATTTCAGTACCCGGATCCTTCTTCTACGCAGCCATGATGTTGTAACTGATGCAGTATGTGGTCTGGCATTGTCATGTTGGAAAATGCAAGGTCTTCCCTGACAGAGACGACGTCTGGATGGGAGCATATGTTGTTCTAGAACTTGGATATACCTTTCAGCATTGATGGTGCCTTTCCAGATGTGTAAGCTGCCCATGCCACACGCACTCATGCAACCCCATACCATCAGAGATGCAGGCTTCTGAACTGAGCGCTGATAACAACTTGGGTTGTCTTTGTCCTTTTTAGTCCGGATGACATGGTGTCCCAGTTTTCCAAAAAGAACTTCAAATTTTGATTTGTCTGACCACAGAACAGTTTTCCACTTTGCCACAGTCCATTTTAAATGAGCCTTGGCCCAGAGAAAACGCCTGCGCTTCTGGATCATGTTTAGATATGGCTTCTTTTTTGACCTATAGAGTTTTAGCAGGCAACGGCGAATGGCACGGTGGATTGTGTTCACCGACAATGTTTTCTGGAAGTATTCCTGAGCCCATGTTGTGATTTCCATTACAGTAGCATTCCTGTATGTGATGCAGTGCCGTCTAAGGGCCGAAGATCACGGGCATCCAGTATGGTTTTCCGGCCTTGACCCTTACGCACAGAGATTGTTCCAGATTCTCTGAATCTTTGGATGATATTATGCACTGTAGATGGTGATAACTTCAAACTCTTTGCAATTTTTCTCTGAGAAACTCCTTTCTGATATTGCTCCACTATTTTTGGCGCAGCATTGGGGGGAATTGGTGATCCTCTGCCCATCTTGACTTCTGAGAGACACTGCCACTCTGAGAGGCTCTTTTTATACCCAAGCATGTTGCCAATTGACCTAATAAGTTGCAGATTGGTCCTCCAGCTGTTCCTTATATGTACATTTAACTTTTCTGGCCTCTTATTGCTACCTGTCCCAACTTTTTTGGAATGTGTAGCTCTCATGAAATCCAAAATGAGCCAATATTTGGCATGACATTCCAAAATGTCTCACTTTGAACTTTTGATGTTATCTATATTCTATTGTGAATAAAATATAAGTTCATGAGATTTGTAAATTATTGCATTTTTTTTTTATTCACAATTTGTACAATGTCCCAACTTTTTTTGGAATCGGGTTTGTAATAGGCTATATTGTTATTGCTTTTGTAATTATTAGGGGTCAGTAATGACTGTTGGGGGTGAGCTGTGCAGGTATAATCATTTTGAAACTTAAGTTTAAATTATATTTTCTAATAATTTTATCAGTACATCATGTTTATTATTAATTTTATCAACATATTGTTTTGATAATATCCATTGATAACGTTACGTTTTCAGTCACAGATCATAATCGATGTAAGCTGACGCAATAAAGTTCATCCCCTTGTATCTCTCCCTCTAAATTAATGCGTGATTTATTTTGTTCATAATAATCATATTAAATAATCATAAAATGTGTTTACATTTCTCTTTTAGAGGAAAAATAAACCGCGCGGTCTCTATCGCGGGATTGGCTGTTCGCTGCAAACGTCACGATGTGCACGAGCTCCTGAGTAACGGCTAATCTATCCAGGTGAGGTGACGTCAGTTTTTCTGAGCTCTGGAATCAGTAATGCAATGTTAATTTGCCAACAAAGCTTTAACATGACAAGTTAGTAAATTTATATATATAAAAAAGAGCCCATCGTTGTAGTCCATGAAATGGACAAGTCCGGAGTTTAAAAATATTTGAAATAGCAAGTTGTTTAATAGTTAATAAGGGCTTTTTGTTAAGCCATCGACTAACGGCTAAGTTAGCATCCCGTGTTTTTTATTTATTTATATTTGCATTTGAATGCTATTAAAAGCATTTTAACTGGACCTGACAATTACTTTTTGCCTTAATCCGAACAGGTAAACCCTACTTTTCAAATATTATACACAGAAACACGTTAGGATGAAATCATCTGATGTTTAAATGATGCTGTTGTGTCCAGCTTAATTTGAATGGAAGCCTATATTTGTACATCCAGTTGCACTTTTCTTTGCACATGTGATTGCTATTTGCACTTCTGGTTAGAGCTAACTGGTTAAAGCTAACTGCATTTCCTTGGATCTGTAAATTACTTGAACTCTGCACAATGACAATACAGTTGAACATAATCTAATCTAAAAATGACATGAACTGTTGAGATGCAGATCATCTGATGGGCAGGTATGCCTTGAAAGATGTCCTGCACCTGTTTTCAGACCTGTATTTGTTCATGGTGTTGAAGTCTGCTATAGCTATAGCTTCTTTTTATGTTGAGTCTTTAGTACTTTGGGTATTTGTACAGCAATGAGGACGTGTTTGCTTTGTCTTTGCAGAGGAGAAAGTGTGACATACTAATGGAAGACTTGACACATTGAAGACTTGAAAGACGCACTCTCACTCAGGTAAGTTGTGTATTTAATCATGCACCAAACTTAAACTTATGGATATGCATTCGAGATTGTGTATGTACGGAGCCCCTAAAGGGACATGGTGAAGGAAAAATAGATGATATTTTAGGAAACATCATGTCAATGCTTTTGTGAGAGAACGCATAATAGCATTGAAATATTTTTACCTCCCATCTCAGATTTTTTCAGTCACAATGTCCTTTTAGGTATTGCCTTATTTAAGATATTGCCTTGTTTAGGGGAAAAACTTGGACAAATGTGCTTCAGGTGTCTCTGAAAGTTATATTTAACCCAAAATGTCATTGTTTACTAGCTCTTGTTGTTCCAACCCCCATCCCATACTTTTATGGTATTATGCTTTTTGTTTTCTTGTTCTTTTTAGACCTTGACAGATGTTGTCATTCTGAGCTGTCAATGCATTATTGTCAATAAATAATTAATTTTCATTTTAATAAACCATCCCTTCACTAGTGCAGATGTATGAAATGCTCTTATTAGCCACTAGATGGCAGGCTGTGCCTTGTTTCTGT
Organism: Paracanthobrama guichenoti; assembly: GCA_018749465.1. Lineage (NCBI taxonomy): Eukaryota > Metazoa > Chordata > Actinopteri > Cypriniformes > Gobionidae > Paracanthobrama > Paracanthobrama guichenoti. The sequence goes on from CM031947.1 coordinate 17,974,825, forward strand.
GGCACCTCAATGTATTGGAACTAGATGCTAGATTACAAGACCTGTCATTTGAATCCATATGTAGGTGCACTCCTTAATTTGATGTCTTATTAAAAGTTTTACATAGAGAAATGAATAGCACTTTTGAAAGTTATTATAATTACAATGATACATTAACATGTCATTGCTGACATTCAGTTTCCAGGAAGTTTATTTAATATATGCCTTTCCAGTGGTTAAGACTTCTTGATCAATAAAATGCGTAAAACACATCTAAATATAAATAACAATGAAGGACACACAAGTCAAGTGCATAGTCCAAAACTATTGTAACGAATTATAAGGACAAAAATTACTATTCATGTTTTTGGCTTGTTGGCAAAGTTACTTTTAATAATGAGGACTAACAAAGTCAGAGCAGAAGATGAGTGCCAATGAGAAAAGATGGCAGATGTGCCAACTAAGCAGCATTCTTTTAGGTATTATAGCCCATCTTGTCGTTACCCACAATGACCTCAACACCAGTAGACTGTGATGGGTCAAATATGGAAATTCATGTGTCAGGACCCTGTGATGCTGTCTTATTAGTGATCATGGAACAAAATACCTCCTGCTAACTAACCAGCTACTTATAATTAAAAATAGTGATATAATAAGAAATTGATTTAGTCAGTGTTTATGTGTGTTTTTATGTGTATTAGGGCTGTACGATTTGGGGAAAATATCAAATTGCGATTATTCTGGTAAAATTGCGATTTCCGATTTAAAATCACGATTTTTATTTTTACAAATGAAAAGTGTGTATATAACATTTTGTTTATATATATTAATATGACTAATAATTATTATTATGATATTATTATTATTATTGGTAAATAAAATAAATATTTAAAATTTTTATTATTAAAAATAGAGTATTTAAGAATAAATATAACAATATAAGTATAATAATAATAATTATATTTTACAGAAAACTTATTTTACAAAAAAACTGCTGGGTTACCTGTTAATATGCAGCTTTTTATCTGGGATATCAATTTCTTAAAGTCTATGTCTTTATTGTGAAATATGAGCCTCTTATGCATCCACTGTGGGGGAAAAAAACTCCTGTACATTGAAGAAAAACATATAGATTGTCATATAAATTATTTTGGAGAGAAGTATTATTTTTCTTATTTTTTTACCCAAAAGATTAATTCATACTGGAAGCCAGAGGGTGCCCTCGAGCAGAAATGCCACATTTGCCTCAGAGAAGTAATCGTTTTCAGGAAATCCCTAATGTGAAGCTAGCACTGTGTAGCTGCATAAACAGAAGGTAGAAACTCTTTGACTGATTAAACATGACTGCATCAAGATATGGTGTTTGATTTCAAGCCTTCTCGGGTATTTTCATAATAATAAAGTATGCAGTGCTGATTGACATAGACTTTATCACTGTATAGAATACTATAAAATGCCTCTCCCTCATTCTGTGATGAGAAGCCACATCAGCTCACAAACACTCGACTGACGATATTAAGTGAGTTAAAACGTGATATTAAACGTTGTATTTTGTTGGACAACAGGTTTATGAACGCTTCGCATTACTAGTTTGTGAAGATGTTTGTCCCTTGTTGCTTTTTCAAACTCACGTTATAAGTGACTCGAACACGCAGTGCTTTCAGACAGTATTTAATACTGATCACAGAGCCGCTCTTCACTGACATGGGCATATATTTATTTCATTAAAATGACTTTGCGCTTTCATAATTGCACATAAGCCAAATCGCAATTGCGATTCGATTTCAATTAACCATGCAGCCCTAATTGATATCCTACAGTTTATGTGATCTGTTGTTTTACTATCAGGAAGTTTGTTCTGTAATGCATGTCAGCTCAGCTGGAAAGGACAAAAGGACTTATGGTTAGCTTCATAACACTGAGGCAAGGTGTTGGGCTTGTTCAGAGAGATGACATACTTAATCTTTTCCTGTTAGGTACTTAACACGAATCCATACAAACACATCAGGTGACACTGACTGAATGATTATAGGTAGCTTAGCCAATCAAAGGTGAACATCTCACAATTGCTCAAGCGACCCCCCCTGGCTATTAGACAACTTAGGGTCATCTTAATGTTGCTCCTAATGCGTAAATTAAATACTCCTAAAAAATGAAGGATTTGTCGCTCTAACGCCCTAAACCTAGGACAGCTTAGAAGTCCTCCTATGTGTTTGGATTAAAATGTGGTTTAAATATATTTACTATTTTGCTTAATTAAAGGGTTAGTTCACCCAAAAATGAAAATTATTCCATAATTTACTCACCCTCAAGCAGGCCCACACGGAATCGGCGCGCGCAGATTTCCGCTGATTGTAGTGCCCGTCATTTGAGAAGCATACACAATCGCGTGCGCGTGATTGTGAGGGGTAGTAGGCTGCGCTTATTGATGTGAAATTTTTTTTAGTCAGACAGAGAGTGATATTTTAAAATGTCTAAAATGAAATTGACCACGGAGGAGTTAAGGAAACATCACTTGTCTACAAAAATTACTTATTTATAGCTATTAAAAATAGTTAATTTATTTACTTCGGTAAGTATTTATTTATTTTGCTCTATTGTTGAATGATATGAAATTGTTTATTTAATGATTTGTCTACAATACAATTGATAAAGCAATATTTTAATAAATGCCTTCTGAAGTGAATCAATGGGTTTGTGTAAGAAAAATATTCATATTGAAAATGTTATAAAGTAAAATATCTAGCTTCCGGTGGACCGCTTTCGTATTCGCTTGGAAGAGCCAGGACATTTTTTAATATAACTCCGATTGTATTCGTCTGAAAGAAGAATGTCATATACACCTAGGATGGCTTGAGGGTGAGTAAATCATGGGGAAATTTTCATTTTTGGGTGAATTATCCCTTTAATTAGGAAAAACTGAATAGAATAGAAACTAGCTGTAGGTGTAATATTTGATTAGGTTATACTTAGGTTATACATAATACATAATGTATGTTATAGGTATGTCAAAACTTGATAATGCTCTACACACACAACAGTATGTCATATAGTTATGTTTCCATCTTTATATATTTCTCTTCTTCCCGCTGTCTACCTGCTACGCTTCTTTATTAACCACTGTGTGTGATTTAAAAGAGCAGCATAATCCATAGCAACAACAAGGTCAAACCCTGCCGTACTCTTATATTGAGTTCCTTAGTAAAACTTGCTCTTAAGAGTTTTGTAAACAGGTTTTAAGCTAAAAATAAAATTCTTTGTGAATACGGCCACTGTTTCTATGTATTGTAGGTCTGTTCTGTTGCACAGGGTTTCCACAAAAACAATGGAAATATCAGGGAAATTTAAATGTGTTTTCCAGTCCTGAAAAAGTCATGGAAATTAATAAAAGCTCATCAAATTTCTCATTTAACATTTTTCTATTCTTTGCTCTCAAATTTTTAATTGGTTAAAATTGCTCTTGGGAGTAAAGTGAATTGTAGCCTATATGATTTATGTTATAAAAATGTGTTATTTTCTGTGAGTTGAATTATTTTTTCTGAATTGGTCTGAATTTGAATGATTTAAAAAAATGTATTCTAAAATATATTCAAGCTAATAATTAATTCAATAACACTAATCATTTAAAAAAATAATTAAAATTGATTCAAAATGAATCAATTAGACCGATTTGTGAATCAGTCTACTTACAGGATAAGATTAATTAATTCAATTAATTAATTCATAAATTCAGTAATTATAAATGCATGGAAAAGTCATGGAAATTTATGGGTCAAAACTTGTGGGGACTGTAGCTGAGAAAGTCGATAATTAATGCAATCAATGCGAACAATTTCTAGTACCATCTCATATTGGACTTGTTTTTTCCCATCAGCTACTATTTGAGTTGGAATTGATTAAATGGTTTTTTTTTTTTTTTTTTTTTTTTTTTTTGGGGGTGGCTGGATATTGTTACCTTCAGAAAATTTCTCCTTGCCTTAGTCCTTCTTTGCCACCTTTCATTGGTTCAATCTTTCATTCAAAGTGAACATGTCTGTGTCTCTGTGCACAAACTGGTCAACTCTCTGTCTCTAGTACCACACACACAGACTTGCACACTCAGAGCGCTCGCTTCTCTCACACTACGCACAAGCTCTTTTGTTCTGTATGTTTCTCATGACCTTTGACCTTAGGTATCAGTCGGGTGCCCATTGGGGTCTAAGAGGTGTTCCCTACTATGTGTGTCTCTCACTTGCACACACAAACCCTGACAAAGAAACTGGTCTGGAGAAACTGCAAGAACAGATAGCAAACTCTGTGAAAAGAATTATTGACGCTAATCTTCTTTTACCTTTATTGTCTGCAAATCAAACAAGATTTTGAACAATTCAGCAGCTCAAAAAGGCTTTGTTGAGGAAGACTCGGAAGTATCCGTAATTTAAATCAAAGTGACATTTTAGTGAGCTGTAACATTGTGCGTGGGCTGCGGTTTACGCAGCAGACAGACTATCTTCAAGTGAGGATCTTACTGACCTGGATCTATCTGACCTTGTCTGGCTGCAAACATCACCTAGCAAGTGCTTTCCAGAATGACAGAGTTTCGTTGGCCTTTTCTGTTCTTGTATAATCCTCATATTCCTTCATAGTTTATGAGAAAAGTAAAAAATTGGGGGTTTGCCATCTGTGGGTGGCAATCAGCATTAACCTGGCAATACAATATTTTATGTATTTTTGAATCAATATAATACTGTAATGTTTAATGTTAATATTTAGAATAATAATACTTATATGAATAATATTCACATGCTGTATTAGGAAATGTATTTAAGAAAAATGTGTTATATTTTTAAAATAATTAAAATAAATACAGTGCATCCAGAAAGTATTCACAGCGCTTCACTTTTTCCACATTTTGTTATGTTACAGCCTTATTCAAAAATGGATTAAATTCATTATTTTCCTCAAAATTCTACAAACAATACCCCATAATGATAACGTGGCAGAAGTTTGTTTGAAATCTTATTAATTTATTAAAAATGTAAAAACTAAAAAAACATGTACATAAGTATTCACAGTCTTTGCCATGACACTCAAAATTGAGCTCAGGTGCATCCTGTTTCCACTGATCATCCTTGAGATGTTTCTAACTTGATTGGAGTCCACCTGTGATAATTTTTTTAAAATTTAAATTGTGATTAAACCTTTAACACAGTACTTCACTGTGTTAACTCCGCCAAAACACGGTACAAAGAATTCACAACATTCTTTAACAGCAGTGTTCCTTATTATAATGATGTAGTCTATATGACCGATTTGTGCTGCACATTGCACTTAGCTGTATTTTCCTTTTCGAAGAGATTCTAATCATTATTTAAAGCAATTCAAAACCATCATGATGAATGGTGTGCATCTGAAGTATCTCAGCTGAAGAAAATAATTTTTTTTTCAGCTTTAACATATCGGCCAAAATTTCTTATCAGCTGATAACCTTAGCATTAACAATTAACATATTGGCTGATACTGATATGGTGGCCAATATATGGTGCATCCCTACAGAGATCCCTTTCAGACAGCTTTCTCTTGCGTTGACAGTTACTCCTGTTGGATGTGGTTCATCCTTAGTGGAGGTATGCCGATATTACCCTGGGTACTGTGTAAGGCTGGGCGAAAAATATATTTTATTTGTTTTAATAATTTTTTTGCCTATTTAAAATAAGGACCAGGAGAAAAATATATTACATTTAAACATTTTTATTTTAAACTTAACCTTCCTCTGATTATAATCCCCTCAGTTATAAAGGCAGAAATGTCAACACAGCCATGGAAAACACTCAAATAATTAAAATGTAAACATAAGTCTAAAATCACAATGAACACTTAACAATTATCACTTAACATTTAAGGTGCAGTGCCTCCTTTATTTCTTTGTACGGTTTAGATGCTTTGTCATAAGGCACTGTCATTTCAAAGAATAGCACAACGGCGAGCGAGCGCGTTGAGTATAAACACCTTCCCAAACGGATGGGCTGGATGATTAATCGAAAAGTAAGCAAAGCCGAAATTCAGAACCTCTAACCAACGTAATTTTCCCATGTCGGTTATTTCAGTTTTAGTCATGTGACTCCGCCCCGTCAGTCACATCAAGTGCAGTTTGCAGGCACACGGATAGATTCAGGAGAAGTTATTTATACAATCTGGATGCTCAGTATTACTATGGTTATTGCATGTTTTACACAGTTTATACAGGTAAGGTTAATCGCCCTTTCTTATATGCGCTGATACACGCACACACAGACAGCGCACGCAAGCCCTGAAGCCAGATCACTTTCATTTGCTTCATGAAGTTTGTCAATTGAATGTGTTTAAAGGCTTGCCAGTTTGAACATTCAAGCGATTGTGCACTATTCTAGAACAACAATATGGAAAACATCTCAGTCCAGTGCTCATGAGCTTTTTTTCTGTAACACAGAGAGCTGAGCCATGTCGTGTCTCTGACAACGTGCAAGCCCTGAAGCCAGATCACTTTCACTTGCATCCTCACAAAACTCTCAATTGTATGTGTTTTAAGGCCTGCACGTTGAACATTGAAGCGATTTTAGACCATCCGATGTATGTCATTATATCGAAATAATGCACTGATGTATTGTGACACACACGAACACTCATACAGACAGTAGCTCGCGCTGCACATCACATGAAGATTGGACACAGAGTGAAGCGAAGAAACTCTCAACCATTTTAGCATAGATGTGTCTACCTTTGAAGTAACCACAGCTTCATAATTAATAGAGACGGTATGATTAATTCACACACACACACACACACACACACAGTCACTCTCCCTTTAATGCATACAGATAAATGAAATGTAGGCATACTGTGCTAATGTATCTGTATCTGATGTACAACAAACAGAAATCTGTAAGAAATGTTATGACCCATAGACAATAACTGCTGAAAGTGAGCTGTTTCCTTCAAGTATTTTAAAATCACAAAGGCACTTTTTCATTCGAACAAAATATCCCACCTTTAATAGTTGAGCATATTTACAGCACAAATCTATGAAACTATGAGGGCAAAAAATAAATTAATAAAAGCAAATTAATCTCTCATTATTCGTAATCGAGGTAAAATGTTCAATTAATCGAGATTTAGATTTTAGGTCAAATTGTTACAGCCCTAGTTGCTAGGTTACCAGAGAGTGAGTGCCTTTGTTCATGCAAGCAAACTTTCTTCACAACCTCTGGTTTCTTCCGACTAAGAAAAAAAAAAGATCAAACATTTTATCGAACACATTTTTTTAAATTTGATTACGTGTCTATTACGATACATATCGTTATCGTTTTATCGCCCAGCCCTAGCACTGTGGCTCTCAATACACCACAAGTTTTTTTGGTTGTGAAACTGGTGGGCCAACTCCATATTAAACCCTACAGATTAAGAATGAGATAATAAGGTAATTAAAGTTCATGTGCATTTAAAGGCATGCGTCCTAAAACTTTTGGCAATATTGTGTGTGTGTGTGTGTGATGTACTTGCAAACTTTTGTTATATGTGATTGATCGCACTTAATCGATTTGACATATATATATACTATATATATATATATATATATATATATATATATATATATATATATATATATATATATATAAATATATATATAAAATATACATAAAAGGCCACTGTAAAATGTGCAGTTCTATCACACAGCACAATGTCACAGATGTCACAAGTTTTGAGGGAGTGTGCAATTGGCATGCTGACTGCAGGAATGTCCACCAGAGCTGTTGCCCATGAATTGAATGTTCATTTCTCTATTATAAGCTGTCTCCAAAGGCGTTTCAGAGAATTTGGCAGTACATCCAACCGGCCTCACAACCCCAGACCACGTGTAACCATAACCATCCAACCATGTGGATTGAGTGGCCCATGGTGGCGGTGGGGTTATGGTATGGGCAGGCGTATGTTATGGACAACGAACCCAATTGCATTTATTGATGGCATTTTGAATGCACAGAGATACCGCGACGAGATCCTGAGGTCCATTGTTGTGCCATTCATCCATGACAATCACCTCATGTTGCAGCATGATAATGCACGGCCCCATGTTGCAAGGATCTGTGCACAATTCCTGGAAGTTGAAAACATCCCAGTTCTTGCATGGCCAGCATACTCACTGGATATGTCACCCATTGAGCATGTTTGGGATGCTCTGGGTCAGCGTATACGACAGCGTGTTCAAGTTCCTGCCAATATCCAGCAACTTAGCACAGCCATTGAAGAGGAGTGGACCAACATTCCCCCCAATACAGTAAAACACATTTTGAGTGGCCTTTTATTGTGGCCAGCCTGAGGAACACCTGTGCAATAATCATGCTGTCTAATCAGCATCTTGATATGCCATACATGTGAGGTGGATGGATTATCTCAGTAAAGGAGAATTACTCACTAACACAGATTTAGACAGATTTGTGAACAATATTTGAGAGAAATAGGCCGTTTATGTACATAGAAAGTTCATGAGAGAATTCAAGAGAGTTCCACTCATGAAAAACAAAAGTGTTGTGTTTATAATTTTGTTCAGAATACTGTGAATAAATATTGCATTTTAAGAATACTTTTCCCATCAACTGGTTAAAATGCAGAACGCCGCTGTATGCTGTGTCAAAAAGAGGCATGCGCGCTCTCTGATGTAACGAGCCCAACACAGGTGAAGTAGATGCACTGAATGAAAATGTACATTCACTCTGACAGCAGATGGCACTAATGGAACACATTAGATGCAGACATTACCTGGTAACTCCCTGTAAACATAGCAGCTACTCTACTTTCTGTTTCTGAACAGAATTTCTAAACAGCCAATCAGATTTTTTTTATTCACAGTGGTCGCAGCACCAAATATTTGTATGTAAGGGATAATTCACAGCTAGCTCTGCATCAAACAATGAAGCGACGTGAAGTGAAAATAGTTTAATGTACAGCTAGCCATGGATTATCCCACTTATTCCATGGTCATTGACAACTTAAAGCTGTTATTGGTGTTTGCAGCGCAATATTTGACCGGAAGGGCAAAATTGACAGTTATTTTCACCAGGTATGTCTCGCTAGATCTAGCATTCTGCCCGTTTTCATTCAGGCACAGAGATAAAGTAGTGTGTAAGATTACATTTTATTTGAATTAATTGAGAGAGAGAGGGGTTCGTACCTGCATCTGCTCACCGTCTCTCTCTATTAACAATAAAGCTGTTTAATGATTTCAAGATAGCTGAAATAATTTTAGTTTAATTATTTCAAGATAGCGATGTAATACCAAGATAGCAACGTAATCCCCTTGTTGCTGAGAAGTATAATGTCGCGATTCAGTAGTGAAACTTTTATTGCTACACTCTCAGAATTTTTTATTTTATTTGTACCTTTAGGAGTACAACAGCTTGTCACTGGGGCAGTACGCGCTAACACCATGTCCTAAAAAGACACCGTAACATGCGATAAAAGGTATCTTTTCCATGTTAGAGTTTTTGTCCTAACCAGCCGTGACAGCGACACAAAATGATTCTATTTTAGAAACGGTTTCCATTTCTGCGACGTCACGGCTGGAACAACACAAAACATGGCAATGATAATTTTGGGTAGTGTTGCTTTATTTAATGGTAAAAGTGTGTAATGTGACTTTGAATATCATTTAGTGCTCACAGCTCTGTAACAGGTGTACTAACAATGGATAATTCACCTCAGATCTTAAAATTACACAAATGGAAACAACGTTCAAACTGAACAAACAAGTATATTCTATGACAAAGTAACTTGGTATGTATTTTTTGGTAATGTTTAAATGGTGTAATATTTGTGAATTTGATTATGTACTTACGTGTACTTGTGTACCTTTTCCTTGCGAGTGCCGTCAAGATTAATCTCTGGTGCCGCGAGAGCCCGCCCACACGCTGTTCTGATTGGCTGTGGTTTTTGATTGATTTGTCGCATCTCGTAGTCGCTTCGCATCTGGTGTGGACAGCTTGTTGCTGGAATCTTATTGTGTCGCATGTAGTTAGGAAACGGTGTAAAGATATGACCTGACGCCTTGATTTCGTGGAATCATGGGACTTGTTGTCTTCACCTGCAGAAATCATATTTATGGATGAGCTAATGTATTAAAGATTTATTAACGTTACTGTAGTATGAAGCAGGATGAGGCTGAAAGCCGCTGGAGCAATTGCTAATGAGAGACAAGGGCGACACATGGCTCAAGAACAGTGGAGCTTTTATTATGCTGCAGATGACTGTTTCCACTTCTTCCGGTCATGCGTATGTGGTGTAACGCAGCGCTGTTTTACGCGGGTATGATGTCATTGATAGGCGACGCACAGGCACGGTCCTGGTTAAAATAGCTTATTTATCTTATTTACATTTGTGATACTGTTACACAAGTCCACAAAATATATAACAGTATTCTAGTGGTTTTTGGATTTTGAATTTTAATTCAAACATCTCACATATTGTGCCTTTAAGGCTCCATTTGTTGTTAGCATTAGTTAATTCATTAGTTAACATAAACTGACAGTGAAAAATTATTCTAAAGCATTTAAAAATTGTAATTAATTTCAACATTTAATAATACATTATTAAAATCAAACGTTAACTCTATAATAGATCTGAACTAACGTTAACAAAGAATAATAACTTCTGTAACAAATGTAGCTCATGTTAATGCATTAACCAACATTAACTAATGAGACCTTATTATAAAGTATTACCTACTCTTTATACTTCTTTTGCACTTTAATCTGTTTCTTTGCTTTATACATTTGTGTATTGCTTTATTGTATTTAAATGTT
>CM031947.1:18588117-18975617 GCA_018749465.1 Paracanthobrama guichenoti
AGAAATGGTTGTGCATGAAAATCCCAGTAATTGAGCAGATTGTAAAATACTCAGACCGGCCCGTCTGGCACCAACAACCATGCCACGCTCAAAATTGCTTAATTCACCTTTCTTTCCCATTCTGACATTCAGTTTGGAGATTGTCTTGACCAGGACCACACCCCTAAATGCATTGAAGCAACTGCCATGTGATTGGTTGATTAGATAATTGCATTAATGAGAAATTAAACAGGTGTTCCTAATAATCCTTTAGGTGAGTGTGTGTATATATATATATATATATATATATATATATATATATATATATATATATATATATATATATATATATATATATATATACATTGCTCAAAATAATAATAATAATAATAATAATAATAATAATAATAATAATAATAATAATAATAATAATAATAATAATAATAATAATAATAATAATAACATAAAGTCAGTTAAGTAGCAGAGGGTGTTGTTAATCAGTTTCAGTTGCTGAAATGTTAATGAAATGAACAATAGGTGCACTAGATGGGCAACAATGAGACAATCCCCAAAACAGGAATGGTTTTACAGGTGGAGGCCACTGACATTTATTTCCATACTCATCTTTTCTGACTGTTTTTCACTAGTTTTGCATTTGGCTAAGGTCAGTGTCACTACTGGTAGCATGAGGCAATACCTGGACCCTACAGAGGTTGCACAGGCAGTCCAACTCCTCCAGGATGGCACATCAATATGTGGCATTGCCAGAAGGTTTGCTGTGTCTCTCATCACAGTCTCAAGAGCATGGAGGAGATTCCAGGAGACAGGCAGTTACTCTAGGAGAGCTGGACAGGGCCGTAGAAGGTCCTTAAACCCATCAGCAGGACCGTAGCTGCTCCTTTGTACAAAGAGGAACAGGATGAGCACTCCCAGAGCACTACAAAATGACCTCCAGCAGGCCACTGGTGTGAATTTGTTGTTGTCAAGTTTTAAGTGCACACGACACACGCATAGAAGGCTATCTTGGATCTGCTTTAATGTGCCTCTGAATGATGTTTTAGAGTGTGGAGAAATTCCGGTTAGGAAAAGAAAGTCATGTCTTAGAACAAATAACAGACAAACACACCAGAACTATGGCTAGTCACATGAGCACATTTATATTTAATCTAAATGATTTTATATATGTTCTACTACTTTCATTAATTTGATACGCTACTGCTGCTCCACAGCTGCTGCTCCGCTACTGCTGCTCCATTTGCTGCTCCGCTACTGCTGCTCCACGCTACTGCTGCTCCACAGCTGCTCCACAGCTGCTCCACAGCTACTGCTGCTCCATTTGTAAAACTAAGATGGCGGCGCGTGCACACGCTGCGGCGGCTCTCTCTCCCGACGGACCGGTGTTTTTGTGTTTTTCGTCGTGTAAATCACAGTGTTTTTGTACGTCCTTGTCGCGTCTGTTCATCTGCAAACTCAGCTACAGACGTGAGTTTCTGCTCGAGGTTGGAAAAACTACAGTCTTCAATCCAAGATCGGCGCTCGCTCAAGATCTGCGGGATCATGGCCTTCTCCGGGGGTCTACCCCATCACCGTCCCCCACTACTGCACCTCTCCCACAGTGGAGGCGCCACAAACGGGGTGAGAGGAAACAGAAGAGGGGGAAGCGCGGAGGTATCCGTGTCAGGCTAGCGGCTAAACCACACAAGCCGGCTATCCCCACCATCATTCTCGCTAACGTACGCTCGTTGGACAATAAACTGGATGATCTTCGTCTTCTTTGCTCTACTCGGAAGACTGTAAGAGACTGTTGTGTTTTGTGTTCATGGAAACATGGCTCAACAACAGCGTTCCGGACCGCGCCATTCAGCTCGATCAGCGCACATGCCATCGGGCGGACAGAGTGCCCGTCGAGGGAGGTAAGACCCGCGGCGGCGGCGGACTCTGTGTTTACACCAATGATGCGTGGTGCCACGATGCTGTTGTGGTCTGCAAACACTGCTCACCCCTGGTGGAGTTTATGATTATTAAATGTCGGCCGTTTTATCTACCGCGGGAATATTCAGCTATTATACTTGTTGCTGTATACATCCCCCCCAGCTCCAACAACAACAGGAGTGAGGCACTAAATAATCTTTATAAACACATCAGTGATCAGCAGACAGCCCACCCAGATGCTTTTCTCATCTTGGCTGGAGATTTCAACCATGCAGACTTAAAGAGTGTGCTTCCAAAAATTCATCAACACATTGACTTCCCAACACGTGGTAAAAACACTCTGGACTTTGTGTACACTACACAGAGAGGAGCTTACAAAGCCCTTCCCCTCCCCCACCTTGGTGCTTCAGATCACATCACTGTTATGTTAATGCCAGCATACAGACCACTTGTGAAAGTCACCAAACCAGTCCAGAAGCAGATTCAAGTCTGGCCTGAAGGGTCATCAGAGGCTCTTCAAGACTGCTTCGACACCACTGACTGGGACATGTTTAAACAGGCTGCAACCTACCACAACACCACAGACATCCAGGAGTACTCAGAGACTGTTACTTCTTATATCACCAAGTGCATGGAGGATGTAACAGTCACAAAGACCATCACCGTCTGGCCCAACCAAAAACCGTGGCTGACAGGAAATGTCTACAGACTTCTGAAGACGCGCGTAACACTGCCTTCAGAGCTGGAGATGAGGTGGGCCTGAGGACAGCAAGGGCCAACCTGTCACGTGGCATCAGGAAGGCTAAGAGACAGTACTCCAGGAGGATAGCCCATCGTTTCAGCGACAGCAGAGACACAAGGAGCCTGTGGCAGGGTATTCAGACCATCACAGATTATAAGCCCCTGCACGGACATGTGACAGCTCCACCCCTGCTGAATGAGCTGAACACTTTCTTTGCTCGCTTTGAAGCTCACAACAGCACCACTGCACAGAAGTCACCACCTCCTCCCGATGACCTGATGTTGTCACTGCCCAGGGACAGCGTGAGAAGATCCTCAGCAGGGGTCACGCACGCAAAGCTCCAGGTCCTGACAACATTCCTGGACGTGTATTGAGAGACTGTGCAGAGGAACTCACTGATGTCTTCACAGACATCTTCAACATCTCACTGAGTCAAGCTGTCGTCCCCACATGCTTCAAAGCAACCACCATCATTCCAGTCACTAAGAAATCATCTCCATCCTGCTTCAACGACTACCGTCCAGTCGCACTTACCCCCATCCTTATGAAGTGCTTTGAGCGGCTAGTCATGCACCACATTAAGTCTGTCCTCCCCCCCTCCCTGGACCCCTACCAATTTGCATATCGGTCTAAAACGCTCGACCGATGACGCCATCGCCACCACCGTCCATTCAGCACTCACTCACCTGGAAAATAAAGACACTTATGTCAGAATGCTGTTCATAGACTTTAGTTCAGCATTCAATACAATCATCCTCTACAGCTCACTCAAAAACTGTCACAGCTGGGACTCAGCACATCGATGTGCAACTGGTTGCTGGACTTCCTGACGGGAAGACCTCAGGCAGTTCGGGTCGGCAGTAACTCATCCAGCTCCATCATCATGAACACTGGAGCCCCTCAGGGATGTGTGTTGAGCCCCCTCCTTTTCACTCTGCTGACACATGACTGCACACCCATACACAACAGCAATCTCTTCATCAAGTTTGCGGACGACACGACCGTAGTTGGTCTCATTAGCAGCGATGATGAGACAAACTTCAGGAGCGAGGTGAGCCGCCTGGCCAGGTGGTGTGGCGACAACAATCTCTCTCTGAACGTGGAGCAGACGAAGCAGATTGTTGTTGACTTCAGGAGAATGCACACCCAGCACGCTCCTCTGACCATCAATGGTGTGACCGTGGAAAGGGTGAGGAGCACCAAATTTCTGGGTGTACATATCACAGAGGACCTCTCCTGGACCGCCAACACCACAGCACTGACCAAGAAAGCACAGCAGCGACTCTACTTTCTCCGCAAGCTGAGAAGAGCCGGAGCCCCAGCCCCCATCATGCGCACCTTCTACAGAGGCACCATCGAGAGCATTCTGACCAGCTGCATCACTGTGTGGTACGGCGCCTGCAACGCATCCTGCCGTAAAGCACTTCAGCGCATAGTGAGAGCAGCTGAGAAGATCGTTGGTGTCTCTCTCCCACCCCTCCAGGACATTTATAACTCCCGCCTCTCCCGCAAAGCCCTCATCATTGCGAGAGACCCCACCCACCCATCGCACAGCCTCTTCAGTCTGCTGCCATCAGGGAGGAGGCTTCGCAGTCTCCAAGCAAGGACCAGCAGACTGAAGGACAGCTTCATTCCCCAAGCTGTCAGGGCATTGAACTCCCTCCCGACTCTGCCGACCCTCCCCTCTTCTGCCCCACGCACCTGATCTGGGAATCACCCCCCCCCCCATTCTCCTCCCTTCATCTACCTCATATATTGTCCCTCTGAGGAATTGGTCTCCCCTCTTACAGACTCTTTTTTTGCACACACTCTTATCATTTTATTTTATACCTGCACTGACTTAAATCTGAAATTGCACTATTGTTACCATTGTTTGCACTATTTGCCATCACCACTTTACCTCTATAATTCACTTTATCCATCTTTTTTTAATCTTTCTTCTGTTGTTGTTACTGTTAAACTTTTGTTGTTATTGTTATTGTTTTTTTGTTGTTGTTAGGCACCTAGGGTCTGAGAGTCATAGAATTTCAATTCTCTGTATGTATGTACTGTACGTATGGCAGAATTGACAATAAAGCTGACTTTGACTTGACTTTGATATCCAGAACAGACGTGCAGACTAACTGACCTGAGCTGCGTTTCCCAAAAGCATCGTAAGCCTAAGTTGATTGTAAAACGATCCTACGAGTGATCTTAATCTTACGGTCTGTTTCCCAAAAGCATCGTAACTTAAGTAGCACTTGAAAATGATCGTAGATCTACGAGTGCTCTGGAGTAATCGGAAATCCCTAAGTGCATCGTAAGGAGACAGCGCTACGAGGTCACCTGCAGGACAACCGGCGAATTGCACCCAGACTTTACACCTGTCCAATTGTTTTTATGTATATTTCTTAATACATTTGACTTGTTTTTGTTTGATTAAATTCATTTTGAATAATTCAATAAAGAAATAATAATGAATAAATAAATAAAATAAAAACTACATGGACACTGAATAAATTAAGGAATGAAAAGGTGCACTGCTGTATATGGACATTCATAAGGATTGTATGCTTATTTTCAGTACTACAAATAGCTATTTAAATTTGAAACATGAATACTTTTACTGTATTATTTCATGGAGCCTTAGTCTTTGAGTGGTTCAACAAACACAAGGACATCAAACCACTGAATACTGGTACTCTTGAGGCTTGCAAAGTCCTGCCACTTCTTCCTGACCTCCTTCAATGATTGTAATGCCCCTGCTTGCAGTTCGTTTTATAGCAATATCCTCCCAGATTTCTTGTTTTTGTTTATTGGTATGACTGCCATTAAACCTGCTGAAAATTATGCTTGTTTAGCTCCACCTGTAAAATAACATTAGTTTCTCTTTTGAAAAATTATTAAAAAAAATGGCCTTTTTTTGTGCCATTTTTGCTCTCCACCTAGCTATGTTCTTATATAGATTTTTGACCTCGTAGCAAATGATAATTAGACTAAACATTTTGAAATACAAGAGTGCTACAACTGCGAGCCATTCTACAAGGTGACCGTTCAGCACTTGACAAACGGACAGCGACTCTTAAGAAGCACTTAAAGCAGAGCTGCGTGCGATCGTGTTAAGTGCGTGTTTGTGAAACGCACGTGAAAGCAACGTTCGTAATATCGCTCGTAGAAAACGCTCTTAAGTGCGAAGATCCATCGTTATCTGGAAACGCAGCCCCGATTCAGACATAGCTGACATGGATTGATATCATTTGGAGCAAGGTTTAAGATAATGTGAAAATAAACAGGGCCGTCAGAAATCTGCCCCAAATGGCTCCCAATAAGAGTGCAGTGCAATTCCATTTTTCACCCAGATTTGGGAAAATTGTGGGGTGCTGTGGTGCGCTGTATGGAGGCTACAGTATCATAATAAATGATTCCCAAACATTTTAGATTGGTAAGTATACCACCTGAGGCATTTAACATCCTTCTGCGTACCCAATCTCTTCCACTTAGACTGCAGTCACACCTTTTCCAGTAAGGAAATATTTTCCCCATTAAATCGATTTTTCAGTGCATTCTTTACCTTTATAAATAACTTTATCAAATAAATAATGTTATAAATAAAACATGTTCAATAGAGAAATATGCAATGATGGTAAAAAAAATTACGTGATACTTTTAAATATTAAACTAAAACCGCAATTAGGTGGCGGTAAGTCACTGTGTTAATAAGTGAGTCATCGAGTCATTCATTCATTCAGGATTTATGAATGGGTTATTGAATCATTGACTCACGATTCGTTCAAAGCCGCAGATTCTTTCAGGAAACACCACTATGTGTTGAAAACTTCTGATGCTTTCGTATTTCGATGCAAAATAGAGAAAACAATACTGTGTTTAAAATGTAGGCTACATGATATTAACCTACCCTTTTGTTTGTTGAACTGTTGTATATATTAATGTCACATTTGCAATCGTGTGCAATCGATTTTTTTATTTTTTTTTTTAGAAAAATTGTCTTCATGCTCGTATAATATATTATCGGCTTTAAAAACAAGAACTCACACATGCTATCTTTTTGTATGGAAGAGAGGTTGAGTCTTAAATCAATCTATTTGCACACTCCACACTATTTAAATGTACTTGACAAACAAAACTCAAATAAAAATGACTATATAGGCATCTGGTGATCTATGAAATTGGAGACTGGTAATGAGTCACAATTGTTGAAAGATCACAGAAACAGCTCCAGCAGTGCTCAGTAATTTTATTAGTATATTATACCATAGATACAATGAAAATATTAGATTATTCATTCATTTAATGATTAATACAAGATGCAGGATTAATATACTGACATAAAGAATCAGAGTGGTCTCATTTGAAACCACAAAATACAACTGATCTCTTTTTTTTTCACCAAGTGGTGAAATTCATCATGAAAATCTCATTTTTCTTGGGTTGGTAGCAGCCAATTCCTGCAAAAGATTGAAGAAAAATATTGATGTATTTTGTGTTGTAAAACAAATACTGAATGAATTGAAAAAGTTAATTTCTTGCTCAATTGTATTTGCACTCATCCTCAGACTGTGGCATAGAAGTGCTTGCTTTATAATTAAACTCATACACTTACCACGTTCAGCCGGGTTATATATTTTCCTTTCTTAGACAGAAGCTCCCAGTATGTGCGGTTTTCACTAGACCCAGCCAGTCCGTTCACACTCTCCAGATATATGCCATAGCTTTTGTCAATGCTGTATGTGAAACTAATAGAAATAAAGGTAGCAGAATTAGCACAAAAATACAATTTGCACTAAGAAGTTCCTAATTGTCTTAAGCCATGTGCAATAGACTTAGAAGACAAACACTGAGTCAGGTCTGACTGTAAAAGCATCTCAGTCATATAAAGTTGTATATTATAGAGTTGCATGGATTCTTTGTTTTTGTCTTCCACAGTGGTAAAAGATACCCCATTTCCTCAACCTCATTCAGTCATGATTTTGATTCACTATACTATACTATACTTGCATTAGGCCTGCTGCATGTAAAGTGAATTAAACCACAATAATTTGTGTAAAGTGTTTGCCATACGTGAAGCTGTTGGTGTCCTGTAGTTTATTTAAGACCCCAAACATTGGCATTCCCTCTGGCACTGTGGTGTTGTAGGAGACAATCGTCTTAGCTAATTTATTAGTGACATCCACCTTAACTAACACCAGGCTCGGTTTTCCTGTTCAGAAGAGAGCAACAAACAGAGAAAGGTTGCTACACGTGTTATTTAGCAAGCAAGACAGTTCTGAGAATCCCAGCACAAACTGTGGAAAATACTTTTGAAATTTGCAATGAATCATGGATTTCAGTTACTTTACCAATGTTATTTAGGAAGTTAGACCTAAAAGGATTTGAATTCAATAATTTGTAGCTTTGTTTTAAGCAGAGTTCATGGCTTTATTAAAGAAAACTCACCTGACTGTTCACGATCTCCCAGCGCTGGGAAAGGAAGCAAAGCTGCAAAGCACAGAAGAATAATCGCTGTCAGAGCCATTCTACCAGTGTATCTGCTCAGTGTATCTGAATGTCTCTCTCAAGCGCACACCCTATTTATATATTCTTGCATGCACATTTTCTTAATACCTTACCTTCATTCCTTAAAAAGAACTGGTCAGCCAAGAAATACAAGAAAACATGACAAACAAATCTGACTTCCCAAGACTCACTCCTGAAGCCTTGGGCAATACACTGACAAGACAAGTCAGGTCTGACTATAAAAGCATCTCAGTTTCATCAGAGATTATGGAATAATTATAGTTACACTGATTCTATGTCATAACCTTTTTTCAGTCATCACATTAAAATTAATTTGAAGCACTATACTATTCGTATTCGTATTCATTGACTCTGAAAAGTAATTTAGGGGTCCTGTTACCACAAATTAAATAAATGCAGGGTTGCAAGTTAGAAAACTCGAATTTATTGTTTTAATTAAACCTTATAAGTTGCAAACATTTAGTTGAGTCCTGTTGAGAGTAACGTTGATCATTACATCACCATCAACGTAATAATTTCTGCATTCATTTCCTTTTTGACTTTTTTTTTTTAAGTTGCAGTAATTTAATGAAATTGTCTTGATAACTTTAAAAATCTGGCAGTGGATTTCTAGTCCCCAGCATGCTTTGCATAGGACTGGAAAAAAAAAGAATATATTTAATTAAGTGTAAACGAAAAAAGTGTTAATTATTTAATTTTTCTTGTGAATGAAAAGACCTGTTGTTGTGAACTGTAACACCCTTTTTGAGCACAGACGCGACAATGCAACATCCAGACTTAAAGGGGTTCGACTGAAGACATGCCAGAAATTCATCCGACCGTTTCCGGTCGCGAGAGGTTAACCGCTTCTCGTTTCCCCTGTATACTGCACGAACACTGTACGACAAACGACGCACGGCACGACACGGCATCGGGCCGACTCAAAAAAGAGTCATGAGTCAGAATTCGGCTCAAAATCGGACGAAAATCGCACAGTGTAGTATGCCCAGCTTTAGCGCATGTTCGGGAAATGTTGTGACAAAACATTATGACTTCAGATGATCCGGATAAATCGCGTTGTAGTCAAAACGAGTCCGTTAATTATAGTTCTTGGAAAGTAGATTCTGTTAAATAAAATATCTCCCTGTGAAGTGGACTTTGTAACTTTGCAGATCTTGTTTATGCTCAAACAGGAACATTACACACTAACTAAAGTTGAAAATGTGGAAAGGCATAATAGGACCCCTTTAAATGATTGTAATTTGTGAATGCTTTGGAATACTACAGATCTAAGGTTGGTCTCTTTTTGAAGAAGACACTCAGAAGATAATTGCTTCAAAAAATATAAGGAAAGTTATAAAGTTTAAATTTACTGTAAAGCAAATTTACTGTAAACAATTATTTCACTTTACCCAAAATATATATTTGACAAAATATTTTTTTCCATCTAAAAGTACTATAAAATCAAAGCCATATGTGTAACCAAGTAGTGTTCCAAATTTGAAGTTGATATCACAAAAAAAAGTTCACATGATATTTTGTTTATGTTCTGTACCAAAAATGGTACATACATTTTTTTAGTTAATAACTTTCTGTCACAATATCATTTCTATCACCAAACTGGAACCTTGCGTTTCAGATCTTTCCAACTAGATGTGTTTTGTCAAGATTAGAAAAAGTTTTGATTATAAAACATTGCGGTCAATTTTATAATATAAAACAAGACACCGCTTACTAGGAGAGAGGACTTTAAGTAGGCCTGCTGTTTCCACGGTAACGCAATGTCCGATATCAAAAAGGTTTTCACGGTATGAATACTGAAGGAGTAATCTTTCAAATATCTGTTTATGATGATTAATTTAATATTTGATAGGACAGTAAGGCAATAAAAAGAGCGGTAAGTGTCCAACTCGCGGGATGGTGACAGTTAAGCTGCTGTTATGTTTGACATTTAAAAGAGTTTCTGTAATGCTGATGTTTTTGTGATTACAGTTGTGCTGAGGAATACAGAAGACATGATGAAGGTAAACACTACATTGACTCTATAAGCGACTGACCGCACTAATGCCAGTGACAAGTAATATCTTGTTCATATCATGCCAAATAAGTTACATGTGCTATGAAAGCTGTGTATTTGAACAGAAATGGGTACGATTAATTGGTTCCAGGGCTACAACTCAAGTAGTTGAAGTGGCTTCATTTTTAGTATAATCAACTTAAAAATTGTTTATACTACAAATGATTAACTTCCTATAGTTCAATATAGCTTGTTGGTTGAACATAATTTCACTCAGAGTTGTCATAACTCAAAAATTTGGTGCAAAATTTCAAAAAGTTGTGTTTTTGCAATTTGCAATGTTTGAATTTGATGACATTTTATTAGATTAAAATAAAGGATTTTAAAGTACTTTCTCTAATGTGTCTTGAGAAGAACAATAAGACAACTACTTAAAATATTACAAATATTTTAGAGCTGAGCATAAGTGGAAAAACATTCCATATTTCACTAGATTTTTTTTTATATTTTGAAGGTTTTTATTTCTATGATTTTTCCTTGCCTGGAAATCACGTTTTAATATTCGCTGAAATTTCCAGGTTTTCCATGACCTCGGGTACCATGAGTCAGTGAACCAATAAACATACTATGACATTAAAATGTAATTACACTCCGCTTCCTCGATTAAGGTCTCATATGTAAATAAAAAAAAACCAGCAAAAAAGACCCAGTCCTTAGAAAAGCTGCAAAGCACAAAGGTATAATTGTTGTCAGAGCCATTCTACCAGTCTGTCCAGTAACATACCTTAGTGTTCTGTAAAGGCTTTGACCATTAATTTAGATTCCTGAGATGTTTCACTGATTGTCTCACTAATGCAAACGCCTGTAGGTATGTATATCTGCCCGTCCATCAGCCAGCATTCAATCTTAACAGAGCAACACTTCAAAATGAATATAAAGGCATTTTGTGGGTCTCTGGAATATCTAGTGAATTGGAGACTTAAATGTAAATCACTGACTGTTTTTCCCTGATCTGTGTTGATGAACCCTTTATCTTGTCAACCTCTGAGCATAAACCAGGTGAAGAGGTAATGCTGAATACTGTACTGGTAATGTACACTATTTATTTGAATCAAATTAGGAATGACTGTTAAAAGATCAGGGAGGCTTTTCAGTTCCTTCAGCTCTATGTATGTTTATTAGAGTATTATACTAGATACAATGAAATTATGAGTTTATCCACTCACTTAAACTTTACATTGATGACATGACTGAAAAAAGATGTGGTATTAATTCAGCAGTAACATTTAAGCCACCAAATACAATTTATGATTAAACAAATCTATTTTTTGGCCCAAGTGGTGAACCTCAGGATCATATTCTCATCTCTCTGGGGTTGGTAGCAGCCAATTCCTGCAAAAGATTGAGGCATAATAATCTATATTTAAAAAGGAAGTCTTTGTAGATTTGAATGCTATTTTAATTATTTTGTGTTGTAAATTAAATTAAACTTTCCTGTTCCACAGCAGTAAAAAAAAAAAGAAAAAAGAAAAAAAATCCTTACCCACTTCCAGTCGGGTTATAACTCCTGCTTTTTCAGACAGAAGCTCCCAGTATGTCTGGTCCTTATCAGATCCAGCCAATCCGTTCACACTCTCCAGATATATGCCGAAGGTTTTGTGAATAGTGTATGAGAATCTATGGTTAAAACAGAAACGAAGGAAGCAGAGTTAGCAAAAAAAAAAAAATAATAATAATTCCTAGGTCTTGTTCAGTTGACTGACAAGACAATCGTTGATTCAGGTCTGACTGTAAATGCACCTCGGGCTTATTGGAAATGGATGGGAAGAAATTGTACATTTCAGAATTGCATTATCCTTTATTCCTATTTTCCCTAGTGGTCACAGTGGTAAAAGATGCTCCATTTTCTCAACCTTATTCATTCATTATAAATGATTTTGATGATTTCTAATGATGTGAGTCATCACAACCAGTAGTCAAAGTTAATCAATTATACTAGCAGAGAACTATTTCTGCATAAAGTGCACTAAACTTCATTAAATTCAGTACAATATTGAGGAATATACTTGAAATCGTTGCTGGTGTCCTGCAGTTGATTTAAGGCCCCAAACATCAGCCCTTCCTCTGTCACAGTGGTGGAGTAGGAAACATGCTCATTAGTGAAATCATTAATGACAGTCACCTTAACGGGTACCTGTTCCAGCTTGCCTGTTTGGGAGAGAGAAAGAAAGAGCATTATATAGCTTGAACACATCAAAAACATGCAGTGGTAACTTGGAGGGCTTATAGTGTAGCCTCAATAACAAATACACAGTGTTGGTGCATTACTGAGTAATTAATTACTGTAATTTAACTGCTTTTACCTTGAAAAAATAAAAGTAAGGGATTATACTCTTAATTGTTCTGTAATTTAATTACAGTTACTTCTGATATAATTGCATTAAATACTGTATAGAATATATACAGTTTTATATACAATTCTATAAAACGATAGCAGAGTTCAAATCTGTATACTGTCTAATGTTAAAAAGTACAGTTAATAAGTATATATATATATATATATATATATATATATATATATATATATATATATATATATACACACACACTCACCTAAAGGATTATTAGGAACACCTGTTCAATTTCTCATTAATGCAATTATCTAATTAACCAATCACATGGCAGTTGCTTCAATGCATTTAGGGGTGTGGTCCTGGTCAAGACAATCTCCTGAACTCCAAACTGAATGTCAGAATGGGAAAGAAAGGTGATTTAAGCAATTTTGAGCGTGGCATGGTTGTTGGTGCCAGACGGGCCGGTCTGAGTATTTCACAATCTGCTCAATTACTGGGATTTTCATGCACAACCATTTCTAGGGTTTACAAAGAATGGTGTGAAAAGGGAAAAACATCCAGTATGCGGCAGTCCTGTGGCCGGAAATGCCTTGTTGATGCTAGAGGTCAGGGGAGAATGGGCCAACTGATTCAAGCTGATAGAAGAGCAACTTTGACTGAAATAACCACTCGTTACAACCGAGGTATGCAGCAAAGCATTTGTGAAGCCACAACACGCACAACCTTGAGGCGGATGGGCTACAACAGCAGAAGACCCCACCGGGTACCACTCATCTCCACTACAAATAGGAAAAAGAGGCTACAATTTGCATGAGCTCACCAAAATTGGACAGTTGAAGACTGGAAAAATGTTGCCAGGTCTGATGAGTCTCGATTTCTGTTGAGACATTCAGATGGTAGAGTCAGAATTTGGCGTAAACAGAATGAGAACGTGGATCCATCATGCCTTGTTACCACTGTGCAGGCTGGTGGTGGTGGTGTAATGGTGTGGGGGATGTTTTCTTGGCACACCTTAGGCCCCTTAGTGCCAATTGGGCATCGTTTAAATGCCACGGCCTACCTGAGCATTGTTTCTGACCATGTCCATCCCATGTCATTATGACCACCATGTACCCATTCTCTGATGGCTACTTCCAGCAGGATAATGCACCATGTCACAAAGCTCGAATTATTTCAAATTGGTTTCTTGAACATGACAATGAGTTCACTGTACTAAAATGGCCCCCACAGTCACCAGATCTCAACCTAGAGGAACAGGAGCTTCGTGCCCTGGATGTGCATCCCACAAATCTCCATCAACTGCAAGATGCTATCCTATCAGTATGGGCCAACATTTCTAAAGAATGCTTTCATCACCTTGTTGAATCAATGCCATGTAGAATTAAGGCAGTTCTGAAAGCGAAAGGGGGTCAAACACAGTATTAGTATGGTGTTCCTAATAATTCTTTAGGTGAGTGAGTATATATATATATATATATATATATATATATATATATATATATATATATATATATACACATATTGCTCAAAAAATAATAATAATAGCATCAAGTCAGTTAAACTCCTGGGGTATTGATCTGGTCAGTTAAGTAGCAGAGGGGGTTGTTAATCAGTTTCAGTTGATGCAATGTTAATGAAATTAACAACAGGTGCACTAGATGGGCATCAATGAGACAACCCCCAAAACAGGAATGGTTTTACAGGTGGAGGCCACTGACATTTATTTCCCTACTCATCTTTTCTGACTGTTTTTCACTAGTTTTGCATTTGGCAGTCCAACTCCTCCAGGATGGCACATCAATATGTGGCATTGCCAGAAGGTTTGCTGTGTCAACAGGATGAGCACTCCCAGAGCACTACAAAATGACCTCCAGCAGGCCACTGGTGTGAATTTCTCTGAAGATACAATCAGAAACAGACTTAATGAGGGTGGCCTGAGGGCCCGACGTCCACTAGTGGCCTGTGCTCACTGCCCAGCACCGTGGAGCTCGATTGGCATTTGCCATTGAACACCAGAATTGGCAGGTCCACCAATGGCGGCCTGTGCTTTTCTCAGATGAGACCAGGTTCACCCTGAGCACATGTGAAAGATTTGAAAGGGTCTGGAGAAGCCATGGAGAACATTATGCTGCCTGTAATATCGTTCAGCATGACCGGTTTGGTGGTGGGTCAGTGATGGTCTGGGGAGGCATATTCATGGAGGGACCCACAGACCTCTACAGGCTAGACAATGGCACCCTGACTGCCATTAGGTATCGGGATGAAATCCCAGGACCCATTGTCAGACCCTATACTGGTGCAGTGGGTCCTGGGTTCCTCCTGGTGCACGTCAATGCCCGGCCTCATGTGGTGAGAGTATGCAGGCAGTTCCTGGAGGATGAAGGAATGGATTCCATTGATTGGCCACCACGCTCGCCTGACCTAAATCCAATAAAACACCTCTGGGACATTAATTTTTGGTCCATCCATGTTGTCAGGTTGCACCTCAGACTGTCCAGGAGCTGCCCTGGTCCAGATCTGAGAGGTAATACCCCAGGACGTATATATATATCTCAAATGCTTATTGACAAATTTGAAGTGCACACGACACACGCATAGAAGGCTATCTTGGAACTGCTTTAATGTGCCTCCGAATGATGATTTAGAGTGTGGAGAAATTCTGGTTAGGAAAAGAAAGTCATGTCTTAGAACAAATAACAAACAAACACACCAGAACTATGACTAGTCACATGAGCACATTTATATTTAAACTAAATGATTTTATATATGTTATACTACTTTCATTAATTTTATTACGCTACTGCTGCTACACATATATCCAGAACAGACGTGCAGACTAACTGACCTGATTCAGACATAGCTGACATGGATTGATATCATTTGGAGCAAGGTTTAAGATAATGTGAAAATAAACAGGGCCGTCAGAAATCTGCCCCAAATGGCTCCCAATAAGAGTGCAGTGCAATTCCATTTTTCACCCAGATTTGGGAAAATTGTGGGGTGCTGTGGTGCGCTGTATGGAGGCTACAGTATCATAATAAATGATTCCCAAACATTTTAGATTGGTAAGTATACCACCTGAGGCATTTAACATCCTTCTGCGTACCCAATCTCTTCCACTTAGACTGCAGTCACACCTTTTCCAGTAAGGAAATATTTTCCCCATTAAATCGATTTTTCAGTGCATTCTTTACCTTTATAAATAACTTTATCAAATAAATAATGTTATAAATAAAACATGTTCAATAGAGAAATATGCAATGATGGTAAAAAAAAAATTACGTGATACTTTTAAATATTAAACTAAAACCGCAATTAGGTGGCGGTAAGTCACTGTGTTAATAAGTGAGTCATCGAGTCATTCATTCATTCAGGATTTATGAATGATTTTTCATAAATTTATTTTTAATTTATTCAAAGCCGCAGATTCTTTCAGGAAACACCACTATGTGTTGAAAACTTCTGATGCTTTTGTATTTCGTTGCAAAATAGAGAAAACAATACTGTATTTAAAATGTAGGCTACATGATATTAACCTACCCTTTTGTTTGTTGAACTGTTGTATATATTAATGTCACATTTGCAATTTCTTTAGAAAAATTGCATTCATGCTCGTATAATATATTATCGGCTTTAAAAACAAGAACTCACACATGCTATTTGAGTCTTAAATCAACCTATATGCACACTCCCCACGGCAGTAGCCTATATTACAGGGCCACATTAACAACAGGACTAGGCGGGGCTGAAGCCCCGGGGCCCGAGCAAGGAGGGGGCCCGTGATTGGCTGTGGAGTAGATTGACTTGCTATCGGTAGCACCGATCGCCAACACGCCCCTCAATTATTAGCGTTTAGCGCTGTTTAGGGATTGACACGTTAAATTTGAGTTTGGTTTACAAAAGAAATGCATTTATTCTATAATGTGACTTGGTGATCGCTGTGCTTTCGTTCTAGTGTAGACTAATCTAAATATAAATGTCAGCTAAATAAATAAATAATAATAATAATAATAATAATAATAATAATAATAATAATAATAATAAAATAAAAAATAAAAAAGTGAGAGGGGCTCAAAAAAGGAAAAACTTAAAAGACAAAGTATTAATAAGGTCTTAAATGTATAGTTCACCCCAAAATGAAAAATCTATCATCATTTACTCACCCTTAAGTTGTTCCCCATTGTCTCTTATACTAGCCTATATATTTTTTTCATACTATGAAAGTTATTGCTGTCAAGCAACTGTTTGGTTACCAATATACTTAGAAATATCTTATTTTGTGTTTAACAGAAGAAATAAATTCATACATGTTTAGAACAACTTGTTGTTAAAAGGAAATTGTGACAGGATTTTCATTTTTGTGTGAACTATCCTCTAAACTTTCTAAAGCATCCTAATATAGCTGTGTCAATAATGATAATCAAAACGAGAAACAAATAATAATCATGAGTTCAGTCAGGTCCACATAAGTCAAAAACACCATAAACAAACTTTTAGTCCATTTTTATTGGCATATTTTGCATACAATTTGGCGATATGGCTCTGTTCTAAATTCCCCATCATTTTCACGAGCGCCATGAAAAAACAAGACAGGGAACAGCAGCAGATTCTGGGGACAACTTCCCATTTTTTAAACTGGGAGGTCAGCAAAACCCCCACTTAGAACAGAGTATGCATCAATGACGACAGAATGATACTGATTAAGTTAAACAGTTTAAGGAGGAGCTGGGGTGGAGGTGGGTTGCAAAGCAGCGAACTGAAGCTAAGCTTAAGCAAGGTGCACTGTTTGTGAGTTGCCAATTGAGTGCATATGTAACAGGTTAAAGAATGACACATATTTTTTTTTTTGTAAACTTTCATTTTCTATTTTGTGGTTATGGGAGTTTATTTCACCAAAATATTGTGTTGCGCAATCATTCTATGGCCGTTTATAGGTATTGAGAGTTATTTGTTGCGTAAGTGCGCCCTCTATTGGATAGAGGCTAGAGTGATGGTTATGTTGGCCT
The DNA here is from genome assembly GCA_018749465.1 of Paracanthobrama guichenoti. Lineage (NCBI taxonomy): Eukaryota > Metazoa > Chordata > Actinopteri > Cypriniformes > Gobionidae > Paracanthobrama > Paracanthobrama guichenoti. Next base: position 18,605,641 of record CM031947.1, read on the forward strand.
GTTGTATATTGCCCCCTTATCGTATAACACCCTTAACCAAATGCCATTGAAAACAGTAGGATGCAGTATTAACATAAATATAACATAAACATATTTGCATTCTCTGCCCAGTGCATTTGCCAAAAAATCTCGTTCTCTGACTAACAAATTACCCAGTAGTTATTTTTTGAGTGTGGGTGGTAGCTAATTTAAAGAAGAGGTGTACCTGCTCACTTCAGTGCGATGTAAACGTGAAATGTACCTTTTCTGACTTTATTTTTAGTGCACAATTTTAGTGTATTTTATGATGAATGCCTATATATTTATTCGAGATCTGTCGAGAACGTTTCTTTTTTGAGAGCTTAAGAGCTCTCAACATAGCTAACCTCGTGTTTCGTTTGCTGTATGCTAGCGTTCACTGTTCTATCATTTTGTAATGTTTCAGTTGTCCTATTTTTTATGTTAGGCTGATTCTGACCGAAGATAGAACCCTGAACTTTTGCTCTCTTTGAAAATGTACAGGTATGTGCTCCCAATACCAGGTTTAAAATATAATGTATTCATTTAAAAGTTTTCTTGTATTGATTGATGTTCACTGGCACTGAACAAAACATTTACATTTTGTTTCTTGCATATTATTGTATGCGGTAATTATTGAAAGGAAGATGGTTATGCAACATAAAATAAATGTTAACGTAAAAGTTCAAATCCAATAGTTGATGATAGGAATAATATGCAATACACATGATAATTATTCTGTATTTTATTTTCTTATTTTTGAATGTGATTAAATGTGTGGTTTGCTTCCTGTTTGACTGAGAGAGGCTGATTTTGACCGAAGATAGATCCCTGAACTTTTGCTCTCTTTGAAAATGTACAGAATAAAGTGCCTTTGAGGAATGCCATCATTCTATTAGTTAAATGTGTCTTCGTGAATTAATTCCTTAATAACCTATAGTATTAACTAATAATGTAAATTGATGCATTAACATAACAGGAATTATTACTGACACATTTAATTAGTAACAGTTAATTTATTACTTAACCTATGAGTCATATTGATATATATATATATATATATATATATATATATATATATATATATATATATATATATATATATATATATATATTATCTTATTTAGTGCTTTAAGTTTTTCAAGTAGGTCAATTTCTTATGTATCTTTGCTCTTTTGTGATTTGTGTCTGTTTACTTGTCTTCAGTAAGCTTGCAGTAACTCATAGCCCGGGACCCAGTGAAGTCTTATTGCAGCCCTGCTAATGTAGCGTGATTTGCTATAGGCTGAGCACATTTACAGTTTATTATTGAGTCAGATTATAACTGACTCAATAATAAATTGTAAATGTGCTCAGCCTATAGCAAATCACGATATAGAGATGGATGAGTAGTGGATGAATATTTTGATGGGGTTCTGCCTCACCTGCCCTTACAGACAAGCCGCTGGTAGCATTCTCCCATATTTTGGTCAGTTCAATAGTAATTTATGCAATTGTATATTTAGTTGAAACTATTGAAATTAAAAGAGCAGTTTCATTTCTATTCTTGTATTGTTCAACTGTCGAGGTTGAATGGGATTTAGAAAGCAATTATCCATAATTAATGCAATACTTCTTTAAAGAGAGTAGTACAGTACACTGCTGAAGAATTAGTAGTAATTCATTTATTATTTTTTTAGAATAATTTACCCAACACTGTAAAAACAGTGGTAATCTGTGATGAATCATACGGCCTACTGTTTCTGATCTTTACTCTGTTTTTTTTTTTGCACAATAGTGTCTCCTTAACACAGAAATCACAGCTTTATAGAAGAAACCTCACCTGAGTCTGCAGGCAGTCCCAGCCCTGGGAAAGGCAGCAAAGCTGCAAAGCACAGAAGAATAATCGCTGTCAGAGCCATTCTACCAGTGTATCTGCTCAGTGTATCTGAATGTCTCTCTCAAACACACACTCTATTTATATACTGCGTTTTCTTTTGCATGCCAATTTCTAGATCATAAATTATTGGTTTTATGGGGAAGTCTTATCTCTTACAAAGGAGTGGTCTGCAAAGGTTTTTGCCATGGATTAATTATTTCTGTTTATTGATGCTTGGTTCTGAGAATTGTTGAGTACGAACTATGATAACATTGAAAGAAGTAGTTGGCATGGCTTTCTTGTATGTTCTGAAATATGACGTCAAATATATTGCAGAGGGTGAGGATTATGTTGTTATGTTATCATTTACCACTGACCTCTCTTACCTCTTAAATGTTTGGGTACATTTCATTAAGGAACAATGGACATTAATTATTAACCACCACAAAATAACCCAACCATTGTTACTTTATCACAAGTGATGATGGGTAAACTCACATCTAGGACCCTCACCATCAGCACTGGTGCTCCTCAGGGTTGTGTGCTCTCCCCACCATTCTTTTCCCTCTACACAAATGACTGCACCTCCAGAGACCCCTCTGTCAAACTCCTGAAGTTTGCAGACGACACCACAGTCATCGGCCTCATCTAGGACGGCGATGAGTCTGCATAAAGACAAGAGATTAAGCAGCTGGACATCTGGTGCAGTCACAACAACCTGAACACACTCAAAACAGTAGCGATGATAGTGGACTTCAGGAGAACCCCTCTAGCACTCCCCACACTCACCATCATGGACAGCACTGTGGCAGCAGTGGAGTCATTCAGGTTCCTGGGCACCACCACCTCTCAGGACCTGAAGTGAGACAATCACATTGCGTGCGTCTCAATCAGCTCCCTAGTTTAGTAGTCAGGGCACTGGTCAGGACATAAGTCAATGGGCTGACACCCTGATCAGTGCCCTGACTACTGAACTAGGGAGCTGATTGAGACACATCCATTGACTCCATTGTGAAAAAGGCCCAACAGAGGTTGTACTTCCTTCGTCAACTGAAAAAGTTCAACCCGCCACAGGCGTAGATGACGTTTTACTCAGCTGTTATTGAGTCGGTTCTGTGTACTTTTAGAACTGGTCTGGTTTGGGTCAGCCAGCAAATCAGACATAAGAATACTGCAACGGATTGTTAGAACAACTGAAAGGATAATTGGTGTGCGTTTGCCCTACCTTGAGGACTTCTGGACATCTCCAGTATGAAGAAATGGGCAGGTATCCTCATCACAGACCCCTCTCACCCCGGCCACAACCTGTTTGCACTTCTCCCCTCAGGAAGATGTTACAGATCTATGTACACTAGAACACACAAAAACAGCTTTCCCATGTGATCAGCTTAAACAGCTAACACAGCAATTATCACCTTTTTTATAATTCATTCTCAGTACTTGAGAGAGAGGCAATAATTAGATATTGTGTAAATACATATAACCTACATATTTTTATTTAGACAGCTGTACATACTTCGCAAATCTGTAGGTCTTCTGTTACCACATTATTATTATTGTTGTTGTGTTTTGTATTATTGTTTATTTTTATTGTTTATTTATTTATTTTCCCTTTGTCTTATTTAAATGTTCTCTCTGTTCTGGTGGCATATGTATTTTGTATATATATATATATATATATATATATATATATATATATATATATATATATATGTGTTTTGCACACTAAATAAAGCTCATTCGGATTCTGATGTGCAGGTGCCGTACCTTGTGAGTGAGTTTCTATCTATGTCTGTCTATCCATCTATCTGTCTGTCCATATATCTATAATTTACCATACAGTGAGAATTATATTTGATTTAACAGGACAATAACCTTAAAATACTGTTTATTTATATTGTTATATGCATACTGTTTACTGTAAAATACTTTAAGAAATGTTTTAGAAGTAAAAACTATGAGTCACGTTATAATGTGTAATGTCTCTTTACATGCACAAAATGTTCCCTTTCAGCAAAAATAAAATTCTTCAAAGCAGCCGGGTAAGCATTATATTTCCCTTTCCATCCCCAGCATCAGTTTAGCCTGACGTAGAAACAGTGAATATGATATTAAGCGTATCAAAACAGCAACCGTAGCTATATGTGTAATCGCCATGGATGATGTAGGGCGTCGTTTGAACGCGAGTTACCCCGATGGTTTCACCGAGAATAACCCGAGCACTGCAGCATCAGCACCAGCAGCAGCCGATGCGCAGGTGCCGCCTTTAAAGAGACCGCGCGCTCAATTCTCCCGTGCTGTCGGATAGGCTGTAATTTCCCTTTGTTTAAGTTTTTCGTCTCCATCATCTCCAACCCCACCCGTTCCTTTACCTTCTTCCCCAAAGCAATCTCATAAGCATGTGGTTCTAAAAATAGGTTTGACATACGTTTTCCTCCTCCTGCCCCACTAAAAAGGAAAGCAGCCCTGTTGCTGGCGATCACGAAAAGCTAATAGTCTAATGTTGGCTATTTGATATGCACGGAAAATCTTATATTATATATATTTATATGGACATATGAAGACGAAGTTGCATTTTCTCTTGGATCATGGGCAAACTGAGATCCCCACATGTCCCGTGACCGTATATGGCACTAGGCCAGCTGTCCTCACTTTCCTGCAGAGGGGTTTGTAATGTAAACCACCCCACAACAGCCCAGTAAGCAGTGGCATGTGAATCTGCCATCACGTTGTATTGAGAACAATTGCGTTCTCAAAACAAAGAACTGTAGCTGCACTGAGATAGCCTAAATAAAGATTTCCACTTTCACAAACCAAACCAAAGGAAGAATGAATTATACAATTAATGCATATCAAAGAGCATGATATTTTAAGTTCATATAGTAAAATATTAAATTAGTAAAAATAGGCCTATAACAGTGTAATATATATATATATATATATATATATATATATATATATATGTGTGTGTGTGTGTGTGTGTGTGTGTGTGTGTGTGTGTGTGTGTGTGTGTATACCACTAAACTTATTTATGAAATATGCTACGGCATATTTTTATTTTTGTTGCCAGTTGTTTATTAGCCTATATTAGTTACCGATTTTAATATCGTTTTAATATTATATCCACATACAAGGAAATACCTGCAAGCATAATCTACGTAACCAATATAGCCCGATTATTTAGGAAATACCTGCAAACATAATCTACGTAACCAATATAGCCCATCACTGCAACTTTAATCGTCCTCCAGTATAGGCTAAAACAGGTTTATTTCGGAGGAGAGCAGTTACGCCCAGTACCACAGACCGCCGGGCGTGCCAGGGCTCCACTGTCCACTGCGCGCTATATCATACTGCGGAGCAGCATCCGGAGGACCGGGCAGGACGAGAACTACTTCTCTTTACACATCTCCATACGCGTTCTGGATGACTGTAAATGCGCAATGATCGAGTCACTGTTTGCCCTTCCGTCAGAAATCCGAAATGAAACTCCTGGTTTAACACGGATGCTGCATCTGTTTAATTATTAATTAACTGTTATGTTTGTTTTGGATGGGAATTGTCTCGGTATATTTTCAAGGAACGATATGAATGTGACGCGCAGCGGATTTCTGAAGGAGAAGAGCATCCTCGCCGTCACCGGTGAGCGGCATCGGGCGTGTAACGGAGCATCTTTTCTCTCAGCTGGACTAGTGCGGGGCCGCTCCTGTTGCTGAAGCCTGTGTGTACTTATGATTATCTTGAGCTTAGAGGAATGAACTGGGCATTTTTATAAGGAAACCCACTGCCAGAGAGACGTTTGATTTACTCAACGCGTCAAAAAAGTAGGTATCATGTCATTCTGAATCTGTATGCAACAACACTTTCAGAGGATCTCCTGTATAAACACACTAGCCTGTGTTTTGCATGTGTGTGATGTCATTGACGGTATGCGATGCATGTTATCTAAACTGACTCGGTTCCCTATATCAGCTTCAGCCTCATATAGCTACATGTCTTTATTCATGAATATTGTTCCCTCATAATTGCTCATTGTGTGATCTGTCTAATATCAGTGTTGATAAGTGGAACATCAGTGAGTGAAGGGAGACAGTGACCTATCTCTGACAGATAGAACAGCCAGTTTTCCTGGGTTTTCAGTTCATTACTGGTTCTCAGTCCTCAACTCTGCACATTTAACAGAACTCATTGATATCATCAGCCCATTAAAAGCTCCAAAACCTAAATTGAGTGTGTCAGATAAGAGAGACATACAAAATTCTGATCCATTCTGAGGTACTTCTAAGGTGCTCAAAAACATGGCCTTTCCCTGCCTGACCAGAAAATACCTATTATATTAGAGTCAGGTTGTGGCCAATAGAGTCCTATAAGTGACATAATCATTAATATGCAGCATGCCTCATATGCCTATATACCACTTGGTCAACCGGGTCTGTTCTCTGGTTTTGAAGGGGTTTAGGCACTTGGGCACCAGCTGGCTGATCCTACTTAACATCGGTTTGGTCAGGCTGGGGGACCATTTTAAACTAGTAAAGACCAGAATTTCAGATTAGGCTGGAAGATTTTCTTTTTTTTGAAGATGAATCACTTCAGTATGAAAAGGATCAAGTGCAGGTCTATCTGTGAGCACGATGGATGGGGTGAATTTACAGATTGTTCCACTGTTGTTCATCCAGCCTCAGCAGTGATAGAATGATTTTATTTAATGAGAACCTGTGTCAAGTGGTAGTACAGAGGGTACAATACATAGAGCTCTAGAGCAGTCTTAGATCAGTGGTATGTTTTGAAATGTAGTTTTGTTCAATTCTTCAGCCTCTTGCCTTGTGCCTTTAGACATAATGGAAAATAAACTGAGCACTTCTTAATGGAAGACACCATATTGACAAGCACTTTAACAGTATAATTTGCTAGCTGGCAACAGTGAAAACATTGGTTCTTTAGAGAGGCAGGGTTTTATCAAGCACAGGAACTGGTTTTAGATGCTTCTGCAGCCTAAGTGCATTCTATATTGACGTGAAATACAATAACTCATATGGATTCCACATTCTCATTGCTGTCAGTACTGTTTGTACCTCTGTAGCTCAGTTTTACAATGTCAGTGTCATTGAATATGAGTGGTGATTTTTAATTGAATGGTGATATGACTATATTTAAAAGTCTGATATTCTTGCAGAAAAGCACTTGTGCACTGCGTTCTGTGTAATGCAATTCTTACATGCTGTGGACTAATGAAGTTATGTTTTATTATCTGTATTCGAAAATTGTGTATACAGGTTTAACTTACATTGTGTGGACCAAATGTCCCAGTTCCTACATGGATTAATAAACATACTAATTTTGCTTATTTGTAAATGAAATGAAGAAAGTTTTCTGTGTGTAGGTTCAGTGTAGGGGATAGACTATACGGTTTGTATAGTATAAAAATCATTATTGTATGTCTATGGAGAGTCTCCACAAAGATAGCAAAACATCACCCATGTGTGTATGTAGAATTTTCTTATTCTATGTCATTCAGAACGTTCATATGAATCAGCACTATACTGTTGTCAGGCTGTAATCAGATCCTTACTCCTCATAACAATTCTGGAATTACAATCTCAGCCTTCCACATCCAGCAGGAAAACGTGAGAAACCTACTAAATCTGTCATACCTTTTTTGTTTTTATAAATAGAGGATAATTCTATAAAAAATGATATTAGCTTATCTACATATTAATAAAAATAGAACTGATTATGCTCCGGAAAGTTCTGCATTACTATTGAAAGGTACAGAAATGCTCATTTGAAATTGAGAGGGACCCAGTGGTCAGTTGTATTCATGTCAGCTTGTTCGTTGAAAGCTGCCCACGCAAAACTGGAAAAAGGTTTCCATCAAAGCTTCAGATGCTGGCATCAAATTCCATAGGCTTCAAGGGTAATTACTCTACTGACTGAAACTGTCTCCAAGTGCATAACCCTCATGTCTGAGCAGATGCTTCCTCTGTCACAGATTTATGCTCAAAATATCTTTCTAGATGGTCATAGGATAATATAGTTAGCACCCTAATGCCATTAACCTATGCCTAATGCATAACTGAATACACTTAATTAAAACAGAGTATAATGTGGTTAGCATGAGCAATGTTTATTCAGAATGATGACCACCATGATTAATTTATGTTTACTTTTCAAAAGACAGAATGAATTTGTTACCTTTCTGTTCCCTCTGTTCAACCTCACATATGTATCACAGACTCTAATGAGTGTGAAATTACACACAACTCATCAAAGATATATTTCCCTCTGCATAAGTGTATGTGTGCAAGTGATTGCATTGAGGTAGATTTGATTGCAGAAAATAGTTTTGTGATTATATGTGTTATTATGAGTCTGTACTAATGTTCCATATTTACACATTATAACCATTTTCTCATCATTGCGTTCTCCCACATTTCCCAGGCTCTTGGTATGGCTGCGAAGTCCTTAGAGCCGGGGTCAGTTTCCATTCCCATGGAGGAGACTAAGCGTGCGGGAGGAACCCCTCAAGATGCTGCCATGCTGACCCACCTGAAGAAGGTGGAGAACCATATCACAGAGGCACAGAGGTTTTCTCATCTGCCTCGGCGTTCAGCAGTGGACTTGGAGTTTACAGAGATTTCCTACACCATCCGTGAGGGCCCCTGTTGGAGGAGGCGAGGTATTGCTTGAATCTTCAAGATGAAACTTATGTGCTGATTTCAGTATGGTGAAGCTTAAACTTGGATGAAAATAACTTAAAATAACTCAAAATGAGTAATTCAGGTAATAGCATTAGTGGGTTACATATTATACCTGTGAGATTATGTCCGAGATCAAGACGCTGACAGTTATTTTCCTTTTACTGCCCTTGAGTACAAAAGTGATCCTGTGATTTACTGCGCTTATCACTCCCAACCCATGACAAACTTTCCAGATATGATAAGCTACACACATATGCGCAGATATAATAATATTAGCCAAGAAACAGGAACTGGAATTATGCAACAAATCAAACATAAAACTGTCCTGACATTTACAACTTATTTGTGAGGTTGTCCTGTGCTAAACATTTATTATGTCAGAACTCAAGATACTGCTAATAAACTTATTTATCTTAATTATTAACTTAGTCGATCGCTGCCGTCACATCTCCGTCATCCATGGCAACATCAGCTCATCCTAGTACTGAAACCTACTTTCACACCACGGATTCAAACTCTTTGTTTCATACACACAACTTGTGCCATCTTGTGTCTCAGTAACCAACTGTATTAAAAATAAGTGGAAGCTTTTATCTAACGTACTGGCAAGATTATAAAATTATTTAAATCTTTCATGTTGCCTTAATTATTTACATCATTTGTCATGATGACCCAGTCGGGGTTTATTTTGTGATATGGACAGAATAGCTACATAATCCCTTATAATTTCAAACTCACGACACATAAACACACATATACATGGACATATACTAGGCTATTAGCCCCTCACACACACTCCACCCTGTGTCCTGGCCTGTAGAGTGCTGTTCTCAGCAGACTTTAGATATAGTAAATAATTCACTTCCTTAGACGGCACACTGCTCTGTCTGCTGCCTAGCCTAGCTAAACCTTCCCAGGATGAGCTCAGCCCACACACGTGAACGCTTACACACTTTATCGATAAGGACAATCTTCGCCCATTTAAAAAATAAATAGATCTGGTTGCAATAATTCATTGTAGATGGTGTTTTTTGCTCTGCAGCATTGGCTGGTTTTTGATGGACATATGAGACTGGATATGTTTATCTGACATTCTGTGTAGGTCGTGAGATAAGATAAGAGATAAAACTGGCTTAAGAAGGTGTATGGAGAACTTGATTACAGGAGAAATGTTTTGTGATTAAATGCTCTTAAAAAAGAATTTGCTTTGGGTGTATGTGCTGAACTGGGCTGGAAAAGGGCTCATGGAATTACTTTAAATCATGTTATATTCTCAATGTACTATCTCTCATTTTTTCTCTATGAAACGTCCTTGAAACACATTGAGTACATTAAGTAGTATATAACAAGCATATTTTGTTTAATATATATATATATATATACCATTTTTTGTATAAATATTTAATAAAAATACATATGTATTATATATATATATATATATATATATATACACTCACCTAAAGGATCATTAGGAACACCTGTTCAATTTCTCATTAATGCAATTATCTAATCAACCAATCACATGGCAGTTGCTTCAATGCATTTAGGGTTGTGGTCCTGGTCAAGACAATCTCCTGAACTCCAAACTGAATGTCAGAATGGGAAAGAAAGGTGATTTAAGCAATTTTGAGCGTGGCATGGTTGTTTGTGCCAGACGGGCTGGTCTGAGTATTTCACAATCTGCTCAGTTACTGGGATTTTCACGCACAACCATTTCTAGGGTTTACAAAGAATGGTGTGAAAAGGGAAAAACATCCAGTATGCGGAGAGTCCTGTGGGTGAAAATACCTTGTTGGTGCTAGAGGTCAGAGACTGATTCAAGCTGATAGAAGAGCAACTTTGACTGAAATAACAACTCGTTAGAAACCGAGGTATACAGCAAAGCATTTGTGAAGAGGATGGGCTACAACAGCAGAAGACCCCACCGGGTACCACTCATCTCCAGTACAAATAGGAAAAAGAGGCTACAATTTGCATAAGCTCACCAAAATTAGACAGTTGAAGACTGGAAAAATGTTGCCTGGTCTGATGAGTCTCGATTTCTGTTGAAACATTCAGATGGTAGAGTCAGAATTTGGCATAAACAGAATGAGAACATGGATCCATCATGCCTTGTTACCATTGTGCAGGCTGGTGGTGGTGGTGTAATGGTGTGGGGGATGTTTTCTTGGCATCCCCTTGGTTTTCTTGGATGTTTTTTAGGCCCCTTAGTGCTAATTGGGCATCGTTTAAATGCCACGGCCTACCTGAGCATTGTTTCTGTCCATGTCCATCCCTTTATAACCACCATGTACCCATTCTCTGATGGCTACTTCCAGCAGGATAATGCACCATGTCACAAAGCTCAAATCATTTCAAATTGGTTTCTTGAACATGACAATGAGTTCACTGTACTAAAATGGCCCCCACAGTCACCAGATCTCAACCCAATAGAGCATCTTTGGGATGTGGTGGAACGGGAGCTTCGTGCCCTGGATGTGCATCCCACAAATCTCCATCAACTGCAAGATGCTATCCTATCAATATGGGCCAACATTTCTAAAGAATGCTTTCAGCACCTTGTTGAATCAATGCCACGTAGAATTAAGGCAGTTCTGAAGGCGAAAGGGGGTCAAACACAGTATTAGTATGGTGTTCCTAATAATCCTTTACATGAGTGTGTGTGTGTATGTATATATATATATATATATATATATATATATATATATATATATATATATATATATATATATATATATATATATATATATATATATATATATATATATATATATATATATATATATACATATATATATATATATATATATATATATATATATATATATATATATATATATATATATATATATATATACAATTTGTATAATTTAAATATAATTTATACATATGCTTTACAAAATTTTTATGACATTGCACAACTAAACTAAAGGAATAAGTAGATTATTATATATACTTTATGTGTGCGGAGTGTCTATTTACTCCAAGTGCAAATAGCCCGCATTGTTGGCTAAATCTATTTACACCAACTCCACCCACCATTGTTTGATTGAGCCAGACAAAATGACAAATGATATCTCACTGATGACATAATCAGTAGCATGGAGAGTAAGGCGGGTTGCGTTAGCTTTTGACCCTTTTATCAAATTTATTCTGCCCTTTCACATCGCATATCAGCTCAGAGAGGAAAATTAAGAAAATATTCTTAATTTATTTATTAACTATATTAATAGTGGGAATAAAGTGTTTAACCGGTAGGATTAGGAATAGATGTAGGGAGGTAATCTCAAGTACAAGTAATGTCCCAATAAAGCATCACCCATTTATGGATTTGAATAAATATAATCATGAATATGTTTTTATTACTGCATACTGTATACTGCTATTTTCACTAGTTCTCACAGTGTAAATAGCATCTATTGATATTTGAATAGTGTAAAGAAAATACTTTTTGTTGCTATTTACACTGCATATATCGCTATATATCGCCAGATCGCTTCACAACATATCTCCTAACTTTGTCTTTGCCTTCTCTTGTCTGTCTCCTTCTTTCTCTGCTCCATGTATTTTAGCCAGAAATCCTCATTGAGAGGTTGCAGTGCTGTGTTAATGCTGGTGAATGATGGCTTTTGCACACACAGCAGCTCTTATAGCTTCATGTCCTCCAGCATGCTGAGCTCCACCCACACATACCCGCATACACACACGGCACAAACCAAGCACACGTACACGTGCACACGTGCACACGCACACACACACACACACACACACACACACACACACACACACACACACACACACACACACACACACACACACACACACACACACACACGACAGATGTATCATAAGGTCTCCTGCACACATATACCCTTACTAAATGGAAGACAGTGAATCATAGAGTGGTGATCTCTATGACATTGATAGCACGCTGCTCCTGAGACGCTATATGTATATGTTTAAATGGCGTACCGCATTATGTTTTTGCTGAATTAGCACCATATTCATTAGTATGCTATTCTTTCATTATTACCTCATACCTCATTATACAGTCCCTCTGTTGTTCCATCTGCTGAGAAACAAGCTCTTTCATGTGCAATTTATGTATCAGCAGTTTTAGATGCTGAAAAATATTTAGGTTTTAGCAAATTTGATAACCTTATCAAACCATTTCAAATTTCAAATGAAAAGGAGACGTAATTGTTCAACAACTGTATTTACAGTCTAAGTGTTTTTATAAAACAAATATTTTTGTGAAATGTTACAATTTAAAATAACTGGTTTCTATTTTAATATATTTTAAAATCACGGAGCAAGCTTTTCTCCCATTTCTCTGTATAAAATGTAATTTATTATAGTAATGGCAAATCTGAATTTCCAGCAACTATAGTTTCATGATCCTCCAGAAATCACACTAATACAGAATGTTGATTTGGTGCTTAAGAAACATTTATTATTATTATCAATGTTGAAATGTTGAATGTTGAAATTACATTTTTGTAACATTGTAAAAGTCTTTACTGTCACTTTTTGTCACTTTATTTTTGAAAAATAAAATAACTACCTTTAGCAAACACACCATGCTGTTCATTTAGCTTTTTTTGCTGATAAACAGCATGGTCCACCAACCAGAAAGTATAAAACTGCCACAACCGCCCGCATTGAAATTTATATGCATTGCAATTCAGTTCAAACTGGTAAATTTAAAAAATACTGCAAAGGCAAATGTATTTGCTTGCATGCTAGATTTACATGCTGATCCAGGTTACCTTGTTGTTTTTCTCACCCTTTCATTGCTGTGCAGTCCATGTAACATGTAAGCGTGTGGAAGATTTCATTGCGAAGGACATATTGTTCCTCTAAAAGTATTGCCTTGAGCCTTGAATGATAATGAATGTGAGTAAAGGCAGAGCGGATAGATTAATAGTTATGTGCAGTCTGATAGTTTCGTTTCTGATTGATGAATAGAAGCTGTGGCTTTCCTGCCATTTAACCCTGCTCTTAGATGTCATACTGCCTCTTCCCTCTCCTAGCCTCTCATCTTTATTGATCGATCTCTGTTGTTTTTGCTTTTCTGTATTACCCCTGGCCCCTCTCTCCCCACTTTGTCCTTCCCTCTGGACTCGTGTTCACCTGTCATATTTTATCTTCTCTTTCTTCCTGCAGTTTCTTATCCCTTGTTCTGTTCCTCCTCTCTCACTGCTTTTAGAACTTGGCGAGTCATAAACACGCTGAATTTTGGATGGTTGCCTTGATCAGATTTTGAAGCTGTGGGAACTAGCATACATGGCTGCCACAGATGTTATACAATACCAGTGCATATGCAAATAAGCCCAGTGGTAAAGTTAGAGTTGTGAGTAATGCACAGGGTTGCAAACAACTGTGACTAATATACTTTTCAACATAGATCTCCAGGGGTCTGTCTCTGTGCTTAAATAGCAGATAAATTACCCAAATACATTCTTGTATTGCACTAGATATTTCATTAAATTTGAATTCAACATATCCTTTTTCCACCTTTAAACTGTTTGCTAGCTTGTTCTAATGTTGAATATGAGATTTTGTGCTCTTGCTCGACGGTGTTAATCTTAAAGGCCACCTTTATGCTTTTTTGATTTTACCTTTCCTTCATTTTGTAATATAGCTGTTTGTGCAAACAATCTGCAAAGGTACAAAGCGCAAAGTCCATGCCAAAGAGAGTTCATTTCTCCAACAGAAAAATATTTGCCTGAAATGCCTCATTTGTAGTCCTGCCATTGAATCACAAGTAGACGAGGGAAACACATTCCGTTTATACCTGGTGTTTTAATCCATCTCTTTTGTCCCCTTTCAACCACTTCTGTCCTGATTTCTTCGAGGGGAGGATCTATGGGCGGGTAAATGTACAGGTTTTTTCAGATCTTTCGGTCAAATGCATGAAATGAGCTAGCGTGACTTACATAAGAATGCGAAATGAGACGAAGGAAAAACATACGGAGAGCATCAGCTTTCGTTTCTGCTCTGACAGCCGCATGACCATGCCGAACACAATGAGTGTGTGTTAGAAATCAGGAATGGTGAGAGAACATTGTGCCAGACGTTTTTCGTCTTCAAACCAAACTTTGGTCTTCATCTGACAAAGTTTAATTTTGCTATGTCGTGGAGATACTGCTTTTTCGTTGGCGGCAAAACACATTATATGGACTCTAACGACACCATTGTTACCATAGCTATAATACCATTTACAGCTACTCTCAAAGCCTCTGGAGCTGAAACTTGACTATGTTAAAGGGTGTTACATTTCCGACACACGCTATAAGCGCTTGACAGACTGGACCTTTTCGAAAAGGTGGGCTGTAAAGAGACAGGAATTAAAACAGAGCGTTTCAGGCTGAGGGTGAAAAGAGGTGCTGCAGCTATGTACAATAAGAGAAAAATAATGTTGTTTTTGAACTTGAAATCATGTAAACGTATTCTAGCAGAGATAATTATGAACTTGTAAATGAGCATAATATGAGCATTTTAAAGGAGAAAAATCTTCACATAAAAATCTTCTCTTACATATTAGAGAACTGTAAGTTTCCTGTCATTGCACAGTTCATTCAGTGTTTCAATTTGTAGCACTCATAGCCAGACGTTGTACAGCAATGTTACAGCGTTTCTTTCACAAAATCGTGTTTGCCTATATAAGCAAATTATTAATATTTAAAAGTACACATTTTTAAACATGATATGACAGTTGTCTCAGACACTTAACAGTTAGACATAATTTATTCAGTGAGTGAAAGTGTCTGATAATAAGGGTTCCTAAGACACAGTGATTAGTATTTGGTTGGGCATGTGATCTCAATGTGGCAGCTCCCATAAGGTAAACTTATGCAGCCCTGCACGACATGGAAAATTAAAAACAAGATATGATTTATCATATTATAATTTGTTTCCTCATTTTAGGTATTCATGGCCATGTTGTACTATGTATTCATTCCATTATTTTCATGAAATCGTTTTAACTACTATTTAAATAGATTAAAGTGAACGAAACTGTAAAACATGGCAAAGATGATGAAACATGGCAACAAATTGCTCCATGTAAATAAATAAATAAATATAAATATATATTTATGGGTAAAACCTTTTAAGGTAAAAAGATTTCGATTGTGACTATAAATACTGACTTTTAGTCTTAATTTCCTTTCAGGAACCCTCCCAACAATCTGTACACTGTCAGAAAAAAAGTTACATTGCTGTCACTGAACCGAAAAGGTACTAATACGCACTCTTAAAATACTGATATGTACCTTTAAGGTACTAACACGCTCTCTTAAAATACTGATATGTACCTTTAAGGTACTAACACGCTCTCTTAAAGTACTGATATGTACCTTTAAGGTACTAATACGCACTCTTAAAATACTGATATGTACCTTTTAAGGTACTAACACGCACTCTTAAAATACTGATATGTACCTTTTAAGGTACTAACACGCACTCTTAAAGTACTGATATGTACCTTTAAGGTACTAACACGCACTCTTAAAATACTGATATGTACCTTTAAGGTACTAACACGCACTCTTAAAATACTGATATGTACCTTTTAAGGTACTAACACGCACTCTTAAAGTACTGATATGTACCTTTTAAGGTACTAACACGCACTCTTAAAGTACTGATATGTGCCTTTTAAGGTACTAATATGTACCATTTAGAGGTGAGTAAGGTACAAAGATATACCTTTTCACTGTTGTGCCTTAGGGTACCGCCCCAGTGACAGCACTGTACCTTTTTTCTGAGAGTGTGTAGGTCTGTACGTTTCTAACACAAGACTATATCGCTTGCAGATTGATGGATGCTTTCTTCCTTATCAGCACACAACCACAAACTGCATGGATGCATCTATTGATTAAATGTGTTTAAGCTTTTCCAAGAGCACTCTCAGGCTGATCCCAGTTCAGCCCATACTATAGTGCAGACCCATGTAAGTGATCTCACGCAGTGCTGTTGGTTTTTAACTCGTGCTGTAGATGGAGAAAAGGATGAATGCATGAGCAGATTAATGCTCAGGTTACACATCATCAGCATGTAGCAAAATATAAAGATGACTTATTAGTTACAACAGGATGCAGGGCATATCTTTTGTGGATGGGTTGTTAGCATTTAATACTCATGCACGCCACAGATCATTGGTATGCAGAGAAGCATACAGGAAATTATAGGTCGATGTGAGGGTGTTGCCCCTGTAGCTCTCTTTCCCTTTCTCCATTCTGCCACTTATCATACATCAATCTCCATATGGAGAGAAGGAGAGGGAAATGCGGGGAATGAAAGTGCGCAATCAGAGCACTTCACTAATTACTTAAGAATCTGACTGAAATATAGAGATAAAGTGGGAAGACAACACATAACATAAAACCAGGGATCTTCAGTAAGGTGTCTGTGATCCTGAGTTCACTTATGATTTTTTTGCAATATATATATATATATATATATATATATATATATATATATATATATATATATATATATATATATATATATATATATATATATATATATGGAACTAGCAACTTGCTTAAATACACAAACTCACTTAAATAGGTGCTTTTACATTCCGCTTTGAAACAAAATCTTCCACCATCGTCTTGTCAGTCTAGAGTGAGACGAAATAAGTGAAGTGAGGTGAAATCTGTCTCCTGCTGCTGATCTGTGCTGTGACTGTGCATTGAGCAGACACATTCAGTTTTTAATTGTAGTGTCTGTTCTCTAACTGAGCTAAATAATTTTTTATTACTATAAAAAGTCAAAACGACGGTGGGGGCGATGCCGTGGTGGGCAAGTGCGGCGGCTGACCATCGGCAACACCGACTGTCGCATCATTTGCTTTATCTTTCAACAAAAGTTTCTTTGCGAAATCTCAGTTACACTGTGCCTCTTTTACAAAACAAAATGCTCAGAACAAACATATATTATCCTCCTATCAAGGACACCAAAATGAACCATCCACTTGTTTCCGACGATGTGATCCTTCTGAAGTCTGAAGAGAGATCCAAATAAGCTGTTTGAACCAAACGCGTCAAAGCAAATGCTCCTTTACTCTTCCATTTGTCCTGTCGTTGACAGACTAAATTGTGTGGAGTATGTCAGAAACTAAACGTGCATCTGTATGTTGTATCCAGTGTAGACAGCGTCAGTGATTATAATGGGTTCTATTTTCTTTTGATGCGACATGATGCTCATATCCAGTATAGGCAAATGTCAGCCGTTAAGCGACTGAATGCCAGTAGGCGTGGCCTATAGTACGATGATGTATTGGTTGATGTCTCGCCCTGGAGGCGGTCATATTCAAATGTATTTGCCAGTATGATGTCACAGATCCCACATTAAAAAAAAAGCTGTTTTTGGAGCTTGATTAAATAAATGCGTTGTTTATAATGAGGAGGACGTTTTAAGCAATGAAACTTGCAGTATGTTTTAATGGTACAAACAACATCTTATATTTCAAAATATCAAGGCAGATTTGATTTCTCATGTCATGGCCCCTTTAAACATAAATACAATATTTAGTTGAATTCAACTAAAGCTGGAGAAGTTAAAGTTTTATTCCTTCCTACATAAAAGTGAACTAATACAATTTTAATACAATGTACAAGTATATTTTGAGCATAAAAATATTGCAACGCTGAATTCATATTGGAATTTTCATTACATAGATATCTGATATATTTTGTGGAAACAGTGATAAATTATTTTTCAGAATTCTTTCATGAATAGATAGTTTAAAAGAAAGATTTTTGTTTTTTTTGGAACAATGAAAACGTCTTTACTGACGCTTTTGATCAATATGGTAGTATGGTGAATAAAAGGTCAAAATATGGTCAATATTTTTTTATTGTTTAATCTTACTGACCCCAAACCTTTAAATGTAAAATGCATGTTTCTTAAGGGCGCCAGGCTTACAAGTCATCATAGCCTGAAAATGTCATTTTCCTGAAAAAGGTTTAAAACCCTGACATAAACAAGAAGCTAACAATGAGTGGCAGCAGCAGCACAAGTTTCTGTCTCCCTCTTGAGGAAGAGATAAGAGTCACTGGAATGACGTTTTTGTGGAAGAATTTAGATCCATCATACTAAAGGCAATTTCAGCTGTTTATCTTGTTCATTCTTTTCTTGCCCTTATTAATGAACAGTTTTAGTGTAAATTTAAAAATGTAAATTCTGTTCTGTGATGTTTAATAGTCTGTGGTGTATCTGGTTAATAATATAAGTGATTCCATTAATGATAATTATATCATGTCACATAATATGTTTTAAACTTCATTGCTTTTTCAGCATAATTGGATGATGGCACATCGTAACTGTATTCTGTCATTTGTAGTTTAAATAATTTTATTGGACATTACTTGATTATTAACTGAATAATTAAAGTACTTTGAGTACAAAGTACTTCATTGAAATTCACAGTTTATAATTTTGTAAACAGTATATTAATATAATGCAATGTTTAATCAAGCCTATATTTGTTTGATGGCAGCTAAATCTGTCATGCATTTAATTTGGCAAGCTGGTAACTCTCATTAAACAGAATAAACACAATGTACCCAAAATGCTGTGTGCAGGATTCAAGGCCCTTCTGAAGTGTCTGTCCGGAAAGTTCTGCAGTCGGGAGCTTATCGGAATCATGGGACCCTCAGGGGCCGGCAAGTCTACTCTCATGAACATTCTTGCTGGCTACAGGTGAGCGTGCATTTATGCACTGAGAAAGAATATTCCCTAATTTCCTGTTTATGACTTCCCAGCCTTTCTTTTCATAGACTCATTAAGATGTCCTGTGTCCCTCTCTTCCTGCAGAGAGACAGGCATGAAAGGTCAGATCCTGGTAAACGGGCGACCCCGTGACCTCCGCACCTTTAGAAAAATGTCATGTTACATCATGCAAGATGACATGCTACTGCCAAACCTAACAACACGAGAGGCAATGATGGTGAGATCCATTGTGTGTGTCTGCGTCTGTGAGAAAGAGATCTAGAATAATTGATTCTGATTGGTCAATCAGTGCATGATTTACATAATTTTCATTAGGCTGTATATTTAACAATTGTCCTTGGCAACCAATCTCTTTTCCTCAAATAATAAAATAATTTTGATTTATTTCATGCACAATTTTTCTACATAAACACCTTCAATTATTTATATAGTTTTTATTATAATGATAGTTGATTATACATTAGCCCTGTTTTATTGTAATCTTTCTTTATTTTGTATAGGTTTCAGCTAACCTTAAACTTAATGAAAATATGGACGTGAAAAAAGAACTGGTAAGCTTTTGCAGCACCACTATAGATAATGTGTTATGTTAGAAAAATGATAAAAACTATGAAACTGAATGGTGACATTGTGTTTATGTTTTTTTGTTAGCTAAATAATGATATAATGTGTAACAGGTGAATGAGATTCTCACAGCATTAGGACTGCTGGAGTGCGCCCAAACTCGCACCATCTCTCTGTCGGGTGGCCAGTGTAAGCGCTTGGCTATTGCTCTGGAGCTGGTCAACAACCCTCCTGTCATGTTTTTTGATGAACCCACCAGGTACCCAGAACTGTAGTATTACACACAGCCTTATTCTTAACCATAATCCTTTCAAAATTAAAATTTTGCATTAATATTGCTCCTTGAAACCTTTCAGTTTAATATCCCCAAACGTACGTAAATGTGTTTGTTTCTGTATGTTAGTGGTCTAGACAGCGCGTCCTGTTTCCAGGTGGTGTCCTTGATGAAATCTTTGGCTTTAGGAGGAAGAACTATCATCTGCACCATCCACCAGCCCAGTGCAAAACTATTTGAAATGTTTGACAAGGTCATTGCTGTATTCAAAATTTATATTGTACTGTAAAATGTGTTTCTGTGAGAATGTTAATGTGTTCATGTTCTTCTTTAATATTCTGTATGTTCTTCTTTGTAGCTTTATATCCTGAGTCAAGGTCAGTGTATATATAAGGGGACAGTACCGTACCTTATCCCCTACCTGAAAAACCTTGGACTCCACTGCCCCACATACCACAATCCTGCAGACTTTAGTAGGTCTACTTTGTGTGTGTGTGTGTGTGTGTGTGTGTGTGTGTGTGTGTGTGTGTGTGTGTGTGTGTGTGTGTGTGTGTGTGTGTGTGTGTGTGTGTAAAATAAATCTTTGTGTGTTCCATGTTTTTCTTTGAAACATATACAGCATTGATACAATAACAATTTATGCTTTCTATATCAGTTTTCTGCCTCATCTGTTTGCAGTAGTTTGTCAAAGGTATTATGAATGAACAAATTAATGTTTATATATTGATATGTATTAAATCATATTGAAAGGCTTTTTTTTTTAAGTAATAGTTCTCACCTTAAGTTGTTCTAAATCTGTATGAGTTTCTTTCTTTTGTTGAACACAAATTAAGATATTTTAAAGAATGTTGGTAATCAAACAGTAGCCATTGAATTTTATGTACATTTATGCATTTGGCAGACACTTTTATCCAAAGCAACTTACATTGCATTCAAGGTACACATTTTTACATTTAGTCAGTTCTTGCTTTCCCTGGGAATCGAACCCATGACCTTGGCATTGCTAGCACCACACTCTTATTGTTTGAGCTACAGGAAAGCTCACATCATTTCATAGTAGGATTTTTTTGAAGTATCTTATTTTGTGTTCAACAAAATATAAACCATACAGGTTTGGAACAACATTGATGACAACATTTTCGGGTGAACTATCCCTTTAAAAATTGAACAATGAATTCATAATATTTTGGCCAATATGTTTAGGACAAAAATCCTGGGAAAAAATGTATCGTCACAGTTTCACATATTAAGCAGCACAACTGATTTGATTTAAACATTGATAGTGATAAGAAATGTTTCTTGTGCTGCAAATCATCATTAGAATGATTTCTGAAGGATCATGATGACACTGAAAACTGGAGTAATGATGCTGAAAAAATCACAATAGGAATAAATTACATTTTAAAATGTATTAAAATAGAAAACAGTTACAATATTTTATAACATTACTGTTTTACTGTATTTTTGATCAAATAAATGCAGCTAAGATGCGCATAAGACAGAACTTTAAAAAGTAAAAATCGCACTACCCCCTGCTTTTGAATGATAGCATATCTCCTAATTTACTTTTATTTGTTATTGTTAGTTTCATTTATTTATTTGTAATATTAGTTGTATATTGTATCCAGTGTTATTGAGTTGCTGAAGGCATCATGTCAGTGTATTCAAAGAGTTAATAATTCTTTTCAGCTCCTCTTGTGTGTCAGTCAGTCACTCAGCATGTGTATGAATTCTGCTGTCTTTCTGCTGGCAGTAATCGAGGTCGCCTCAGGGGAGTACGGTGATCTGAACCCTGTGCTCTTTGAGGCTGTTCAGGGAGGCCTGTGTTCAGATGAGAGCAAGAAGAACTCCATTGACAAGAATGACCCCACCACATCCTGCCCTTCCCAGTGTTATAACGTGAGCGATGAACACACTCTCACACACAAAAGTCTTCTTATCAGTCTCTGACCCACTTACCTCTTGTGTTATTGTGTATTCGGACAGGATTCAGGCTACATTGAGAAACACACTTTTGCCACCAGTACCTTCACACAGTTCTGCATCCTCTTCAAAAGAACCTTCATCACAATATGCAGGGACACGGTGAGAATTATCCTCTCTTGTTATTTTCTAATATATTAAATGTTAAAGAAATACAAAAACAAAACCAACGTCTGTGTGTATGTTTAGGTATTAACCCACCTGAGGGTGATGTCGCACCTGCTTATTGGTGTGCTGATTGGTCTGCTGTACCTGAACATTGGGAATGATGCCAGCAAAGTGTTCAACAACACTGGCTTCCTGTTCTTCTCCATGCTGTTTCTCATGTTTGCTGCACTCATGCCCACCGTCCTTACATGTAAGACAATCTGTGCGTTTGGTTGTGTGTGCTTAATTCTTTATGAGCATGGAAAACAGATTTGATCTGAGTGATTACTAAATCCTTTTTGGTTTGTTATGAATTAGAAGCGTTCTTATTGGCTTGATTGAGAGTTATGGTCCTTACAGAATCAGTGGATCGAATTGAATTAGGCGCTGATGCAATGATGTATTTTCCTTGCAGTTCCACTGGAGATGTCAGTGTTCTTAAGGGAGCATCTTAATTACTGGTACAGTCTAAAAGCGTATTACCTGGCTAAGACCATGGCTGACATTCCATTTCAGGTACTTCTGTTTCTACATCTTTCATGTGATAATGTTAAATCAAAGCATGTAGCCACTATTATAACTGTTTGCTAGGGCTTGAGAAATTGGCATTTGAGGGGACGAACATTTCTAAATGTTGGGGGACGTCATTCAATGCCCCAATTTTCAAATTGTTCCTGTGTCTCAGGTACATTTTACAAGTGCTCTTCTCTCTCTTCCAGGTCATTTGTCCGATAATGTATTGCAGTATAGTGTACTGGATGACAAAGCAGCCTCCAGAGGCAGCAAGGTATCTGCTCTTTATGGCACTGTCCACCTCCACTGCCTTAGTGGCTCAGTCTCTGGGGCTTCTCATTGGAGCTGCATCCACCTCACTACAGGTATGAGGACCGAATAGTGTTTTTTTTTTGTTATTTATTCAGCAAAGATGCATTAATGTGACTAAAAGTGACAGTAAAGTCAATTTTAAATTGTGGAAGAAAAAATTATAAAGACTTACATGAAGCACCTTGGGTTCATCAGAGTCAAAATTAACCCTGAACATTTAAACTCAAGCCGTTTATCTTGTTACAGTTTACCGCCTCAAATGTAAATGTAGTTGCTATTGTTGTAAGAGCTGTGAGACCTCGCTGTCTGAGACAAATATATCAAGGTTTATTAATCATCACATCACTGTTTTCAAATTTGCTGATGTGTTTTCAAGATTGCTGAAGACTGGAGTAATGGCTGTTGGAAATTCAGCTTTGACATCACAGGAATAAATTCGATTTTAAAATATATTGAAATAGAAAATGTCTTTTAAATTGTAATAATATTTCACAACGTCTCTGCTTTTGTTTTAATTTCAATCAAATAAATGCAGCCTTTGTGAGCATAAAATATGAACTGACCCCAAACTTTTGAACTGTATTGTACATCAGTGTATCTAAAATGTACTGTATATACTTTTGCTTTGAGATTTTAATACATTTAAATATCATGTCAGGGTCATTGCATGGTAGTTACTGCACATGCACATATCAATAAAAATGTGTAGTTTCATCTGTTGTAGCCTATGTAATTTATACAAAATATACAACAAACATAAATTCATTTATCTGATTAATGATTATTTTCTAA
Organism: Paracanthobrama guichenoti; assembly: GCA_018749465.1. Lineage (NCBI taxonomy): Eukaryota > Metazoa > Chordata > Actinopteri > Cypriniformes > Gobionidae > Paracanthobrama > Paracanthobrama guichenoti. The sequence continues at coordinate 18,629,522 of CM031947.1, forward strand.
TAATTCCAAACAGTCCTTAGAGCACTCAATAATACTGTAATAATTAAATAAATCTGATAAACAATATTGCATTTAACATTTAATTAATATTTTACCTTGACAAGTTAACTTTGACAGCCTTAAAAGAAATACATTCAGTAAACTTCCCGGCACTCCCTTGCTGAGGTGCTCGGATCCCTGGCTTCAACATTGTTTACATTGACTAATCTTTATATTTTCCTCTTTCGCATCTTCAGGTTGCAACATTCATAGGTCCAGTCTCTGCCATCCCAGTCCTTCTGTTCTCTGGCTTCTTTGTCAACTTTGACACCATCCCCAAATACCTTCAATGGAGCTCCTATGTGTCATATGTCAGGTCAGTCAAGAACCATAACCATAACAGTCCTAAACAGACATTCATCCCCTAATCACAAAAATGTATCACCCTCACACTGATCTCTTCCTCTGCAGGTATGGCTTTGAGGGCGTCATCCTCTCCATCTACGGCATGAACCGCTCAGAGCTGGAGTGTCCCGGCGTGGTGTGTAAGTTCCAGAAACCAGAAGAGGTGCTGCAGCTGCTGGATGTGGAGGATGCTAAGCTCTACGTGGACTTCATTGTGCTGGGGGTCTTTTTCTTAGTTCTGAGACTTGCCACATACCTTGTTTTGCGGTATAAAGTCAAGTCAGAGCGTTAGGGCCGGAGCTCCTCTTCAGACTTATATTTCATTTAACTTACACATAAACTCATAACTGCACATAACAATCTTTTTGCAATGGACGCAGAAACCAATGCACATTGATTCCGGGGCCATTTTTTTTTTTGGCAGTGCAAGATTTATGCTCAGTTTTTGTTACTTGAAAAATATTTTTAATTCTCTAAGCATAGAATAGTAAATTAATATAGGGTTTTTTTTGTTTTTTTTTTACTTTAATTTTCATTTTTGAATGTATTCCATGCAGTTTAACTGTGTAAATTTACCCAATACGGAACATTGAAGCATGAGTCTGTTGACAGGACTGGATGTATTTACAATGACTATCTCATGACAGCTCCCAATAGCATGTGGATTGGCCAACATGTGAACAAGTCTCTTTATACCAGATTGAAGGATCATCATATTATCTCACTGTAATTGCATTTCATTCAGACCAAGCTGAAGGACGTTGTCAATATGTGTTTCGGAAGAAAGTGCGCTGCATGCTTGGGGCACTTTAGGACATGCAAGCAGCAGAACCGAGAACCCTGAGTGAGGTGTTCGGGATATCACAGACTATAAGAATCGTCCAACCAGCGTATCTTCAATTCCATTTTTGTCTTCCCACAATACACTGAGCTTGAGGTGAAAAATATCTTCTGCAACCTGCTGAACATAAAGACTTTCATGATCTCCCAAGGCAATTCTGGGCAAAGCCACGTCAACCTAAATATATCCATCTGAGGAATGTTGAAGCAAGTGCCCTTGATGTGAACTGCCTGTCGTTTTTTTTCTGAAGGGGATCTGAAATCTTGTTTGAGAAACATTTTGGCATTTTGTCAGTATCCATCCAATTCCAGTTACCTTGAATTCTCTGACAACTGCCTCTTTGGTATCCTGAGAGAGAAACGAACAATAGTTTGTGGGCTTTTGCTCTCTCGTTTTCATCAGGAGGGATCAAACCTTGAACTTGTACAATAAAAAAACTCCGTACAGTGACCAAAAAGATAATTTAAAAAACTCAATGTGAATTGGGGCTAATCACTAAGCACCACTGAATTGACTGCATTTAGCCAGAAACGACACATATCAAAAGTCAGAAAAACATTTGCAATCCTAATGTCTGATATTGAACATCTTATGTGAACATCCATTGCTATTCAAGTTGGACTCTATGGCCTGTTTCTTTATGCTTCTTTTGCGACTGTTCTCTAGACACTTAATCTGCACTGTTGAAGATATCAGGACATTTGCAGTTAGTTGCAAGTGACACGATCATATACCTGGATAGACATGCTGGATGAACACTTTATGCCATCTTCAATGTGCTTTTCTGGATGGATAAATCTATGCCTCTTGTTTGCACCTGTATGTACACTTCCTCTTCCCTGCTTCTCCCCCCTAGCTGCCAGGATATTCAATACCGCAATGCAAACTTCTTCACAACTGACTCGATGAAAGTCCTGCTATGTGTTATGTCTCCTTATATAATGAAGACTACTAATAATCTGAGTATATACACAAAGAAAAGTATATGTGTTATGCTTTAAGCAAGACTGTAAATACATGTATGCACTTTTGTTGATGTTGTTTTATTGGAATTTTTTTTGGACATTCGTTTGTAATTAATTTTATTTTTATATCCGAAAATATGACATGCAATTCTGGAAAAGGGAGTGTTGTGACTGGGAACTGCATGGTGAATTTGGAATCAAAACAGAAGGTGCTGTGCCTGAGGAATTTATGTTACACATGTGCTGTGATTGAGAAAATACTCCAAAAATAATTGAATAATCTGCAATGGGTTAATTTTAGGACCTCTTTTTGTTTTAGAATGTTGCCAATGGCAAGTTGCCATGTGAGTTGTAAAAAATGTGATATGCAGGTTTTGAGACAGGAAGGTGTCCCTCAGAAAAGTCAGTAGCATTTAGCTCTAACACATAGTACTGTAAGGTACGATTGCTCTTTTTCTAGAACAATCTGTCCACTGAAACATTGCACACAGCTTTAAAGATGGCCTTTCGGTCATTCTGCAATTCAAGAATTGCTGCTCTAAAAACAGTATTACTTTTTTGCCATATGGTATACCCAGGGAAAACTAGGTCAGCTCTTGGTCGTGGATGCTTTCAGGCTCCATTTTCAGAAGAGCTGTCCAGAGCAAGGGGTCAGTGAAACTATTAGCTGCTCGACAGTCAACAATCCAGTATTCAGTATTGCTTGACTCTAACCAATCAGCAGTCGCTTAGACAAAGTGTTATATGTTCTATTTCCTTTAGAGTCATTGGAGAGGTTTAGAAGGAAATGTTCACCATCAAGAATCTGTCTTCTAATGGTACACAGACATCTAGTGTAGAGAGTTGGGTAATACCTGTTTCTAATAGCAATAGTATTGTTCTGTGCCTGTGAGTGATATTTCCTATCTAATCCTTGAATATTCAATATCTTTTCAGTGCTCGTCTGTCAATTCTCTATTGTGTACAAATCATTTTGCGTGTCTGTGTCATTAGTATGTGTCAATATGTTTTTCTGTATGTGGATGTTGAGAGACACCTGGATGAGATCATTTCACTCACTCATAATTAATTACGGCAATTTCTCTTTAAGCAAAATCACATTCGTTGTTACGCAGCATGCATGCCTTAACAAATAAAAAGCCTTTGACAGTTCCCTCTCAGATTAGAAAATAAAAAAGATAAGCAGGTAAAGTGCAAATCGAAATATTGAAAAAGACTTCTGTTGATTCAGTTTTATGTATGAAAATATTCTGCGAGGTTTTGGCTTGCACAGCAGATGTGCAGAGAACAAGAGTTACTGCAGTTAGCTTCCCTGCTGCACAATTATTATGTTTGCCTCATCAGAAATGCAAGTTATGTGTGCTAAACCATGTTGAAATTATTATAATAAATGCATTTATATATTACCTACACTTAATGATTTCTGGCTTTATTTTCAAAGTCACATATTTAAAATTGTCTAATTTTTTTTTTTTTAAAGAAAATATCATTTAAATTTATTTTCTAATCCTGCATTTAGTTTAATTGTTTCTTAGATGGGATGGCTTACTTAAAGTCACAATGAAATCAAAATTATACAATTATTATTATTTAATGGAATAATGCAGTATTTATTATACAAAGTAAATGATTTATCCATGCACATCGTTATTCTTATAACTCATGCGCTCTCATAATCTTTAATTAAAATAACTTCCCCTCTCTTTCTTGCAGTGACATCTCTTCTCTTACTGGTGTGAGGGCAGGACAACCATCCAATCAATTCCCAATAGATAAAAGTAAGTCCCGGCCTACATTTTTTCTTGTTTGAGAAAGATACACATCACAATAGAGAAGAAAATACTCGCAACTTCTGTTTCATGCCAACTTTAAATATTAAACTTCATTGAATGGTGAGGTGTGTACATTACACTTTTTTTCTATTGTGTGTTGTTATGAATCAAAACCTGTACAGATAAAACTTTGTGTAAATAATGTTTATTATTTAAATGGTTGGTATTAGTATCATTGATTCTGAAGAAAAGGAACTCACCGCGCCTTAAAATTGCCCACATGAGGTGCATAGACCAAAAACTCCAATTAGTGAAACTTCAAAAAAGCCTGCACACTAACAAAGAAGGGGAACCACCAATTTCTTGATAAAACCACTGCTTAAAAAAGTGGCAAATGTTTCAGTCACATATGAACTTTCTCAATGCAGTCAATACCTCATTGATATTATCATCAGGACCTTTGAATTGTATTAGGTTGGTCTCTCATGTCCTTGAGCCTGTCTCGGATTACATTGGTTTCATCATTCCTCTAATTATCCTGATTACACTCTCTCAGTGTCTCTATGGTCATGAGCTGTGGGTCATGACCGAAAGGACAAGATCGCGGATACAGGCGGCCAAAATGAGCTTTCTCCGCAGGGTGGCTGGGCGCTCCCTTAGAGATAGGGTGAGAAGCTCAGTTACTCGGGAGGAGCTCAGAGTAGAGCCGTTGCTCCTCCACATCAAGAGGAGCCAGTTGAGGTGGCTCGGGCATCTATTTCGGATGCCTCCTGGACGCCTTCCCGGGGAGGTGTTCCGGGCATGTCCCACCGGGGAGGCCCCGGGAAGACCTGGGACACGCTGGAGGATTATGTCTCCCGGCTGGCCTGGGAACGCCTCGGGGTTCCCCCGGAAGAGCTGGAGGAAGTGGCTAGGGAGAGGGAAGTCTGGGCGTCTCTGCTTAGACTGTTGCCCCCACGACCCGGCCCCGGATAAGCGGAAGATAATGGATGGATGGATGGACACTCTCTCTGAAAAGATAAAAACTTAGCGGGTTAGCACTGTGTCTTTAAGAGAGGAGACACCTTCCATATTGTTTCCCCTCATAGGCCCTCTTCCAGCTTTTATATTACCTCTTATATTACAAGAACGTATTCACAATTTGCTGTTCTTGCCTTACATGCATTTGTTTTTAAACTATTATCCTCAGCCTCTTAAAAGCATAAGCAATTGCATAAGTCAATGTATAGTATTTGCAACAGGCCATGCAGTGAAGTTGTATGAGGGATGTTGTGTTAAGTGCTGATGCAGTGCAGGTGTGAGATTTACAGAGAGAATGACTGTGTGTGGGTTTTACACCCAGGGTCAGGAACAGAATGCCCCTCTTTGAGAGCACACAGCCAAAACAATCATTAAAAGTGCAGCAGGATGACGAACACATGAGAGAAGTGTATCCACTTTAGCTCAATGTTTTCCTGGCACTTGTCTTCCACTGACGCCACTTCTCATCACTATTTTCTGTTTTGAAAGATTGTACTGTGTTTTTAATTCTGATTATTCATCCATATGAATAACAGCCAATTATAAATCAATTGTAAAACTGTGTAAGCACGGGAAAAAAGCGGTTTACACTTTATTTTAAGGTGATGTAGTCACATTGTACTTACTGAGTAATATTAATTAACTACATATACTTACTATAGAGTTACGTTTAGGGTTAGGGTCTGGTTTAGGGTTAGTTACTTGTAATTATGCATAATTTACTGTTACTATAGTAAGTACATGTAGTAATGTGTAACTACGTCACCTTAAAATAGGCTTCATTCTGGGTGGAATTTACAGAATTAGCTTTATGCAAAAACTCTTTCTACGCATGCATGGTCACGGCTGTTCCTACACAAGTTTTATTTTATTTTATTTTATTTTATTTTATTTTATTTTATTTTATTTCTTTGATGGGAAAAGTAAACGATTAGGTTAAGTTAGGTTAGGTTTTAATGATTAGGTTAAAAGTAAATCATGGTCACTTTGGTGTTTGTGTGAACTCAAGGCCGCTGAGGTCTGTTTATTTAACATTGTTGAGGACAAAATGCCACATGAAAAAAGGTTATAAAGGCTATAAACCAAGTAATGTGCAGAATGCAGTGACATGATTTACCTTGGCATTCTTGGCATGTGCTGTACTTAATATAAAGCTGTGATTGTCAACAATATAAAATCCTTAGTTGACTGGCAATAGATATAGCGGCCAGTATTGCCAACAAGGTAAACATCCATTTCAAAGCATATTTAACTAAGGTGTTTAATCAAAACCTATCAACCGAAGGCAAACACTATTTTGATTATTTTAAGATAACAAAATCACATGTTCTCACTATGGATGACCAATCTAAAGTATGAAGGGGAAGTCAGAGCAGATGAGCTGTAACCACATTTTGTGAGTCAAGATCTGTTTATGAAATCCAGAGGTTAAGTGTATGTAATTTTTAAAGTGTATGTGTTTTTTGTCCAGGAATTTGAGGTGTGTTTGACCTTTCACCATTTCAAGTTCTTTTATCTCCCTCATTTTTAGTTGCAGTGCTGCGGGATGTCATGGAGCTGACAAAGTAAGTAATGTTTTTATGGCTTGTGTCCCTTCACAGACACACATTCACACATGCTGTACAGCTTTTGACTTTGTGCCTTCTGGTTTGATAAGCATGCACATGGACGGACACGCCTCACCCTATGGCTTCATCAGATCTCTGAGCGTGTACTATCTAAAATACTGTCAATGAAGTACCTCTGCAGAGAGTATATTGACTTGTTTATGGTAGCACACTGGATCTCATTGGCTGCTTGCAAATAGAACTTATCAGAGGGCAAAAACCCATTCCTTAACCTGTTCTTATGTTAACTAAGGAGGTTTACCTTCAATCCCAAGGAGGGAATAGACAATCCAGCCATGGTGACTGCAGATGACACAGGTTAGTGAGATTTTGTATTGGGTACTATTAGTGTTTTTTTTCCAGATACTTTGAGATTTAGAAGGATTTAAATTATTTTTTATGGTGTATATATATATATATATATATTTTTTTTTTTTTTTTTTTTTTTACTCATACCACAATGACAGGTTTCAGATGTCCATTCTATATCAGGGTTTCCCAAACTTGAGTAGATAGAAAGCTAATAATTTATTAAATCATAAAGATAAAAAAAAAAAAAAAATTAAAATAAAACATCTGCTAAAAATATTAAGTATTTTATTTGTTTACATGTATGTCATGTGACCATTAACCAAAATCAGAGAACCACAAACAAACAATGAATGTGTTGTTAAATTATTGAAATATTAACTAAATCTCATTGTGGACTTATAATAATAATAATAATAATAAACTTATAATAAATATTTTAGATCAAAGAGGTATGGCTAAAAAAATAACAGAACAGAATAATACAAATTATCAGTCTATAGTTTATATACTACTTTATAGTATACCGTAAAGTGTACAGTTTGTCATTTAACTCCCGTCTGTGCTGACAGAGCATGTGTCAATTCCCACACCACGTGTGTGTGTGCTGAGAAGAGAAGAAGGAGAAACCTTTGGCTTCCATCTGCGTGTGGAAAGAGGGCGGCAGGGTCATATAATCAGGCAGCTGGATTCATTGGGTGTGGCACAGCGGAGTGGGCTTAAGGATGGGGACCGCCTGCTTGAAGTCAACGAGATGTTTGTTGACAACGTGGAACACATGGAGGTGAGAGGTCATGGCCTTTATATATATGTTTTTTTTTTTTTGGTTTTTACTGTACAAGCAATGAACATATGTTTTTTGTGTCAGGCTTTGTAACAGACTACTTTATTATCTTAGGTGGCCCGTAGGATTCAAGTGAGTGGATCACAGTTCTGCTTCCTGGTGCTAGATGAAAAAGCCTACGACCAGGCTGTTTCTGAGGGTCGTGACCTTAGAGAGTTGGCTAAAGCCAGCCGTGGAGAAGAATGGAGGCCTCCTCGTCTCTGCCACATCAAGAAAGATGCATCTGGCCTGGGCCTCAACATACTGCCTGTGGAAGGTAAGAACCACAGAATCCTACATTTAAAATAAGCATCTTTTCTGTAATGCTGTTTGTAACATCCTTTTTGAAAGAAGTGAGGTTAAAGGTGAAATGTGTGTTTTCTGGTTTATCTGTGGTGTAGGTGAGAAAGGCAAATTCGCAGTAAGCCCAGTGAAAGGAGGTGCTGCAGAAAGGGCAGGAGTGAGGAAAGGTGACTGCCTGATCTGGATGGATGGTGCCATGGCCTCTGAACTTACACACTCTGCCATCAGCAAAATGGTAAGCAAGGACTTGATTTACAAACCCTATTCCAAAAAAGTTGGGACACTGTACAAATTATGAATAAAAGAGGAATGCAATAATTTACAAATCTCATAAACTTATATTTTATTCACAATAGAATATAGATAACATATCAAATGTTGAAAGTGAGACATTTTGAAACGTCATGCCAAATATTGGCTCATTTTGGATTTCATGAGAGCTACACATTCCAAAAAAGTTGGGACAGGTAGCAATAAGAGACCGGAAAAGTTAAATGTACATATAAGGAACAGCTGGAGGACCAATTTGTGACTTATTAGGTCAATTGGCAACATGATTGGGTATAAAAAGAGCCTCTCAGAGTGGCAGTGTCTCTCAGAAGTCAAGATGGGCAGAGGATCACCAATTCCCCCAATGCTGTGGCCAAAAATAGTGGAGCAATATCAGAAAGGAGTTTCTCAGAGAAAAATTGCAAAGAGTTTGAAGTTATCATCATCTACAGTGCATAATATCATCCAAAGATTCAGAGAATCTGGAACAATCTCTGTGCGTAAGGGTCAAGGCCGGAAAACCATACTGGATGCCGTGATCTTCGGGCCCTTAGACGGCACTGCATCACATACAGGAATGCTACTGTAATGGAAATCACAACATGGGCTCAGGAATACTTCCAGAAAACATTGTCGGTGAACACAATCCACCGTGCCATTCGCCGTTGCCGGCTAAAACACTATAGGTCAAAAAAGAAGCCATATCTAAACATGATCCAGAAGCGCAGGCGTTTTCTCTGGGCCAAGGCTCATTTAAAATGGACTGTGGCAAAGTGGAAAACTGTTCTGTGGTCAGACGAATCAAAATTTGAAGTTCTTTTTGGAAAACTGGGACGCCATGTCATCCGCACTAAAGAGGACAAGGACAACCCAAATTGTTATCAGCGCTCCGTTCAGAAGCCTGCATCTCTGATGGTATGGGGTTACATGAGTGCGTGTGGCATGGGCAGCTTACACATCTGGAAAGGCACCATCAATGCTGAAAGGTATATCCAAGGTCTAGAACAACATATGCTCCCATCCAGACATCGTCTCTTTCAGGGAAGACCTTGCATTTTCCAACATGACAATGCCAGACCACACACTGCATCAATTACAACATCATGGCTGCGTAGGAGGAGGATCCGGGTACTGAAATGGCCAGCCTGCAGTCCAGATCTTTCACCCATAGAAAACATTTGGCGCATCATAAAGAGGAAGATGCGACAAAGAAGACCTAAGACAGTTGAGCAACTAGAAGCCTGTATTAGACAAGAATGGGACAACATTCCTATTCCTAAACTTGAGCAACTTGTCTCCTCAGTCCCCAGACGTTTGCAGACTGTTATAAAAAGAAGAGGGGATGCCACACAGTGGGAAACATGGCCTTGTCCCAACTTTTTTGAGATGATGATGCCATGAAATTTAAAATCAACTTATTTTTCCCTTAAAATGATACATTTGAAACTTCCACATCATTGCATTCTGTTTTTATTCACAATTTGTACAGTGTCCCAACTTTTTTGGAATCGGGTTTGTAGATATACTGTAATATTCTGTTAAATGTATGGTTAAAAAAACAGCAGCTGTGGTTAACAGATTGTGTGGTTAACATCACAAGATTTATTTCTATCAAGAGGTGCATCAATTTTTGGTCAAGATCTTGTATTGACAATGCAAGAGTCAAGCACTCTGTAAAGTCTACTCCAGCACATCCCAAAGACTCAGAGGTGCCAATTTATTGGTCCCTCTCAACCATTTTTTCACAATTTAATCCTGATGAATCTTGACATTGTCATCCTGGAATATGGCCATGATGTCTACACCTACATGGTTGTTTAAGAAATTAAAAGCTTCACACTCCATCAATTAGGGTTAGAAGAATTGTTGCCAAACATGCTAGAAACTTAATAATCATTGCAATATGCCTTAGGGTGACTACATTTCAAGATAATACAGGATGGTACTTATAACCATTTATTTCATCAAGTGATATAATGTTAAAATACCATTATATAATAATAAAAAATAAAAATAAATTAGTTTTCTTTTTACTGTGTTTACACTGTTCCTGTTCTCCTTAGTTCCCTAGTTAGTTTCCTTAGTTTCCATAGTTCATTTATCCGTTATCGTCTATTTTTTATGTGTTTGTTATATACTCTATTCCTGATAATCTCCTGTTGGTTTGGTTTTTGGATTTGTTATTAAAGACTTTTCTGTTTATACTCCTGCGTTGTGCGCATTCAGTACACCCACATGTGACAGAATAATGGACCAAAACAATAGACTTACTGGCAGTCCAGCTGCTATGCCTGGAACAGGAGCAACAGTTCCTTGAGGACCAAAGCCATCTGGCGAGCCAAACCCATTTCCCCAATTCCTCCTAATGCATTATTTTTCCCCGCTAGTTTGAACAAGCGCACAAAGCATCGCCTCCCGGGTGTCGGTCCTCTGGGAATGTTCGCTGAGTTTGTGGAGTGGGTGCTGGTGAACTGGGTATCCCCCTACATCATCTGCCCTGCTGAAGAGGTTGTCACTAGCCCCCTTCCAGATCCAGAGCCCAACCAGCCATCACCCCGTTGCATTGAGCGAATGCCAGAGCCCAGCGCAGAGGGCTTGAGCCTGTCATGATGCACAAGCCAGAGTCTGAAAGGAGGACTGAGCCAACCATCGCCCAGGAGCCCAAGCTTTGCAAAAATGTCTGACCATGTGCGTGAGCTGGCTACATAGTCCATATCTGTTGGGTTGCTTGTTTAATTCGAGGGCATGGAGGAAGTCAACTTGAAGTCTCTTGTGTCCCCACTGGTTCCGCCCAGCTTGAAGTCTCTTGTGTCCCCACTGGTTCTGCCCACCTTGAAGTCTCTTGTGTCCCCACTGGTTCTGTCCAGCTCAAAGTCTGTTCTGCTCCCGCTGGTTCCACCCAGCTCAAAGTCTCCTGTGTCGCCAGAGTTGCCGCCCAGCCTCCCTCTCCCACCTCCTCTTCCAAAAGCAGCCAGTTCCTCAGCCCCGCCTCCGCTGGTTTACTTACTTAACTTAAGCCCCTCGGTTCCTCCTCTGAAACCACTCCACTGTGTGGATTCGCCTGGAGTCTTCAGTTCTCCAGTGTTGCCCAATAAGTGGATCCCTGGCTCTGCCTCCAGCCTCTGATCCCTTCACTCCACCTCGGTCCATCGACCTGTCTGCTCCTCCCTGGCTTCTCCTTTCCTCGGCTCCACCAGATACCATCATATACCATAGCCTCAAGCCTCAGTCCTTAGTCACCCTTGTTCCATCTCTGACGCCCGTCGCTGTGGCTCCTTCTCAGCCTCCAGGAACATTGGTGTTGCTCAGTTCCATCTGCTCTCTATCTGATTACAAAAATAAGAAGAAACAAAATAATATCATCATGTGACAATTTTTCACAGTAAATTATATGACATTTCATAGTTTGTATTATTTTATTTATGTAAAATGACATATAATGCAATGTTAAACCATTTACATTTTTTTACTGGTAACTGACAGTTACAATATTTTTTTCTTGCAAATATTTTTAGTGTACAAAGCTCTTCTGAGCTTCTTTGCTGTGTCAAACTCATGTTATAGGCAGCTTGTAGACCTTTTGTCACTCACATGTTGGTAATGGTGATATTTCCAGGTGAAGAAATGCAGTAATCACATGACAGTGCTAGTGATTGACAGTGACAGTGAGAAGAGTTATTTCAATAGGAAAATGCCCATTCTCCCAGCCATGGCTGACGCAGAGAACATGCCGTATCGGCCCCGCATACTACATTTGGTGTTGGGGCCGGAAGGGTATGGCTTCATGCTCAGGCAGGAGAAGGCTGGAGCAGGACGCACTGGTGAGACCCAAACACACACTTCGACACACTAATTTGACACACTAATTTATCTGCATTCTATTTGTACAGCTACACAAATGGATCGCAATATACATATGTATGTTTGGTTTATACAGTCCACATGGTAAGAGAGGTGGATAATGGCAGCGCTGCTGAACTGGGAGGCGTTAAAGAAGGCGAGATGCTTCTTGAAGTGAATGGAGAATCCACAGACTCACTGAGTCATGATGAAGTTGTCAGCAAAATCAGACAGAGTGGGCAGCAGGTCACCCTCACAACTATGCCACTTCAGGGCCAAGACTTCTACACTAAGGTGAATATACAAAGTCAGCAAATAAATACTAATATAGGGGTGATTTTTCAATTATGGGCACTTTTCACTACTTTTTGAGCTACTTCAAATTACATTTATCAAATGTTAAAATTATTATTATTTTTTTTAAATCACAGGAATAAAGTTCTGATTATGGCCTTGATCAACCAAAGTGATAGTGTGGTTGTAATTTGGACCATTTGTGCTGCTTTTGGAGAAACCAGCCTTGATTTTCTTAAAACAACTACTTAGCAATAAACTCACTTTAATTTTTAATTCAACTCTACTATATATGTACATTTTATCTTTAAAATGTTTTGTGTGATGTTAATGACAGCACAACAATGAAATATTGATTTTTTTAAAGTTAATTTGATTTAAACAGTTAAAGACACTTAAAAACAAGGGAAAAATTGAAGAAACAATAAAAACCTTAATGATAAAAATAAAAAAATCTAAAACTGATATTTATTTTCTTTATGTTCACCCATAGGCAGATTAATAAATCAATAATAGGATGAATTCATCAAAAACAATTCATCATTATTATTGTAAAACACAATTTTTTTTAAAAGGTAGATCATCTTTTTCTTATGTCTGTTTGTCTACTTGTCTGCTAACGTCATGAATCACTCTTTCACAGTTGGGCCTCTCCCCCTTATTGTTCTGTGTGGATGTTACATCTGTTAGCCCTGAGGAGAAAAAGGAAATCCCAATGACGCTGAAACCTGCAGTGCCCCCTGTGGAGCCTGAGGAGGATGTGCAGATTGATCCTAATGTTAGACGCTGTATACTGCAGAGGGGCTCGGCTGGTTTTGGCTTCCATTTGGGTTGCGTCCAACAGAAACCTGGAACTTTCATCAGCCGGGTAGCTACAATGAAGCCCATTCACTAACAAATCAGCCTTTAGACGATACTGACTTCAGATGTTAGGACTGGATAGAAATGAACCTTTGTTCTGGATCTGTGGGAATTCTTCACAAAAGTATACTCTTGGAAAATCAGCCCTAGGCTAGACTAACTATTCAGGGTGTCATAATTTGTTAGAAATTATAGAATTACATAAACATTACAGTTCATAATAGAACAGTATACAACTCAGTTACATGTTATGTAACTGGTATACTACAAGTAAAATATATAATTTCAAGTAAATATGACTGTGTATTACTTTACATTTTTTAGGTAGCAGCGGGAGGCCCAGGAGAGGGTTCAGGTCTCCTTCAGGGCGATGTGGTGGTGGAGGTGAATGGACAGAATGTGGAGAAACAATCTGTGGAGGATGTGATCTTACATGTGAAGAGAGGAGGAGACGCTCTTTCTTTACTAGTAGTAGATCAGAAAGGTTATGACTGGCTGAAGAAGAATGGAAAGCCAATCACTGTGAACAAACTAACAACAATCTCTGAGGTATGCAATAATGTATATAAATATACATTAATTGCATGATTTTACCACACAAACCAAAAAACAAAACAAAAAACAAAACAAAATATCAACTTCATTAACTTTATTTATATCCATTTATGTACCCTTTGTTACAGGTGGAGGAAAGTGTTTCGAGTGCTGCTGAACCCCAACACTGAAGACTGATGACTGAACTTAGTCTTATAGTTGGGATAGCCATAAAACAGTCCTGATACTGTCAATGAGAGTATTACTTTGAGAATGATCTTTCTCTGAACTGTGAGCAATATTTGCACTTCAACAACATTTTCTGTATATGAAATTTTGGGCATGATCCCAATTCTGCATAACCAGAGTGCTGTGAATACAGTAAAAGATTGGTCTGGAAGTAAAATCCAGTATGCATAGCAGGAAGACATGAATATTGTTAATTTCTGTTTCTGATAAGTATTATCTATTATCTATTGCATCCGTATTTTAAATGCGCTCACTAGCTATAGCCTATGTTTTGCCAGGTTATGACTTGTGAATCTGCCATTTTTGCATTGTGTCATTTTCATTCTAAATAAATGATCATTTAAATGGGGTCAGATGTATTTTTTCTTTTTCCCAGAATAAAAATGTTAAATAAATTAAGATTACAAATGAAAAATAATAAGGTTATATAAATGTCTCTTAATGAATGATTCAGGAAATGAATTGTGTCCTTGTTATACTGACCTAAGCTACTGATAAATACAACATTAATTAATAATAAATAACTATACACTATTTGCTTTTACAACACTGATGCAAGGAAGATAATATAGCTACCCATTTATGCAGTGCATTTGCAGTCGCACTTAGTCGGCCGTTTTATGCCGGTCTTATTTGTGTAAAAAATAGTATTTAAATCCGTACTTAATACTGTATTTCATTTTTGGTCACGTTTGAGCATTTTTTATAAACAGCATTTTTTAGTTCAACGTGTAGGCTATATAAATATATTTTTAGGCATGCTTGAAATTTCCGTCAGGCGTATATTCTACCTCCTCGATTGAAGGGTCCTTCGCTGGAGGTGACATTCATTGAAGGGCCCCGGTTTGTGGAGAGAAGCGGCGAATAAATCTTCACAGTTCAAAGAAATCATGGCCCAGGCGGTGCAGAAAATTGTGGCTAAAGTGCCAACGTTGGTCGGCGGTAAGAATAATTTACTTTTACTTAAGCTGTGGAAGATTTCTTTCTTTGTAACATTTGTTTCGAGTTGAATGCTTCTGGTTTCCGCAGCTGTTAGAACAGGCCGCGTCAATGAGCAAATCATGCATTAGCTCAATCAAATAATGCATTTACTATATACACAACATGTCTGATAATTCACTGTTTTGTGCCAGCAAATGACCAACAATTGTGTTAGTTAATGTTTTAGTGTTCTGTCTTGTCTAAAGCTGTCAAGTCATTCTTGAATGCTTCGCTCGCTCTTCTACAGCAGCGTTATGCTGAAGTTGACAGTGGTAGAACAGTCGCCCAATGTCAACGTGTAGATGCATTCAACTCAAATTGTTTATTGTTCACTAGACCTTTGCTTTGTGACGTTTATCTTTATAAATCTGAATATATGTCATATATTGTGTATGTTTACTTTGATACTGATATTTTGCAGCTGCTGTGAATTACTCCAAGCCCCGGCTATCCACATTCTGGTATTACGCCCGTGTGGAGCTGGTGCCTCCCACCCCTGCCGAGATTCCCAAGGCCATCAGCGGTTTCCAGGATCTCCTCAAGGGTTTCCAGTCAGGACGGCTTGGTCAGACCACAGTCAGGGTTAGTATGGATAAATTCTGAGTTGCATTACAAATTGAACTTTTCCGTGAATAATTACTTGCATTTATTTTTCACAACGCATCTGCTCGGGCTGAGGCACAATTGTCATGTGATTTTGTTTTAAATATGCACAATTTTTAAATAAGTACATATTACACAGACACCATGTTAGGAAAGACTTTGAATTACATTGCAGCATGCATATATTTTAAGAGAACCTGCTCCTTTAAACATTTTAAATAAAACATTGTGTAACTGTGTATATGAAAATTCTGTCATTAATTGCTCAGCCTCATGCCGTTCCAAACCTCGAAGACCTTCGTTCATCTTCGGAACACAAATTAATATATTTTTGATGAAATCCTAGAGCTTTCTGACCCCATGGCTCTCTTTCACTTTCAAGGGCTAGAAAGATAGTAAAGACATCGGTAAAAAATTCAGTGACTTTTTGTGCGCTGTGGAAGAGAAGAAATTTTTGAATAAAATTATTTGGGGTTTTTTTTAAGCCCAAAAAGTATTCTCAATGTTTCATAACATTTTAAGGTCGAACTACTGTAGTCACATGGACTGTTTTAACAATGTCTTTGATGTAGGGTCAGATAGTTCTCAGATTTCATCAAAAATATCTTCATTTGTGTTCTGAAGATGAACGAAGGTCTTGCGGGTTTGGAACGACATTAGGGTGAGTAATTGTTGACAGAATTTCTTTTTTTTTTTTTTTTTGGATGAACTATCCCTTTAATGGCACGAGCCCTCTGGATTTCAATTCCTATCTGCGCTTTCAACTGTATAGAACTTTAATATTTTTTAAATAAATGTAAACTTGATTTAGCTATTGTATCAGACTAAGCCTGTTCAATTATCAAACTGTAGATACATTTCATTGTCAGTAATATTTAGCTGTTCATTATCATTGTTTGGCAAGCATTCCAAGAATGTAATGTTTCTCATCACTTTTTTTTTTTTTTTGCCACAGGATGCTCTGAGGAATGGACTTGTTGCCACAGAAGTTCTGATGTGGTTCTACATCGGGGAGATCATTGGGAAAAGAGGCATTATTGGCTATGATGTATAAATGTGGACTGTCCTGTTTGCTTGTTCTCGTTGCTAAGTTTTGTCTTTATCAGAATTCTTGGAATCCAGGAACTAAATAAATGAATATTATTAAAGAACAGCTTTGATGCTTATTTAATTCCAATGGGCTTTAATAACATTGTAGTCAGTGGAACCAAGATAATGGTAAGCTGAATTACAATATTGTTGAACTCTAGGATGATTCATAGTTCCCATCAGTTTAGTTCTTGTTGACTTTTACTTGTAGACAAATCTGTGCTCAGCTCTTACAGAATACACTTCACTACAGAACCACTCTTCAAAATGTTTCCTGATTGTGAAAATTTAATTGTGGGATGGATCTAGTATTGACTTATGTGAGAGACAAGACTTTTGTATAATGTATACATTATTTGGAATATAGATTTATCTTGGCATATACAAAAAAATAATTATGTAATAATTGACATCTCTTCACGCTCCTGTTTTTCTGATAGCATCCGCATAACATTTCCCAAGTATTTGTTGAACTCCTGTCGGACATCTTCAGGCTCTTCCTCAAGGTTTGAGTGAATGAGAGGCAGCTTGTTTAACTGTGGGGCTACACAGGATAAATAAAATTAATTATAAAACATGTCATATGCAAAATTAAAATTTCAAACAAAGCAAATACCAGCACCATATTACCATCTGCTGCATTAACCTGAATTACAGCCAGGTCTTCATCAGCACCAAGATCTTATTCCTAGACTCCTTTAATACTGACACACTAAAACTGTAAAGTGAGGATAATTTACCTAATGGTGGATGGGTAGTGTCAGCTCCACTCCCTGGTTTATGATGTGCTATGAGCAGACACTGGGCTTCCAATAGTCCCTGTGAGGAGATGAATGTAGAGTGCCAGGTCTCGATTTCCTTTAGATGACTGGGCACATCTGGGTTAAATACAACAACTACCCCATTGGAGTCTTTCATTAAAGCTGGCCAGCATGATTCAAACCTGTGCACATACAATACTGAATGAATTTGCTAAAGAAAGAAAATAATTGTTTGAAGTTATTCAGGAAAGTGGTCTACATTTGGTCAACTTACTTGAAATCTCCCGCACAATCCCACAGTTCCACTTCACATGCTGAATTTTTGTTGTCATTAGATAAACTGTGTGATTCAAACTCAAGTATCCTAAAGAAGGGAATGAAATGTCATGTAATAAAAACAAAACGTTTGGCCAGGCAGCCTAAACTTTAAAATTCAACCCACCTTACGCCTTGTGTTGGGCTGTAATAATCAGCTCCAATTGATTCCGTTGTGTCGGAGAGAAAATTGGCCAGTGCTGTTTTTCCACACTGTCAACATGTCATGAAATATGAAAATTAATGATATACACAAAACATACACCGCATTCTACACTCAATCAAACGGTTTACCTCGTTTGGTCCTATGAATAAAATTTTCACCTTGACCATCTTGACGTATCGGCAGAATAAAAAGACAAGCGAGAGATTTTTGACTAGAAAACTTTTCCCCCAAAACTAGCTAGGAGCTAGCTACTAACAATGCCATGAGTAAAAAAAAGAAACGAAATACAAAACGTTTAATTAACGAGTCAAATGAGCGCGATATTTCTACCAATATAGGCAGCTAACGTTAGGTGAAGAGCATGGCGGGTTAGCTCATGGCTAACATAAACAACTTGTTTCCAAGGCGATTATGCAGAAGTTAAAACACGCGTCGCAGATTCGCTAAACTTAATATTCATTGAAAATAAATTCTTAAAAAAAATAATTAATTGATCAATTAAAAAAAAATAATAGCCGCATTTTTGCCAATTAGTTTTCAGGAAATATAAATAACTTTTTAAGACAACCCCTGGCAAACAGAAACCAACCTTGTATTGGCCATAAATGATTATTTATATTGATTTAAAACACATGTGACAGCTTGCCCCTACTCGGCATTTATGAAAAATTCTCATTAATATTGGTTTAACAGAATTTACAAAAATTGTTCACATTTTTTTCTGGTGTTTGTGAATTGCTATTGAAAACCAACACGTGTAGCATGTAATAATATTACAGAATTGAATTCCATGTCCTAAACGTGGTCTTAAAAAGTGATTTCCATCGCCCAAATTGGCTAGTTGTTAAGTTGTATTTCCTCTTAATAGCCACATGAGGACAGCACACATCTGTTGATATCTGACATCATGCCATGCGTACAAATGAAGCAAACTGTCCAGCAGAGCAGGTTTTTTTCTTTTTCAAAAACAACACGTACACCCAAGTGAAGGAGGTTTAAAAACTCAATCGCGTAAGTTAATACAAAGCTTAACATAAACTATATGTGGTATGTTCCAAAAAAAAAAAAAAAAAAAACGAAACAAACAAACAAAACCTTAGTAGCTAGTAGCTAGCTTTCAGAGGATGTAAGTAACCACCTTGACAAGTTTCCTCATATAGTTCAATGTACCCCCACCCCACCCCTAAATAAATAAATACAATAAAAGAGAGAGATACTTTGAAAAGCGTGTCAGAAATTGTAACTATTGAGTGTTTTTTATTCATTCGTGTGATTCAGTTTATACAGACCCTTCAACCCCCAGAATGTTCATTTTAGCAGCACACTTCTTGTTAAAATAAATTACATCTTATTTTGACTGCCAATACATGACATTTGTCATATTTTTCTTACCAGTAAAGTCAGAGCATCTAGAAGTTAGAACGCCCACTACGACCAACAGAACAGCGACCTTTGACCTCGATCGCGACCTTTCTGCCTTTCGGTCATTTTAGGTAAATTTTTTGGAACAAATCATTCATGTTCATGTTATGTTTTATGTTCCAGGCTACAAAAACTATTTGAATTACTGTATAATGGCAGCTGAAGAGAACTGTGTATGTGCAGGTACTACATGGCCGGTTACAGCTTTCTACAATGCACATCCTCTGTGAGTCATTTAAAACAGCATTTTCTTTAGTCATTATGATCATTCAGAATCTCCACATTGTAATACTTGTCTAAAACTTGATCACACTATGTGAAAATCAGATGAGCTTTGGTAATGTAGTGTCTTCATACTGTAAATGTGCCTTGTGTTAAAATATTCTGTTCTTAGTAGACAATTTATTGCATAATTTTTGTTAGAATTTGGTGAATTGGTAGTTTCAGCTGCAAAAACACAAGACTGAGATTGTGACCACTGAGATTGTGACTTAGAACAATTGACCACATTAACATTACTATTTAATGAGACACCAGTATGTATAACAACTTTAGAAACTTTATTGAAATATAAAGATGTCATTTCTGTGTAATGTTGCTTTACAATGACAATGAGAATAGCTCTTGCTTTTGGATACACGCATTCAGAATAATATTAACTTAAGAAGATTTTAGCATCTTGAAGAGTTTTTTTTTCATTTAAGCCTTCATTAAGGAGAACAATATATATTCTGCAGATAGGATCATTACTGAAAAGTTACTTAATTCCTTCAGAACCTATTAAAATTGTTTAAATGGCTGACAAATGCCATTCAAAATAAAATATAGTAAAAAAATCATAGAACAAAGAGCAAAAATGTCTGTCCTTCACTTCAAATTCTTCATGAAAAGCACACAACTCATGTAGTGTTTATTTTAATTGACAGATCTTGACTGACGTGCCAACCCCAAACCCAGGATAGAGGGGCTCAGTAAATGTGGTCTCGAAACGATAGAGACGTGTCATAGTCTCACCAATACTGTAGAAGGCCAACACTCCAGCAGAGTGGTCCAGAAAGACCCCTATTCTTGAAGAGTGAGGGCCGCTAACAGCCTTGTCTACCCTGTTATGCCAGGCCGAGTACCCTGTGTCAGAGCAGAGGAGGCTCCAAGACTTATCGTTGTAGCCCAGCAAGCACAGGGAGCCTTTCCCCTCACGGCTAATGCCCCGATAGGCCACGCCAATCGAGAATTCTCCACTCCACTCGATTTCCCAGTAGAAACGGCCACCTGACAGAGCCTCACGACACAGCACCTGGGCAAAGCTATCGAAGCGATCTTGGTTTTCTGAATATGGCTGCAGGTCTCGGGTTCTAATCACCTTCCTGTTTCCTTCAGATAAGTACAGCTCCTTATGTGCAGTGTGGGGGTCTATTCTCAGCTGACAGTAGTCTGGAGATGTGTAGAAAGATAAAAGATGCTTTAATGTGTTGCTTTTAACAGAGCTTTATATCTTCCTCTGTACATGTTTTAATTCTTCTGATTTGATTCTTCTGATATGTCAGAAAAATGTCATTATGACTAGAAACAATATTACAATCCTGGCCAATGCAGATAAATTGATGATTATTTTCATGTTCTCAAATAAATTGACATTATTAATTCTATACCATTTTATATATATAAAAAAAAAAAAAAACTACTAAAATCTACAATCAGCCAAATACAATCAATTTAGGCATCACAACATCATAATGTGCATTATAAAAATGTATATTCATTTTGAGATTTGCTGAAGAAGTTATAAAATTATTAGTGTTTTTAAAGATGAAGTTTAAGTGATGTAAATATAAAATAATAAAAAGTTAGATGATCTCAATATAAAATAGAGAAAATATTGATTAAATCTCCAGTATATTTTTAATATCTACTGATAACCAATATGACACTTATATTGTGCATCCCTAATTGTGACAAACACAAGGTGTGATCTGACAACATCAACATTTAGATTTGAGAATATGTAAATCATGATTTTTTTTTTTTAGATACTTACATTTCAGAAATTCAGATCTGGTCCTGGGTTCTGCAGGAGGTGAACTGTCCACTGTATGAACTTCTTTAACTGAACACAAAGAGAAATACACACTTTATTATGCCATATCCCATATGTATACTACCGTTTAGAAGTATAATAAATGCTGTTCTTTTGAAATTTCTATTCATCAAAGAATCCTGAAAAAATGTATCATGGTTTCCACAAACAGCACAATGATGAAAACAGCACAACAGTTTTCAACATTGAAAAAAGTAAGAAATGTTTCTTAAGCAAATTAGCATATTAGAAAGATTTCTGAAGTATCACGTAACACTAAAGAACTGGCACTGAAGTAATGGCTGCTGAAAATAATACATCTTACCAACCCCAAACTTTTGAACGTTAGTGTATTTTGTCATGTTTTTTTTTCTTTACCATGTTTGTACCCTTTATTTGCTCCAGCCATGTGTGATTAATGTAAATTAATATACAAGTAAGTATTTAATTTATGTCTTACCTCTGGTACTTTTCTCCTTGGTGCGATTCTCCACAGTGTACACTGGTACGTGTTCACTGTTATAAAAAGTAGGAAAACTTGATTTACAATACATGAAGTAATTTTAAACATGAAATGCTAGAATTATGCAAGCAGATCTAAATAAGGCACTAAATCCTATTGTTTCAAACTCTAATAATAGAATTGAATAGCTCTTTTGTTTATCATTTGAACTTTGCTCAGTGAATTGGAAATAGAGTCGAGGAACTCTAAACCCTGTTTACACTCTCCATGTAATCATGACTTCCTTGCTAAAGTCATGCACTAGTTACCAAAAGACCTGCTTTATCAAGGTTAAAGACTGATCTATTTAATTGTTGGTTATTATTTTGGGACTTCAGATTACCTGATAGCTGGCCCAAAAATTATGTGTGTTGATATACTGTAACTTAAATGCTCAATGTAGCTCTTTTTAAAGACAAACTGAGTTCCGCTGTACCCTCAAGTTCATAAAAAAATAGAGGGCAGTGTGTTTAGATCAGCAAGCAAGGTCAACTTCACCCAACAACTATGCCTGTGTCTGATGTGCGGTTCAGTGTGTGCTCTGACCTGATTTTGAGATCTTTCGCAGTTCATCTCTGCCCAACTCCTCCAGCTTCTCTTTTATCTCAGCCACGGCTTTCCTGGCTGCACTGAAGGAAAAGTCCGGATTCAGAGACACTCTGGGTATGAAGCCATCATCAGTTGGGGTGCAGAGATAATTGAAATTCTGTTTAAAAGGAGAGAAATCTCAGTACATACAATGTGTAGTATAGTGGTGGAAGCCTAGATTACTGAAGGGTAATTGTGTTTATCTAATGTCATTGAAACTTTCATGTGAATAAGGATTGATGCCAAAAATACTTTTTGATGTCAAATATCATGATCCCCTTGTGGGGAACCCATTTCCTAAAATATAAAACTTGCTATATATGGTGTATGTATAGTATATAAGCGGCCATTTTTACTAAACAAGGAGAAAAAAAAAACTATATTGTTTTGAATCCCCAGACCCAATTTTGAAAACTCCTATCCTAAAGTACCTGTAAGAAGTGAATGTGATCCTCAGTGCTGTAAAGCTGTTTAAGTCCAGTCTCTTTCTTCTTCAGTTCGTCAATCTCCAGCTCCAGTCTCTCCATCAGTCCCTCTGCCTGACTGAATGCAGCCCTCTCATTGATGTTGATCAGTTTGGTGACCTCTGATCTCATCCTCTCAATGGAGGTGATCATCTCATCAAACATCTTCTTGCTTTCGGCCATTGCTCTTTGTGCAGAGCTCTGTGGTAAAAATTTGTCAAGTTTTAGTGCATCGGTTTTGCAAGAACAACTTCCAGATAACATTTACAACTCGTTAAAATTACTCAAGCTGCTGCTGCAGTGAAGAAAATAGCCATGTATCAGCATGTATCTAGAGAGCGAGCATCTAGATTGCCCCATGAAGAACAAAAGAACAATTATGACCACTTACAAGGACTGTTTGCTTTCCCAGATTGTAACAGTTACACACTGACTTAACAGATCAGTCTTGTGCCAGATCACCTTTGCCCAGATAAAGCAGTTAGATTGTTCTCATTTGGTCTAATGTGTTACGATGTGACCTCGATATGAGCCGCGGCGATAAAATGAACTGTTACAAGTAAGCCTGAAACTTACTTTGAGAGAATCCACCGCTGTCTTCAGCTCCTCCAGTTCTTTGGTCCTCTGCTGGCATTTTTGTTTGATCTCCGCCTGGGATACTCCAAGAAGTTTCTTTCCATGAAACAAGAGAAAAAATACCTTAGTCTTTGTTGACAGATTAAATTACAAAACAAACTCTTTTTGTTATTGATCACCATCTTTAAGTCAATTCTGTGAATGTACAGCAATATAATACTATTGTATGTCCTTTCACATCACAGATTTTCACGTATGATATTTGTATGTTATGCTTTTCTCTAGAATTCCAAGAACCTGCTTCACATGGATGCCTTTATCTTCAAAAAGAGAGGGGAATGCTAATCACTCCAGGAATGTAAAACTAGCTGGGTCTGCTTGCCGGAGAGACATTTCAAGGTGCACACGCTCAATTCTTTAGGGGAAGAGGAGGGGGCTTCAGAGCAACCCCTTGCCAAGCTCACCGAACCATTCTTCAAGATAAGCTTGAAGGAATGTGGAGAATCTGGGGAGGGGGTGAATAAAAGTGTGTGTGTGCCATGGTACATGAGGACTTAAATCTGGAATTCCCTGTGTTTAACTGAACAAACAAACAATTTGCAATTAGTGCCTTCTATAAGTATTAGATTATAGATATAATTACTGTATCTAAACAGCACCCGTGACAGTTTAGTCAAAACAGTACAAAAACATCAACTCAACTGCTATGCTCCCTTCTTGTCTCGAGCTTGTTCAGTACTAATGAATTGAAGGAAAAGCTTTGAAATCTTAAACCTTTGAAGGTCTTCCTTCCATTCAACACTCCAGATGGAACGGTAAACATCTGGCCAGTATCTATAAATAGTTTTGGGTGAAATGTTTTCACTGTCCTCACAATAATTTTATGCAGTGACGCAGTTTTCATTGAGCAGTTTTTCTTGTGAAAGTCAAGTTTGAAGAGGCGGTTGTTCACATTTCTTTCTGCTGTACTTATCTGCTGATGTTTGGGTCAAGGTACAAAAAGCAGTGCGCTGTTTTTTTCTCGCCTGTAGTGCGTAGTGGGAGGTTGGGGATTGTCTGTAAGCTCCCGTCTGATTTTCTAGAATTCACATTCCTTGCCTCTCCCTACAAAATAATACAGACCTGCCCTGTTTTTCATCCCTCATTGCTCATAACAATTATTTTTCTTGCACAAAAACAGATCTTCTCAGAAAGGTGGCCAGGTTAGGACAGCGTTTAAATCAAGTAACCTCTGAGTTGTCCATTGTAGAGGAACACACCCTTTTTGTGACTCCTATAGTTTGGGAGTTGTATTGGGATAACTTTATCTGGATAGAAGTTTCACTAACTACGCTACATTTCTATCGGTTTAATCATCATCTCCTCCCAGTTTTTTGTAATGATCTGGATCAGCATGTTTGCGATAACACAGAACCGGTTATACGGTGTATCTACATGACTTCTTGGCAGCTTTTTTTTTTTGAAGAAGACCTTTGTTATACAATCTCAAGAACATTTCTTGTTAACTAATAAAATCATATACCTAAAAATTCAACTTGTAACCCCCCAGCCACCACTCTCAGTTAAGTTTACTCAAGCAGTCAATTTTCCTTACCTGTTTTTCACTCCTTTCTGCTTCGGCTGAGACTATGTCATGACCCTTGTGCTCGCTTACAGTACAGAGGGCACAAATACACATCTGGTCCGTACGACAGAACAGCTCTAGGCTCTTCTGGTGCTGAG
This sequence comes from Paracanthobrama guichenoti, assembly GCA_018749465.1. Lineage (NCBI taxonomy): Eukaryota > Metazoa > Chordata > Actinopteri > Cypriniformes > Gobionidae > Paracanthobrama > Paracanthobrama guichenoti. The sequence continues at coordinate 18,654,857 of CM031947.1, forward strand.
GGCAGATCTTACGGTCCAGGTTCCCCAGTTCATCCACCAGCTTGTGCCTCTTGAAGGTGGCGGACTCGTAGTGGGGCTTCAGGTGCTTTTCGCAGTAAGAAGCAAGACAGTTGAGGCAGGACTTGACTGCCTTGAAATTTTTTCCAGTGCAGAAGTCGCAAGGAACATCCCCAGGGCCAGCATAGCTTCCATTACTAGGAGGCGTTAAGTTTAAGCCGGTCTTCTTAATCTTCTCCGCAACTTTGGTGAGAGTGGCGTTTGGCCTCAGCACAGGTCTCTGGGTGAACGTGATCCGACACTGGGGACAAATGTAGATGCCAGTGTAATCAGCCTCATTCCAGTAGCCGCTGATACAGTCCATGCAGAAGCTGTGACCACACGGGATCGCCACAGGGTCCCTCAGGAGCTCCGTACATAGAGGGCAGCTAAAGTAATCTGAAGACATTTGATCAGCCATATTTTTTGTACTCTATTCAAAAACAAATGCCTGAAATGTTTCAGAGAGAGAAAGAAGAGCCAAACGCAGCGTGGCTGGTGTTTTACTACAGACAGCCTTGAGTTTCTGAATTCCACAGGTTATTAATTAAAGGAAGCAAAGCCCTCCCCTTTGTACTGAGGGTGTGTGTTGAAGAGAGGAAGGAAGAGAGAGAGAGAGAGAGAGAGAGTTTAGAGCACAACCCAGCTCAGATAAGCAGGTTGAGCCAGGAGTCTTGAGAGAGAGAGAGTGAGGGAGGGACCAGGGGTGGAGTGAAAGACATAGAAGAAAAAAGGTACAGTTGAGAATGAATGAATTGTAGTACAAAGCAGGCCCATCCAGGATGAAACCTAAACATGAAAAGCTCTCTGTTTACACACACGCAAACTGCTTATCCATTAGCCGAGGAGCTGAAGGACATTTGCATCAGTTACACTAAAACCACAGTCTGTTAATAATTGGCCTTTTCTGGTTGGCTTTGATATGTTGCATAGTTTGTTTATTGCCTATGATACTCTTTTGCTTTCATTCTTTAAATGATATTTGGTTCAATACTGCTACTTGAGCTTAGATACATAATGGAGCTTTTGAATTTTCAGATTTATGATTTAAAATTTTGTTTTTATTTTGTTGTTTTATTTAATTATTTATTTAAATGCATTCTGTAGCACACGTATCTGGCATATAAAGCAGTTTGTAATCTGGCATATAAAGTTGTCACTGTAAAATTTATTGCATTGAAACTGTCTTTTTTCACAACGCCAAGGCATGTGCTACTCTGCTCACTGCACTAAACAAACAATAGTAACAGTCAGTCTACGAGGTGAGTTTGATCTGAATGTATGTACTAAGGCCAGAAGAACTGGATTGGGTGTTGCAGACTTGAAAATACGTCATCAGTTTGTTTTCGATGGGTGTGTTAGAAAAAAAGAATTAACAATATTTCTGTTTTTTTAAGAATATTTCAAACCTTTAACAGTTGACATTATCAAAATAGTTTGTCCTAGCTACAAATATATGCACATTGGCACTATCCTTGACACACTACTACTAGATTTATCTGCACAGGTAATTGCCACTAACATAAAACAGGCACTCTTTGTAAGTCTCAGAGGTGATGCAGAGTTTTTCATGAACATAAATATAAAGGTTGAAGACAATATTTAAAGTTATCTAATTAACTGTAATTGAATTAAACCTGAATTCTGTGCAATTAAATTCTGTACAACACTGTTACAGATACAAGCAGAATAAAATATGTATAATATATATAATTCATAATATCAGGGTAACTAAAAAATGATACTACTGGTACTTAAAGGGATAGTTCATCCATTATTTACTCACACTTATGTTGTTCCAAACCAGTATGACACTAGCCTGGTTTCCATTACAGATTTGTGCAAAACTTTTGCAAGATGGAGGCATGTTATCCAAGCATTAATGCAAGGAAAACCCCTTATACTTGGGAGCGGCCACGAATGAGGTGTTTCTGGGAGGTTATATACATGGTTTCACAGAGGAACTGTACCCTGGTTTCCATTACAGATTCCAGTATTCCTGTAATTCTTTTTTCTTTTATGAGTTTAATAAAGAACTCTCAATTACCTGAAAAACCACCTCATGTGAGCGTAAAAACTTTTTGCTATATATGGGAGTTTTCATTGGCATTATTTTCATTTCACAGTTTCAATTTGCGCAATTTCAAAGGCAATAGAAACGCAGCTATGCATTCTTCCGTGGAACATAAAAGATATTTTGAAGATTGTTAGTAACCAATGGTAATAGTTTTTGGTGACCATCAACTTCCATTGTTTGTGTAAAGAAAAATACATTTTTCAAAATATCTTTTATGTTTTACTATTTTTGGTCAACTATCACTTTATGCACAACAATGTTCAGAAAACATTATGACCCATTTTAGTGATACTGAAAATTGTATCTTAAAATAGTTTTTGTTTGTTCCCTCCCTCCCCAACACCCCGTAATAATTTGCACCCTCTCAAGTGCTTTACACCTCAAGAGTCTCAGTTCTTTATGCTTTAGGGTGAGTTAGTTTCACATGTTTTGATTCTAAATATCCTGTGAATATGTAAGAATGAATATGGCATGAATGAATTTAGGCTAAGTTTTTGTACAATGTAATATTCCATGTGACTTTTGTCACCACCTGCAGTGTTGGTGATGTACAGGACATTATGCAACCAACATGTTTTATTAGCTCGTTCCAAAGAAGCTTTTTCTGTCTCTTTTTCCTAAATGCATTTTGAGTTGTGTGGGCAAAATCAGATTTATGGTTGAACGGAAAATGCATGCATTGTGGTTGATTTATTTTTAATTGACATATTTTTGCATATTTTTGAAGACCAAAAGCCATTGGTCCAGTCAGAGCCCAGGTGACACCACAGTGACAGAAACCAACACCTATTACATGCTGATTGGTTACACAAGGTCCTGCCATCAGCTCTGCCCCAAACACATCTTGCCTCACTTCATAAATAGTTTCACCTCTCTCCTTATATGGTCTGCACTCTGATAAGCCAGTTTCTCTTCCCCTTTTCCCTGATTTGAGCAGATTCCAGAAGTTACAGTACATGGCATAGGCTGCGATTACTCATTAACTCGGCTAGCATGCTAGTTTAGGCCTCTAATTGCAAATGTGACATCAGTTTTTGCATTTTTCCTCAACTGCTGCATGAAGTAATGATTGTAAAATGAAGGAACGGGCCTATTCATGGAGTGTCGGTCCTCATATTGTTCTCATGGTCTTCATAGTTCTTAGAGAGGAAATGTTGCAAACCGTACAAAAGAAACCAGTTCCTTTAACACAACCTTTATTGTTCTCCACACCCTCATGCTGACCCCACTGAGTTCACGTTGGTTCACGAGGGACCTTTTTCCTATTGAAGGAGCTGCATACTTGAGTAAGCCTGCCAGAGGTCTCGTGTTTCCTTGTGTATATTAAGGGTCAAAGGACAAGTTTCATTAAACTACCTGATTAAGGGGAGTGTGCCCGATGGAGGGTGACAGAGTAACCGTGGAGAGTGAGCTTGCATGGGTGTGTGTTGTTATTGTAAAAACCAAGGGGTTGCCTATGTCAATCTGATTGGTCAGTGCATGAAGTGCGTGGAAACAAGGTATTTACAAGTGTTTCCATGAACAATGGTCACCTTTGTGAGTCTTGGCTGAAGGGGTGTGTGTGTGTGTGTGTGTGTGTGTGTGTGTGTGTCTGTGTGTGTGTTTGGCTGCTCATCTGGCATATTGCCAGGTAAAATTGAACAGGCTGTGCAGAACGAAATTCTCAAAAACCACAAAAGAATACCACCATTCAAAAGAAAGCATGCAGGGAGATTCACAAGTGAATCCTGTGCATTGAAAGCAATCGTTAAAAATATTATTTAACCTTGTGTGAGTTCACTGTTGACAGTGAAAACTTTTCCTTTGCTTGACTGTGATGAATGTCTGGTTACGTGATAATATATTGGCACACGATAAATAAAATGGTGTCTGAAACCCAAATATTGCTTTTCCTCTTTTGCTTTCTGTAAAAATCTTATCACTATGCCGATGTACAAATAGTTTGTGAAATATATTCTGAACATGCAGCTTTTTCTGAACAAATATGAGAGACATGAAAATATGCCACTCTATTATTGCGTTACACTCACATCCACACATTTTTTTACAAACGTCTCACTGTGACATGACAGACAGTTTCAGTTACAGAGCGATCAGGAAAGACAAGATCAGCCATCTATAAATACTCTACATGCAGTACAGTGCACACTGACTGCACTGCATATTATTAGGTCAAGGGTTTTGTTGGCTATTTTACAAATATTTTATAAATATACTATTAGAAAAGCCTTTTGGTTTCTTTTAACAGATGTAAATATATAAATAAAAGCCCTTTATTTAAACACTATTCTCAAAGTGACCCATCATAACAAGTTTTATTTTAAGACTGCAAATTATCTCTGTCATAAAGGTCAAATTTGATCAATAATTTGAAGCTGAAGACCTTTAGAACTATGATCACAGACTAGACAATGATCCGGAGTCAGAGACACGTCATTAGATTGGCTGCAGACTCTCCGACACTGTCAGACCACATGTCCTGCTGAAGTCTGGATATTCTCTTGAACAGTGGAAACTTTCACCTTTGCAGGCCTCTCTTGACATGCTGTTATCTCACTTATCAGGTCAGAGTGCATTCCTGCCAACATTTTTGCTCTCGCTGTTGAACTTACAAGCCGACAACCGTCTTAAGTAAGAGGAATCTTGAGTTTAGTTTGAGATGGATGTACATCTTTGCTCTTTTCAGATTGCGTTCTTGATTTTTTCCCTGGGTATTATCCAATTGTGTAAGTTTCTATAAAAAAAAACAACAACAACATGTATAACTAAAAAAGCATAAAATAATGTTTAAAAAAATGCTAAAATTAAAGAAATGAATCAGATCTGGTGATAAATATAGGGGTGGTATTGCAATCCCAGTAGAAATATTCACATTAGCTTTTCATCACACTGAATGTGAGCCACGGCAAACTCACTTCCACTTCCTGTTTTGCAACAGAGATTCCTGGTGCTTTGTGGACTGTGCTGTACAGAGGATGTATGCTCTAGAGAGATGAGAGAGGCTAATCTAAAACAAACACTTATTTCCATCTTTGAGCAGGAATAAACGCCTTTTCTTGGGAAAATGGATCTGCCGTTGCTGGAAGAAACAGCAGCTGCTATTTCAATTAGAGTTGTTACTTTACATTTAAAAATGTATGATATTTGTGTACAGTTTTGCAGTAGGCTATTAAATACATTTGAAATGTCAGCTGGGTTTCACTGCCAGGCAAAAAAAAAAAAATTCAGTTACATACAAATTTTGAAGTTAAGAAATTCAAAGTTTAAGTAAGCACAACTAGCATTTTTATTTTGAACTTGTGCATTTTAATTGCTGTTAACTTGAAATATTTAAGTAAGCTAACTCAAAACTCATACATTTAACTTTAAATGATCATATATCATCAACTTAAATATGTTTAGTAGTGTTGAAATAATACCAATTGTTGAATGAGTTCTGCATTCATTGTAAGCTAATGCTAATGCTTTAATATATATATATATATATATATATATATATATATATATATATATATATATATATATATATATATATAAAAGTTATTAACTAATATGTTTAATTTAAGTATCAATTAATTATTTTGAGCATTAGGGTTTACAGTGAACCTAACAGTGTGTTTCTGTATTTGAGTCACTTTCACAGGAAAAAAAAAAAAAGGTCTGCATATACTCTCCCATCCTTTTGTGATCTAAAAGTTCATTTGAAATGACAACCTTCCTTACCTAATTTTTTAGATTTTTTTATTTATTTATTTTTTTTTTTAAACATTTATGTGAAAAGTTGTTAGTTAAGTAGAAGTCTGTTAAGTATGCTTTATATCAAGAATCTGTAATTACTGAGATGACACAAGTTCGGTGTTTTAACAAGCATTAACCTGAAAGATTGCAAATCAAATTATTGCACAGAAGTGAAATGTTGATTTTTATATCTCAGAAATGTTTTTGTTCTTTTATATCCATTCACAGAGACTCACTTCAGGAGGATGGTGTCATGTATGATTCACAACGTAGCTCATTTCTCAATGGTTAAACTGATAGTGACTCTCCTCATGCTACAACTATCCCTGCTTTCACCTACTAAGATACACACAACGCAGATGTCTGGTGGTTAAAGGACTAAAAAACATACTTTCCTCTCACTCAAAAATCTTTCAGGGAGGAAAAAAACCAAAAACAAACTATACTTATCCTCCCTTCAAATAAATTACCCTCCAGCTTTGATGGCGTGTGCCAAAGGTCACTGTATGCTTGGTCTCAAAGCACTCATCCATCAGGCCTGCTCCTCTGCAGTATACCCAACGTTGAGGTGTCTGCCAGCATGAGGCCCCTAAAACTGCCCATAAACACTCAACCGATGAGATCGAAAAGCAGTAGTCACAAGACTTTATCAAAGATAAAAGAAATGCATGTGCAAGAAATGCAAGTGTGTGTGTGATGTAAGAGCAAATTTTAAACAGTTGTATGCCCTGAGATCATACATTTCATTCATGCTTCTCTTCTTCACTGTTATCATTTCCATTGACATCTGATGATACATGTTTCTTCTTTCTGTCAATCGCTCTCTTCACCTGTGTCACAGCCACTCCCCCATTCATTTACTGGTTTCTGCATAACCAGTTTAGCCTCCCTCCCTGTTTACTCTATATAACTTGCTGTGGTGGCACTTTAGACTCACTTTTCCTGTCTCGCACTCAAACGCACATTTCCTCTTCTGAGATCTGTGGGGATTTAACCATGTCGCTTGACCAGGAGCTCTGTTACCTCTGCAAGGAAGATCTCAGGGAGCCCGTTTCCATCCCATGCGGTCACATTTTCTGCTCTGTGTGTATCAAGACCTACTGGGACCATGCAGACCACTCTGGACAATATCTGTGTCCCCAGTGCAGGGTCGCCTACAACAAGAGGCCTAATCCACGCCGCTTTCAGTCCTCACGCAATTCGTCGTCATCCCTGAGAAACAGGGATTCAGACTCTTTCCCACCGGCCCCTCCGGCCCCCGACTACAACTACGCAGGACCCCAAGACGTGGGATGTGACATTTGCATCGGCAAGAAGCTCAAAGCTGTCAAGTCCTGTCTGATGTGTCTTGCTTCCTACTGCGAGAAGCACTTGAAGCCCCATTATGAATCATCCACTTTCAAACGGCACAAGTTGGTCGATGAGATCGGACACCTGGATCGTCAAATCTGCCCTCAGCACCAGAAAGGTCTGGAGCTTTATTGCCGGACGGACCAGATGTGCATCTGTGTGTTGTGCACAGTGAAAGAGCACAAGGGCCATGACATGGTGTCCGCTGAACAGGAAAGGGCGGAAATGCAGGTAAGATTCCATTATGTGCATTACAAAAGTGCAACTGTGATCATATTTTTATCTTTGGAAATATTACACTGGTGAAGCTGTTATGACAACAGATTAAATGGTGATAATAACCAGCAGAAGTAACATTATGGAAGGCTGTTCAGCCTTTCACCTCCTGTATGCAACAATGCACCTATTCATGCAAAAAAAAAAAAAAAAAAAAAAAAAAAGACATTAACAGTATGTTTGAATATGCTAGATTGAGTACAAGATTAGCCAACCCTTGAAAATAAATATATAAAAATGATCTATGCGGTAGTACACTTTAAAACATTTGGTGTAGAAAGAGTTTTCAATCAGAAATAATTTCACAAATAATAAGGAATAGGCAAGTAACACACAGAATAAAATAAGTAGAAAGACTGAAACATACTCCTGCAATCTTTGTTTTATTTACAACCTTTTTTTATAGTGTACTAGTGAGAAAGGGTTTTGTTATTAAGAGTAAAGAAAACAACTGTTCCACACACTTTATTAGCAATGTTGGGTGTAAATGCTAAAGAATAAAGTGATTATTTTAGTAAACAAATCATCATTTCACATATTAATGATATAAGTGATTTTCATTTAATTAATATGCTTTAAGATGATGAGAATGTTTCATATTAAGTAAACAAAGAGTTAAATAGCGTATCCAAAAGTGATTTTATTGTCATGTGGAAGTGGCTGAGGTGTGGTAGGATGCTGTACTTCCAACATTCCTTTGTCAGTACACCTCATTGTCATGAATTTGTTGTTTCTAAATGTCTATAGCAACGGTTGGGCGCCACCCAAGCTGAAATCCAGGAGAAGATCCATGACAGAGTGAAGCAAATGGAAGAGTTAAAACAAGCAGTGGATGCACTTAAGGTTTGTCTGGAGATTGAACGGAAATGTGTAATAATAAATTATATATAAAAATGTAAGGTAATGAGATGAATATCTCTGGTAAGCTTATTGGCCTACTTTGCTCTGGTGTGACGAGTTCTTACTGAGAAATAACCAGGAATGTTTTGTAAATAGATGTGTGTATAAAATATAATAGGAATTTCCAAGAAAGAAAATTAAGTAGAAATAGAATACTGATTTCAATTGTTCCTTCAGAGTTCGGCACAACGGGCCTTGCAGGAGAGTGAAAAGCTGTTTGGTGACATGCTTCGTTCCATTGAAAGAATGCAACAGGAAATGATCAAACTCATCTCGACCAATAAGAAGGCTGCACTTAACACTGCTGAGGGCCACATGGAGCGTCTGGGGCATGAAATTGCTGACCTGAAGAGGAGAGACGATGAGCTGACACAACTCTCTCGCACAGAGGACCACATCCATTTCATCCAGGTGACTTGAGACGCAGTCTGCCGAACACAATAAACGTTCACAAAACTAAAGCAGCGCAATAAACATCATGTGGAGAGATGTTAGTGTTACTTCACACAGGATCTATTGCGTATACAAGAAAAACTATGTTTTTTACTATTTCACAGATGATGAATTGAAATACTGTGCAAAATATTCTTTGTTTCTACTACAGCCATCAGTATGTGAGAAAATAAGTGTGCTCAAATGCATCGTAAGCCTAAGTAGATCGTAGAACCATTGACACTAATGATTTGATTTATTGTAAGGAAAAATAAGACTAAGATTTGTTCTGTTTGTCGTCACAGAGTTACCATATGCTGATTGCCCAGACTGATGCCGAGGAGCTGCCCTCTGTTACTGTGAACCCTTACTTCTCCTTCGGCGCTGTTACCAAGACCGTCTCTGAGATGAAACAACATCTAAATGAGTTCAGCAATGAAGAGCTGGTCAAGGTGGCAAAGACAGGTATGGTCCAGTCTGAAATAATTTTTTTGTCTGATGTAATCCAATGTATTACTACCTAATTTTTTTCAGAGACATCTTTGTTTTATTAGCTGTCTCATACCCATTTTGAAATGCTTTATGAAGTCTTTTTTTTTTGTCCCATAAGAATGACTAAACAAATCAGTTCATTATAGTTTAATCTTTAAACTGACTTCCTTCATAACTCTCAATTCTCTTCCAGTGAACAAGATGCCATTCTGCCAGCTAGAGGACCGCAAGAAGAAAAAGTCTATGAAGTGTAAGTTAATGAAAATGGGAAACTTTAGCTGTCCTGCTGTTTGCTGGAATTTTGGAATGGCATTTCGCAAAAGTCAGTGTTGGGCTTCAAGAAATTGCTGACTGGTTGCTAAGCAATGATCTTAAGACCGACATCACATTAAAATACATATTTATTAGCTGATCTCTTCTATGAAATGCACACACATCATGGATGTTTGAATTTTCCATTTAGTTGATCATACACTACTGTTTAAAAGTCTGGCGATTTTTAATGTATTTGAAAGTATTGGCATTTATTTTATCAAAAATATAATAAAAACAGTAATTTTAGAAAATATAATTCCATTTTAATATATTTTAAAATTTAATTTATCATTACTTCAGTGTCACATGATCCTTCAGAAATCATTCCAATTTTTTTCAGGATTCTTTGCTCAGTAGTATATATATATATATATATATATATATATATATATATATATATATATATATATATATATATATATATATATATATATGAATATATAACTATTTTGTCATTTTGTCACAGTGTAAAAGTCTTTACTGTCACTATTGATCGATTAAAAGCATCCTTGCTGAATAAAGGTATTAATTTTTTATTTATTTTTTTATCTTATAGACCTCAAACTTAGTTACACTTTATTTCAGTAGTCCACTTTAGATATTCTAAGTAACTTTGCAACTACATGTTAACGAACTCTCATCTCTCATTTTAGTATTAGGAGACTAGTATACTGTTAGTAGACTGTTATGTTAGGGTTCGGGTTAGTAGAATAAGTTGATGTGTACTGCCCACATTGACACTATATGATCTTTGAAATTAGCTGGATCACCGTTTTCACCAGAGCGGCTGTACAGCCAAATCAAATTCTGTTGCATTACTTTCCTGTTAACACTGTGAAGCTGCTTTGAAACAATTGGACTTGTAAAAATCGCTATATAAATAAAGGTGATTTGATTTGATACTTGCACAGTTCTAGTCAGTAGAATGTCTGTTCAGGAACCATCAAAATAAAGTGTTAGAAGATGGCAGTCTACTAATGCTCTAATGTTTGGCAGTTGACATGTATTTAAAGTTACTTATAGTTAGAATGTCTGAAGTGAACTATCGAAATAAAGCGTTACCTCTTTGAACGGTAGTGTATGTCATTGTATTCTCACCTTTAATGTGAAAGTACCTATCCAAAAAGTACCTAAAGGTCCTTCCTTTTTTCAGTAACATAATCTATTTGCTATAAATGATCAGATTAATTAAATGATTAGATGTTTGACATTATTCTGACTCTCTTTATTGTGTCTCTAGCTGATGATGTTGACATGTACAAGAGCCCCAGCAACACTCCCCGGACAAGGGACGAGTTCCTCCAGTGTAAGTTTATTTTCATACAAGAATTTCCTTTTTACGTGTATGCCCGAGACCAGAGGACGTTGTTGTAGAGATAACATGAACAGGATATAACGTTCAAGGTCAGCAGAATTCCCACCTCTGGTGATGATTAATCAAAATATTATGTCAATTTTTATACATTTAGTACCTTGCATAAAGTGCTACGGAAACATGCTGGCTTCTGTCCTGTTAAATGTCAAACTCTAGTGGGAGTAGTCTAACATCATTCTTTACATACTAAGTTTGTGTCCACGCATAGTGTAAGAACAGGCTTAGTCTGCTCAGTGAGTGGGTGTATGGGTGATTCACGATAACTGCCATCCTTCAAACCTTTAGACATTTCATCTTCTCTTCTAAGAAGAGTCAGCTGTAGTCTTTTAGAGGACAGAAACACTCTATATTCACCACTGTTCAAAAGTTTGGGGTCATTACGATGTTTTTTTAATTTTTTTAAGAAATGAATACTTTCATACAACAAGGATACATTAAACTGATCAAATGTGACAGTAAAGACATATATAATGTTACAAAAGATTTACATTTAAAACAAATGCTGTTCTTTTGAACTTTCTATTTATTAAGAGTCCTGAAAAGAGTATCATAGTTTCCAGAAAATAAAGAAGCACAATTGTTGTCAAGCTAATAATAATATAATATTAATAGCAATAATTAAACTTTATAATAGTAATAATTAAAAAAAAAAAAAAATCATATCAGAATGATTTCTGAAGGATCATGTGACACTGAAGACTGGAGTAATGATGCTGAAAATTCAGCTTTGCTATCAGGAATAAATTACATTTTAAAATATATTCAAATAGAAAAGAGTTGGGGTAAATTTTTATAATATTTCACAATAATTCTTTTTGGCTGTATTTTTGATCAAATAAATGCAACCTTCATGAGCATGAGACTTCTTTCAAAAAAAAAAAAAAACACAAAAAAAAACATACCAACCCCAACCTTTTGAACGGTAGTGTAAATCAGAAGACAACTAATTATTATGCAAAGTTACATGGTTTGAGAGAATATATAGGGTGTCTTAAATCTGTATCGACAATCTCGGCCCTCTAGATCAGAGACGTTCACGCACCTCTGGCAGAAACCACCTCCAAATGTCCAACCAGCTCTGAGAGCCCATGTGCAGACTCAACCACTAGGCAGGTGATTTGTCCACATGCATGTGTCACCTAACATCACGAATGCTGATCAAGGATCAGTTTTACTCAAATCTGTTCATATTTGGAGACCATAATTTGCAAAACTGTTCCAAGATCAGGAATCCTAGCCTAGGATAGCTTAAGATAAACGTGCAGTGATGTCCGTCTTGTCATTGTTTCTCTTAAAAAAAAAAAAAACTTTGATGCTAGACACTGCTAACATGATTGATGTGGTTTTTAACTCATTATTTTACATTTTACAATTAATTATAGGTCTATAAAACTTGTGGTCTTGTGTGTCTTAACTTGACCCATGCACATTGGTATTTTTAATGCATACAAAATCATATGTAACTTTTAAAGAACAAAAATGCAGCGTACATGTACATGGATCAAGATACTTGCATACAAAGTGGGCAAATATTCATTTTGAATGGGGGTGTCTTCATAATTTTAACAAAACTTTGTTTGTCTTTACACTTTCACATTCAAGTTTTGATTCACCCATCCTGATCATCTCTCATCTATCTTGTTTATTTTAAAGACGCCTGCCAGCTAACTCTCGACTCCAACACAGCATACAGACAGCTCTACATCTCCCGCAACAACAGGAAAGCAGCACTAAAGAGAGACCCTCAGTCTTACGGTGACAGCAACCAGAGATTTGACTGCCTGCCCCAGGTCCTGTGTAAAGAGGCTCTCTCAGGAGGTGCTTACTACTGGGAGGTGGAGTGGAGCGGAGAGGGCGCTTCCGTTGGTGTCACTTTTAAAGGTATCAAGAGGACAGGTTATGGGGACTCAGCTCGTATTGGCTACAACCGCAAGTCCTGGAGTCTCTTCTGCTCCAACTCCAGCTACTCAGCCCGACACAACAAAGACCAGGTTGAGATTAATGCACCCTACTCTTCCCGTATCGGGGTGTTCCTGGACTGTGCAGGAGGCACTCTTTCGTTCTACAATGTGTCTGAGTCTATGTCACTTATTCATCAATTTAAAGCCTCTTTCAGTGAGCCGGTATATCCTGGCTTCTGGGTGTGGTATGAGTCTGCTATTACTATTTGTCAGGTGTAAATGGTTGAACTGGATGGGATATGAGGGCATTATTTCTTCTTTTTTTTTCTGTTTTTATTATTTCTTGTGTGTTCTTGTTTTTGAATTAATTTCTGATGAAGTTGATCACAATTAGTGCATTTATACTGAAAGTATAATCTTTGACATATCAAAGAATATGATTATATAAAGTATGAATTACACAAATGAAATTACAAAAAAAAAGTTATAATATATATATATATATATATATATATATATATATATATATATATATATATATATATATATATATATATATATATATATATATATATATATATATGAGTGTGAAGGTTAATCTGGCTCAGAAAAAGCATTTTACAGTAAATCTTAAATTTGATTTATGTGGGTCATTTTGTCTGCATTAATGATAACATAATAAAAGTCTTGTTTAAATCGTTGTTGAATCATTTATTTGACATATTGGAAAAATGTTGCACAGATGCTGCATACATAGAACAGAAACAGTTTATAATAAAGATGTCATGGTGCTAATGACAAGTAACCTCAGAAATATTGCAAGAGTGACCTCTTCTGGTTGCAATCACATCTGCCTCAACAATGGGGCTTTTGAACAAATAAATCTTGACAGATTTCCCCCAGATTTCACTCACATTTACTTTGTGTATGTGTGTGTGTGTGTATTAAATGATAACTGTTAAAGAGGCTTACATTTACCCACATCTAAATTTATTTTTCCATCTTATATTAATTATAGTTGTGTGCTACAAATGAAATCTGAAATAATAGCTAGATAGAAAGTCATACATTAATAAACTCTTGTGCTGAAAATGATAGCGTACATGACAAAACATTATTGAGTTGTTTATGACTTTGAGCCCATTCTTGCTAATGCTGTAGCATTTGCAGAATTAACGGAGTTGCCTCCTCCCGTCCTCGGGAGTTCGTTTTCCTGAGTTGATCTTGGCAAGTAACTCGTATTGAGAAACGTAAGCACATGCAAACATACAGAACTCAGGCACGAGGTCATGTGTTCCACCCGGACTGGTTTCCACTGCACACCCATTCAGATACAACCGCCTTACGGGAGAGAACATGGCAGCCCAGGTAACGTGTAGTAAATAACGTTTTATTTTAGAATTATTGACAAAGTTGCGATTTTTCTCAGGTTATATACAAAATAATATAGGTATTTACCACTATTGTGAGCTGTCTTCAAGGCCTTGAAATGGTTTGTGAATAACATTAACGTTACGTCTGTGGGCTTGCCGCTTTTTAGCACATGTGCTTCAATTTAATGCAATAATAGTTCAGATATAATCCAGAGCTTTGAGATTTTAATGTGCATTCATGAAAATGGCTTTTATCCAGATATTCAGAAATCGGAAATCTTAGTTGCTGATTTGTTTTTTTCTAGGCTGCGACCTTAGCTTGTGTTTTTAATGTTGTTGTTTAGCCTCCATATCACTTGGGAATAGGAAATTCCAGCATGTATACTGAATTATTAGCCCATTTGCCACAAATTGTCAATGCGGGAGTAAAATTACGATGCCACATCTTACAGTTTACACATTACTGACTGTAGCGTTGCTAAAAGTCCAACTATCTGGAAACTGTGTTGCTCTCGTGTCACTATGGCAACGCACGCGCTTAACGGTCGTTTACTGAGCAAATTATTTCCCAACGAAGCATTAAACATACAAAAACGAAGCATTCAATCACAACTTAATATTTGTTTAATAAGTTATGTTTATCTTTTTCATTTATGAAAGGTTGCAACCACGAAGGTTCCGGAAGTGCGAGACATCACTCGCATTGAGAGGATTGGTGAGAAACTAATTACATCATTACTATATATATATATATATATATATATATATATTTCTTTTTATTTTATCAAGATAGCTCAGTTTATTTACAGGATGAATGTATGGAAGTAAAGATGCCTTAAATGTTGATTTCGCAGGTGCACACTCTCACATTCGTGGCCTTGGGTTGGATGATGCCTTGGAGCCAAGACAGGTAATGTTCAATGTATATAACTGATTTACCAGTGACAACATACTTGTCGTTGCCTTAAATATTGCTCACAGTATGTTTAAAACAAAATGACAAAAACTGCTGAACCTGACTCCCCCAGGTGTCTCAGGGGATGGTGGGTCAGCTGGCGTCTCGGAGGGCAGCTGGGCTGATCCTTGAAATGATCAAAGATGGCCAAATTGCTGGTCGTGCTGTCCTCATTGCTGGCCAACCTGGAACGGGCAAGACCGCTATTGCTATGGGTGAGTTTTTGCATACATATTTATCATGATTAACATATATATATATATATATATATATATATATATATATATATATATATGACATTGTTTCTTATTATATTGCAACGCCATCATAAAATATTATATGGAAACATATGACTTTAGGCAAACTCTGAAAACAGCACAAGACCCACTCATGATTGAGAGCTGTTTATTGTACAGGTATTGCTCAGTCCCTTGGCCCTGACACACCTTTCACTGCTATGGCTGGGAGTGAGATTTTCTCTCTGGAGATGGGCAAGACAGAGGCTCTGAGCCAGGCCTTCCGCAAAGCCATAGGAGTCAGGATAAAGTGAGTGGGGTCGATTTAAGGGTGAAGCAGCATAAAGTCACCAACCTCCACAAATATTAATATGCTTGTTTCTTTGCCATTGTAATTCATCAATGGGCTGTCGATAGATTTGAAGGAATAGTTTACTCAATTACTTGCCCTCATATGTTGTTCCCAGTTTGCTTTCATTGTATTGAAATAGCCATAATCATAATCAAACAGTGTCATGATTAAGTGATTTTCATTTCATTTTTAAATGTAATTTTTTTGGTGAACCATTCCTTTTATTTATTTATATATATATATATATATATATATATCCCCTTTATCCTGTTGATCTTTGAGTAAAAATGTGCAAAAAAATCTATCCTTTCATTGAAGTAAAACAATTGAAAGTAGGGGAAAATAGCTAAAGCATTGAAAATTCCCATTTCTGCCATCAGGACAATAATCAAGCAATTCCAATCAACTAAAGATGTTAGGAATCTGCCTGGAAGAGGACATGTGTCTATATTGTCTTAATGCACGGCAAGGAGGACAGTTTGAGTGGCCAAAGACTCTCCAAGGGTCACAGATAGAGAATTACAGAGATTAGTTGAGTCTTGGGGCAGAAAGCCTTTTTTATAAAATCTATCAACCTCTGTAAATCACCATAATTAGTTTGGGAGGGTTTCAAGAAAAATCTTCCTTGGTCATCCAAAAACAAACTCCAGCACATTCAGTTGTCAGATAGGACTGGAACTTCAAAAGGGACTTGGTTCTATGGTCAGATGAAACTATAAAAAGAGCTTTTTGGCAGAAAACCCACCAGATGGGTTTTGTGCAAACAGAGATAAAAAAATACCCCATGCCCACGGATATATATAAGTTAGATCTTTAATGTTGTGGGCCTATTTTTTGTTGTAGCTCCTGGACATCTTGTTCAGATACATATCATCATGGATTCTAGCAAATACCAACAGAAAAAAAAAATGTATGACCTCTGCTAGAAATCTTATAATGGGCTGTGGTTGGATCTTCCATCAGGACAATGATTCAAAATCAACACACAAATGTGTCACTGAGCACAAAATGAAGCTTCTGCCATGGCCATCCCAGTTCCCTGACCTGAACCCAATAGAAGATGAGTGGGGTGAACTGAAGAGAAGCACCACCAACATGGAGCTGGGAATCTGAAGGATCTGGAGAGATTCTGTATGGAGGAATGTCTCTGATCTCTTGTCAAGTGTTTTCCAAACTCATCAAGCATTATAGAAGAAGCCTCAGAGCTGTTATCTTGGCAAAAGAAGGTTTCAAAAAGTATTTAATAAAAGGGTGCCAATAATTATAGCCAACGTGTTTTGGAGAAACGCATTTATTTCATAATGTGAATTACCTCCCACTTTCAATTCTTTTACTTCAATGAAAGGTTAGATTTTTTTTTTTTTGCGTTTTTAAATAAAATAAGTGTTCTGTTGTTATTTCCATCAAGGGGTGCATCAATGTTTGGTCAAGATCTTGTATTGACAATGCAAGAGTCAAGCACTCTGTAAAGTCTACTCCAGCACAATTCATGTGTGAAAATGATTCTTCATGTTCTCTCCCATCCATTCTTTCACAATTTGACTTTTTTATAGTTCTAGAATATAGTTTAATTACTTAAGAAAGTATGGCATGACTGCTCATTTTCTATGTTTGTTGCCTGACAGAGAGGAGACTGAGATCATTGAAGGAGAGGTGGTAGAGATTCAGATCGACAGACCGGCTACAGGAACTGTGAGTCTTTGCTCTTCTCTCCATTGACCAGTTTCAATGAATTAACCTCTCTGTTTTGTTTACCATTGTTCTTTCGGCACTATACTCATCTCAACTTCTTAAAATCATTAAGAGAATAATTATTTTAAACTAAATGATTAAAAGATTATAGTCAGCAATTAACATAATATTTTCATAGTTTTTCTTCCCTGTTGTGACGCATATTTCAGTAAAACGGCATCATAAATAATAAAAAAAAAAAAAAAAGTAGGGTGGGACTTTATATTGTCCATCAAGAATTGATTGCATCATTGTCGTTTGATTATTGCTGCATTTCATGTGAGTGACAGGTTGCTGGAGGGTAGGGAATATTGCTCATTTGAAATGCCTCGAAAAGCCGGGGCAAATAAGAATTTCACCGCGTAACCCACATTCCTCAATGCACTCCAATTCAATTTGTTGGGAAAATATTATTAAAGATATTTATCATTCTTCAGTAGGAAATTAACTTTTTTTTGTTATTATGAAAGTGAGAAATGAGTTTTCTGCTACCTTGATAAGTTGAGTGTAGGGCTCCGGGCCCATATTAGTGCTCAGTATGACTATGCTTGTATAGAAGCTGTCCTTAAGTGAGCTCCGTTAGACATTAATCATTTCCTCTCCTTTCTGTATTTGTGTAAAGGGTGCAAAAGTGGGTAAACTCACGCTGAAGACGACAGAGATGGAAACCATCTATGACCTGGGGACCAAAATGATTGAGAGCCTCAGTAAAGAGAGAGTACAAGCCGGGTATGTAGACTAAAAAAATAAAAAATGTGATTCTCTTTTCTGTATAACACAAATGGATCAGACTGGACTGCCTTTCAGCTCCTCCTGCAAAATGTGTCAATCGTGTGTAATTAAATTTTAACTGCCAGAACACTTGAGGTTTGGTCTTATCTGGACTCCAGTAATGAGCCCTGGAGTTTGAGTTTGAATAATTTGAATTATTACTATTATTAATCAACTGTTATGATTACTAATAATTTTAAATATATAATGTTGATAACAGATTACGCATAAATACAAGTCATACAAACGCTCCTAATTAAGTCAAACCAGATTTTTTTCTTCTTCAGTTTTTCCCATGCTTAAACTGTCTATTAAGAACTGGCACATTGTTATATTTCATATTCTGCAGAGATGTGATCACCATTGATAAAGCCACAGGAAAGATTAGCAAGCTGGGAAGGTCTTTTACTCGAGCAAGAGATTACGACGCCATGGGGTCACAGGTACACATTCTCTCTCTGTGAAATTAATTAATTAATCAATCAATGACAACAGTGATTTTTTTTATATACTGTTGTTGCTGTTTATTTCAGACACAGTTTGTGCAATGTCCCGAGGGAGAACTGCAGAAACGGAAGGAGGTTGTTCACACCGTCTCTCTTCATGAAATTGACGTCATCAACAGCCGCACTCAGGGATTCCTGGCCTTATTTTCAGGTTTGTCACAGCTTTTTGAAACTGACAAACTAGATAATGATATGCTCAGAGAAACGAAACCTTGATTATTCTGTCAGAATGAAATGGATCTGTAGATGTTTGTGTAGTTGAAGTTTGATTGTCTGTTCTGCAGGTGATACAGGAGAGATTAAGTCAGAGGTTCGGGAGCAGATAAATGCTAAAGTATCAGAGTGGAGAGAAGAAGGCAAAGCTGAGATCATTCCTGGGGTAAGCAGGCAGCAGAAAAATAAGATGGAGGAACCTGCCCACAGAAAGAGTGACTTTTTTTTTTTACTTTACTTTTACTTTTTTTCTTAAACTAGTCAGGTTGGAAGGTTTTCAAGAAAAAAAGCCTACAGACTTATCTATATTATTAGGGGTGTAACGATATTCAAACCGAACCGAAAAATATATACTCTCATGTCGAACCGAGTGCGCCCCACCCCCTGCTGCCCTAGCCCAGCTCTCACTTCACCTTATGCCACAAAACCTTGACATTAGATTAAATAGTAATTAGTACACTTAACAACTAATAAGAGCTGTATTTTTACAAAATATTATAATAATATTATTTACTAAGTATACACTAACTTTTGTCAAGTGCATGTCACGTGACTTGGGCGATCGCTCAAGCTTCATGGAAGGGTAAAGAGAGCCAGTTTGCCCATTTAGCCAATCACCTCAGAAAACCGTTTTCCTGTCCTGTCAGCCGTTATACTGTGCTTGTAGCACACACTCTTTAGTTACACGCGCGCACGCCGCAGCGCACTCCCTATCACGCCGTATATTACAAGCGCAAGAGAAGCTACAAGCATGCAACGTTACAATGTCAATTTGTAATTCATGAAATAAAAGTAAAGTACCAATAAATCACGTAACTGGTTATATGTGTGTGAGCTGGCAAGGTATGCAGGTATGATGTTCATTCTGATCATCAGGAGCAGTTTTCGTTAGTGATGGGGAGTCAACTCCAAAAGAGTTCGATTTCTCAGAGTCGGGGTCGACCCCAGCACAGGGATCGACTCTCGGTGTCGACTCTGTTGCTGACTTGCTGTGTCTGAAATTGCTCATTTGTTTACTGATTATCTAATCCCTATATAGTTCATGGCAGTTGAGTGCACTATATAAGCAAGGAGAGAATGAAATGAAGCAAGGAAATCGGACACTGACGTAATACACCGCGTCAGAGAGCTGTCGCAGAAACTGTCACACACATTTATTTGAGTGCTTACTTTAGAAATAGAAAAGTCACATTGACTTTAGTTTGTAATTATACATAGGCTTCCTCCATGCTAGCTTTAGTTTAATTGATGGTATATTAATGCGATAAATATAGATTTGGTTTTCCATGGTTAACCTTGTACTCATAATCATTAAAATAACCATAAATCATAAAAAAAACTTGCATCAAGAAGAAACATAAGTGTACGTATTTGTATATATTTTAGTATTTAGCATCTTTAACTCACCTTTAAGACAATGATCATGTGCGTTTAGTGCCATCACTCGACAACAGCTGACTTTTTCCTCTGTAAAATTAGGTATCGGCAACAGCTAGGTAGATATGTTGATAGCCACTCATCAAGTCACTGGACTAATTTGGACGGTCACGCTAAAAGTGTGTGGTTTTAATAAGGGGATTTTAAGGCTTTGTGTCGGGGGGGAAAATAATTTAGGTGTGTAACAACTGTAATTTGTCTCGTTTCTGACCCTGTTTTGATGTAAAGTAAATGGAGTCGATTCCATAGACTCCTACAGTGGGAGTCGGGAATCGGAGTCGACTCCAAAAAACCTGGAATCGAACACCCCTAGTTTTCGTGTTTCATTAACAGTTTGTGTATTCGCCATGGTAACTGTCGTTTCCATGACCACAAAATGCCACTTTATTTTCACTTTGTTATTTTGTTTATTTTTAAATTAGTGTGGTGGCTATAGTATTAACTATAGTATGACTATAGTATTAACAAAAACTGCTATTTAATATCTTTCTTATAGGCCTATTTATTAATCAGTATTAGTCATATTCATACAATTAATGTTTAAGTAGGCTACAGCGGGACATTACGTGTGTGTTATATGTTTTTATTAAATACATGTTTTTTCATGTTTTTTTTTAAACATTATGGTAAATGGTAAAATTAGTAGATTATTTCTGACTAGTCTACAGTGCAGACATTTATTTCATTTGAGTTTACTCGGGTATGCTAACTGCTCTAAAGAAAACGTGAAGCAAATGTATAAAGTTAAATTATTGCTGTTGTTATTAAGTTAAAAGTGAATCTAGTGTTATTGTTGCTGGTGCCCACCATGAACCATGACTCCACAGCAAACAGTACAGAGCCGAACCGAACCGTGGCTCCAAAACCATGACATGAACCAAACCGTGGCATAGGTGTATCGTTACACCCTAAAAAAAAAAAAAAAAAATATATATATATATATATATATGCATGCATGCATGCATCATGTTTTGAAATGGGTTTGTTATTTTGAGGCAGCACCATTCTATAGAGAATATTTATGCCTGCAATGGAAATGCATTGTTTTGTTGAGCATTTTTTGTGGTTGCAGGTTCTCTTCATTGATGAGGTCCACATGTTGGACATAGAATGCTTTTCTTTCCTGAATCGAGCCCTAGAGAGTGATCTTTCACCTGTACTCGTCATGGCCACTAATCGAGGCATCACCCGGTATATACACAAACACAGCATCAATAACTACCATTAATACATGATGATATTGAGGATCATTTCTCCTCATTCACTGTTGTTTAATTTCTACAGTATTAGAGGCACCAATTACCAGAGTCCTCATGGTATTCCCATAGACATGCTTGACCGTCTTTTGATCATTGCTACCACTCCCTACACCGAGAAAGAGACCAGACAGATCCTGAAGATTCGGTCAGTACATTTATAATGCAATGCTAAGCAACATAGCATTAATTACATTACAGTATTGAATATTTTTATATATATATATATATATATATATATATATATATATATATATTTCACAGCCTTCTTTGGTCATATTTACCAAGGGTATAAACCAAGGGCACAACTATGTATATATATTTTTGTCTGCCTCATTCTGTGATAATCCACTGCACATCCCAAATTTCAAGCACTCAACCGATGTTTTATGAGTTTGGGGTTTTGCTTTTCAAATATCTATCATAAGTGACTCAAACTCACACCATTTGCAGAAATTGAGCCGCTCTGATCACACTGCTGCTCTTCACTATAGTGACGCTATGCATATATTTAAGTATTAAAATTATATATATAAAAAAAAACAAATCGCAGCCAAATCTCAATTTCGGTTTTATTTTGATTAATCGTGCAGCCCTATCATATCGTATCTAGTCTTGAGAGTTTTGTCTCACTTCTCACCTTGAACACGTGTGTTTTGTGTTTCAGCTGTGAGGAGGAGGATGTAGAGCTCAGTGAGGAGGCACACACAGTTTTAACACGTATTGGACAGGAGACTTCACTCCGTTACGCCATCCAGCTCATCAGTACTGCAGGCCTGGTGTGCCGCAAACGCCGGGTAATCCCAACACACAAGTATCATGGCCAGTGCTGCAAGTAAATACAATACAGAAGTCGTAAACAAGCATTTTTGGTCTGACTGTGGTTGTACATTTCTCACAGGGCACTGAAGTCCAAGTGGAGGACATTAAGAGGGTCTACTCTCTCTTCCTGGATGAGTCCCGGTCCTCACAGTACATGAAAGAGTACCAGGACTCCTTCCTCTTCAATGAAACACGTGAGATTCTTCTCTTCCTTTCATGCCCCTGATTCCTGGGGGTCTTACAGCAAAGATCCCATATGTCATATCTTCACAATGAATTTTTCTTTTCTCCATCAAGCACATGCGTAATGGTATTTTGAAGCTATACATAATTTGATTGAACAAGCAGTGTTCCAAGAGTGATAATATACAGTTCAGCATCAATAGGGCTTTTCATAGGGCTTTTCATAGGGCTTCCACTTGTCTTTGTGTTGCATTCCACAACATTCTTTTGGAACTATTTTTATTTAAAAACCCATATTGTCTCAGAAATGGCCTTTTTATATCTAAAATGTAACCTGCTCTCAAACATTCTTGTTTAAAGAACTGTTGTATAAAAGCAATATCACACTCGCTGTCTTGCTGTTGTACTGAATGTTAGCTGTGCAAAACACAATGGTGAGTGTCATATTGCTTAAAGGGTTAGTTCACCCAAAAATTAAAATTCTGTCAATTACTCATCCTCATGTCGTTCCAATCCAAACCCACATCTTTGGAACACAAATTAAGGTGAGCTTTCTGACCCCTCCATAGATGGCAATTTAATGAACACTTTCAAGGCCCTGAAAGGTAGGAAAAACATGGTTAAAATAGTCCATGTGACTCCAGTGGTTCAACCTTAATTTTATGAAGCGTCGAGAATACTGTTTGTGTGCAAAAATTAACCAACAACAAAATACCGATTTTATTCAGCAATCTCTTCTCGTCTGTGTCAGTCTTCTACGCAGTTTATGTTGGTCAGCTCCTGTCACGCATGCATCGTGTTGCTCACTTGAACAGCATTGGCCAATGGTGTGCTGGCGTATCTCTGATGGAAGCGCTGTACTGTATTTCCTACGTCAACAGTGTAGGAGACTGATACAGACGTGAAGAAATTGTTGAATAGTCATTTTATTTTATTTTTTTGCGCACAAAAAGTATTCTCGTCACTCCTTAATTTAAGGTTGAACAACTGGAGTCACGTACTATTTTAACAGTGTCTTTACTACATTTCTGGGCCTTGAAAGTGTTCATTAAATAGCTGTCTAGAGACCTTAATTTGTGTTCTGAAGATGAACGAAGGTCTTACGAGTTTGGAATGACATGAGGGTGAGTAATTTATGACAATTGTCATTTCTGGGTAAACTAATCCTTTAAAATGTATTAAGGTGTAAAATTGACTATTTACAATATGTTAACATCCACTTTCTATTTGTTCTTTCAGAATCCCCTCAGATGGACACCTCTTAATCAGACACACTGTGAAAGGTCATTCATTGCTCCTGTGAAGTCCATTTACTCTCATGACCTCGTCCCTTGCAGGGCCATCTTAGAAGTGTTCATTGAGTATGTTGATGCTCTCAAGTTTGTTTGTTTGTTTTATTTTTTCCTCCATCTTTTTTTCCCCAAGTCATTTTCTTCATTTGCTACTTGGTATTGTAGCAACTTGGTGTGCTAGATTTTTATATGTTTTGCATTGAATAAAAAATTATTTCTTCTTGTTGGCAGTGTAACATGGCAACCAAAAGGATGAAATAAAAACTATTTGACCATGAATATAATGACACTGTTATTAGGCAGCTTCGTAATCCTGAAACCATTGATCTTGATAACTACATATAAATAATCTAGTTTTGGTGAGTTTAGGCAATATTTATGAATAGATCCTAATTTTCATGCAAAATTTCTGTTTAACTTTTCATTTGTTTTTAGTTCAGTTTTAGTCATTTTCTATTTAAGTTATTGTTAAGGCAACACTTTTTCTTTTTTTTTTTTTCTTTTTTTTTTTCTCTCGAGTTTTCCATCCAGTATTGTATATTTTATTGTAAGGCAAGACACCCCAGGTGAATAGGGTAAAAATGGATAGATGTCACAATACTTCCCGGATGATTGATTACATTAATAATTGCAACAAAAAAAGTATTACAAGTTTTCTGAAATGTTTATTATGCAAATTAGGCATTATCTAATTAAATATGTACTAATTTGCATACATTTCTAGAACAAAAATCTGAACATTGGATAAAGTCTGATTAAAAATCCTTTTTTAATATACAGGTGCTGGTCATATAATTAGAATATCATCAAAAGTTGATTTCACTAATTCCATTCAAAAAGTGAAACTTGTATATTATATTCATTCATTACACACAGACTGATATATTTCAAAAGTATATTTCTTTTAATTTTGATGATTATAACTGACAACTAAGGAAAATCCCAAATTCAGTATCTCAGAAAATTAGAATATTACTTAAATCCTTTCTTTGTATTGGTCTTTTAGAAATCTTGGCCAACTGAAAAGTATGAGCATGTACAGCACTCAATACTTAGTTGGGGCTCCTTTTGCCTGAATTACTGCAGCAATGCGGCGTGGCATGGAGCCGATCAGTCTGTGGCGCTGCTCAGGTGTTATGAGAGCCCAGGTTGCTCTGATAGTGGCCTTCAGCTCTTCTGCATTGTTGGGTCTGGCATATTGCATCTTCCTCTTCACAATACCCTATAGATTTTCTCTGGGGTTAAGGTCAGGCGAGTTTGCTGGCCAATTAAGAACAGGGATACCATGGTCCTTAAACCAGGTACTGGTTGCTTTGGCACTGTGTGCAGGTGCCAAGTCCTGTTGGAAAATGAAATCTGCGTTGACCAACACCAGCAGATGACATGGCACCCCAAACCATCACTGACTGTGGAAACTTTACACTGGACCTCAAGCAACGAGGATTGTGTGCCTCTCCTCTCTTCCTCCAGACTCTGGGACCCTGATTTCCAAAGGAAATGCAAAAAGTACTTTCATCAGAGAACATAACTTTGGACCACTCAGCAGCAGTCCAGTCCTTTTTGTCTTTAGCCCAGGCGAGACGCTTCTGACGCTGTCTGTTGTTCAAGAGTGGCTTGAAGGAATGCGACAGCTGAAACCCATGTCTTGCATACGTCTGTGCGTAGTGGTTCTTGAAGCACTGACTCCAGCTGCAGTCCACTCTTTGTGAATCTCCCCCACATTTTTGAATGGGTTTTGTTTTACAGTCCTCTCCAGGGTGAGCTCTGTGAACAGCCAGCCTCTTTTGCACCTTTTACACCTTTTGTGTCTTGCCCTCCTTGTGCAAGGTGTCAATGGTCGTCTTTTGGACAACTGTCAGGTCAACAGTCTTCCCCATGATTGTGTAGCCTACAGAACTAGACTGAGAGAGCATTTAAAGGCCTTTGCAGGTGTTTTGAGTTCATCAGCTGATCAGAGTGTGGCACCAGGTGTCTTCAATATTCAACCTTTACACAATATTCCAATTTTCTGAGATACTGAATTTGGGATTTTCCTTAGTTGTCAGTTATAATCATCAAAATTAAAAGAAATATACTTTTGAAATATATCAGTCTGTGTGTAATGAATGAATATAATATACAAGTTTCACTTTTTGAATGGAATTAGTGAAATAAATCAACTTTTGATGATATTCTAATTATATGACCAGCACCTGTGTATATATATCCATAAATCAGAAAATACTGAACAAAGCCCTCTGTTAAAACCTTCAGAATATAGATAGGAATACAACTTAAGTTTGGTGTGAGTGCTGCTGAAGTGGAGATTTCTGGCTCAGAGCTGAGAAAACAAATTAAAATTGAGAAAACGGCCTTTAAAGATATATATTACTGTAATTGAGATGTACAGACACAATTAGATAAAGTGCTCTAAAAGACAGTTAAAAGTGTATTTTGGATGTTTTCTTTCCACTAGTTTGAAAACACACTTTATAAAAAGCCCAAAATATCAAAACTGACAGATGCATGAAAAACACTGGTTTTGCCTGTAGTGTCTCGCCTTAATGAATGAAAACGATTTTAAATGGTTTTAGATTTAGTCAACAGCATTGGTAAAAAGATGAACTTGTGCTGATATGTCTGTTTCCTTGCTCCTTGCTGCTGGTCAGTTGTAGTACTACAGCACTTGGTGGCAGTATTTAATCAATATTGAGAAGCTCTTTATACTGTACACTTGACAGTGGATACCTCTATATATTTTTTCCACATTATTACCGGTGTACCTGAATGTTTTCTCTTTTTTTTTAATATGTTTTTAATTTGATAGGTTTTAAGATTATTTTTTTTTTAAAACATTAAGGTGATTGTCCACAGTTTGCCAGTGTGCCCACATGCTATAATGGTTTGCAAGGATTGTATGTACTTAACAAAACCAGAGCGAGATTTAGAAACCTAGAGGTTTTGATGTGTGGTCTTTGCTAACCAAGCAGAAGACATGTCAATTCATTCACAGTGTTATGAATAGATGGACAGTGGATCTTTTCTTTAGGGTAATCTTAGCAGAAGGGCCTGTAGTCGTCGTCATGTCTGAGGTTACAAAGCAACATTTCCGTATGCCGCATGAGTGAACATAGCCTTCCATTTACAGGGTGTCTGCCTGTTAAAAAAAAAGAACCATGACTAACAAAACAGCAGACTGCTTTAAAATGGAGGAGAGAACATTAGAGATAATCCTTGGAGACACATTGAGTAGACGCCACTGGCTGGCCGTCTCAAAAGACCTTTGGATGAATCTGGGCAGTTAGATGAAATCAAAAGTATATAAATTGAAAAGGTCTGTGAGTCTGAGAGGGTTGTGAGCGCTCTCTCCGTTCCTCTCCATCGTCCCAGTGATAAGGCCGTAATTCAAAACCTCCCATTAACATGTCAGGAAAAATGGCAGTGAGAGAAGAAAAAGCACTGGAAAGCTATACTGAATCCAGGCCGTTACTTCAGTGCAATCCCTGAAAGTTATGACATCTGCTACCATTAAGAGGACACTTGACTATTTCTTAAGACTAATGGACTGGATTTTTTTTTTGCATGATTATTTTAGGTTATAGACTGGCCAGGGGAAGAAACTATTTTTGCTTTTTTTAGGTTGACTAATCATGACCCATTTTTTCTTCTTCTTTGTAGACATTATACCTGGTGCGCTGAAAAATCCCTTTAAGGGAGTGTTATAGGAATGCAAATCACTTTCATGAGAGATTAAGGGGGAAAGGAGCCTCGCTGCTCCCTCTTAGCCTTCTTACCTGAGATTTTTGTGATGTTTCATAACTCTCCCCATCTCCATTTCACTCGAGAGGATTAATCTGTCA
This sequence comes from Paracanthobrama guichenoti, assembly GCA_018749465.1. Lineage (NCBI taxonomy): Eukaryota > Metazoa > Chordata > Actinopteri > Cypriniformes > Gobionidae > Paracanthobrama > Paracanthobrama guichenoti. The sequence goes on from CM031947.1 coordinate 18,682,715, forward strand.
TCTGTATCCCTCAAATCCCTCTCAGTCAGTCTCCTGCTGCATATCTGTGGGCAGCTCTCCCAACAGCCTCTGCTTCAGCATCACGGAAGTGTCTGCTGGGGTCATAATGCAAAAGCAGAAAGGGAGAAGGTAAAGTGAAAAAGAGAGGTACTACTATCTATATAAAAATAAAGTGTTAAAAATCTTAAACTGGACATCTTATTCATCCATCGCTCACTCACTTCATGGGTTAGTTCACCCAACAATGAAAATTATGTCATGAATTCCTCACTCTCATGTCGTTCCAAACCCGTAAGACTCAAATTAAGATATTTTTGATGAAATCTGAGAGCTTTCTTACCCCTCCATAGACAGCAATTTAATGAACACTTTCAAGGCCCAGAAAGGTAGTAAAAACACAATTAAAATAGTACATGTGACTCATGTGGTTCAACCTTAATTTTATGAAGCGACGAGAATACTTTTTGTGTGCAAAAAAAGAAACCAAAATGACATAATTAAACAATTTCTTCTCGTCTGTGTCAGTCTCCTACAAGCCATTGTCTAACACAGCAGTGAGGGAACGAGTCGGCTGCCTAGGTTTTTGGACGCAGCCTGTCTGACGCACCCACTGCTAGCCTAGCTTAACACAAAGACTGGAAGTAAACGGCTCCATCTACCCTACTGCGCAATAAGTGACAAAATAACGCCAACATTTTCCTATTTACATGTTGTTATATATACAGTGTACAGTTACAGCGTGTACAGATAAGGTTACATGAGACAGCCATCTTATAAACGTATGGGGACTATATTGTCAGAAGGCGAAGCACTGCTTACTTCTGCAGTGATTTGCTAGCAGCACATGATTACATCATTATATTCATGGTCCCCGCGGTGAGGAGCAGAGTTCGCTCAGAGTAGGAGTAATAGAGTCAGCAATTACGAGATAGTAAATGCATAGTTTACAATCATGGGTGTTCGCTGTATTGTAAAGAGCTGCGACAGTGATAATAAACAGGGGTGACCAGGTAATACCATGATGTTTCATAGAATTCCACCCAAAACGCTGACTTGATGAATCTATATGGCTATTTGCTCTGGGTATAGATCCAAACCATAGACCGTAAAAAAAAAATATGGACGACGCGACTTCTTCCGCTGAAGTTATTGAAGCCTCCGGAGGTCCGAATATGGCGCTGACATCTTGCGCAGATTTGGGACCGAGTCTGCGCAGTAGAGATCTCGGGACCGGAGTTTGCGCGGTAGAGAGCAGGAAGTAAAGGGCGCGATATCAATATCGCCCACATTCTCGCAGATGCAGAACAATTCATTATGCCAGTGTGAAATAAACAGTTATGGAAATGTAGAAATTAAAGCTAAAGCTCCAATCTCCTCACAAAAATCTCGAAAAAAGTCAGTTAGTGCCTCAAAGCCGTCAATCTTAGCTGGCAATCATGATGTCACACCACCCGTTTTTATAGCATCAAATAACTAACTAAAACTAAACTAATAAAAAAAAAAACGAACACTTGAAATTAAATCATCATGATAAAAACTGCCTACAGTGAAAGAAACCAACTTTGGGAAAAAATTATTTGAAGTGTAATTTGATTGTTTAGTTTGTCTCGGGTTCATTAGAAAACACTGAGGGGCGGGGACTATACTGGGACCGGCCGCCTGAGAGGAGTGCTACAGGCTTGATCCAAACACACCTGTAGCCATCAATTACCACAGTGAACATTTCACTGAGGACGACTGTTTTGAAAAAAAAAAAAAAAAAAAAATGAATTTGCCACACGGACCATGAAACGTGTGCTGAAGGATACGGCCATCCCGAGTACAGACAGGACAAAGTGGATCACCTGCGGCTGTGGTAAGTGTTCCCTTGTGTTTTTAGAGGACTTGCCTACTGTAACAGTGTCATTAGCTAGATTTAACGTGACTATACACATCACAACATGTAAATGGGCATAGACATAAATGTTGGCGTTATTTTGTCACGTATTGAGCAGTAGGCTAGCTGGAGCCGTTTACCTCCAGTCTTTGTGCTAAGCTAGGCTTGCGGTGGGGGCATCAGACAGAGTTACAGCACGCACAGAGATGAGAATGGTATGTATGGACTTTTCTAACTCTGGGGGATACGGTGAATAAGCTAAAGTCCCAAAAAGTAGGCGTGTTCCTTTAATAAAACTATGATACATATTGCACCATATTGTATCAGCCAGAATTATAATATGGATTACCATTTACACTTAGTGACATGCATCTTGATTAATCAGATTGCTGATTGATGACATTCTATTTACATTTGCCACAAAAATGTCTCTATAAAATGGATATAAATCCAATTATTCACATTCTTTATCCAAATATAAGAGTTCACTATATGATGATGGTGATACTGAGCAGCAAAATTTACTCTGTGGAAATAATAATGCTTCCATGTGTCTCATACAACAAACTTCAGCATGCTGTCGTACTTTGGTGTAAAGTTTACGTATGTGATTAATCTGTAATAATGTGTAAATACCCAGGACTGCTGCAGTGTGTGTTATGCAATGCTGTGTGTGTTACTGGATTTGAGGACAGTGAGGTATGAAGCAATCTGTTATTTAGCATGATCCACCATGTGTGTTTTGTGGGGTACCAGTGAGTGCTCTCGCTTAGGGAATGAACATTTAGACCCTGACAGATTGCATCAGTCTGTATGGGTCATCCTGACATAATCACTAATGAACCACTAGATGCACTCTTCATTGACAGCATGACCCCATATCTTGCTGCATCCCACACCAAGTGTGAGGGTCTTTAATGCAGGTATTTTGCTGTATTTCAGACAAGTATAAGAGGGAGAACTCCCTGAGGAGGGTGTGGTGCAGTTTCTGTGATGCGTTAAGCAGCTGTCATCATCTACTCTCCCTAGAAACAGGCATCTTCATCACACTTTCTGCAGCATCCGTCTTCACTTAGGACATACTGTTCTCTCTCTCTCTCTCTCTCTCTCTCTCTCTCTCTCTCTCTCTCTCTCTCTCTCTCTCTCTCTCTCTCTCTCTCTCTGTTTGCTGTTCTTCTCTTTCTCATTAGTGCTGCTTGTTAAGACTACTTCTAGACTGTACAGAACCTCTGACTCCAAGTTTTACATTTTGACGTGTAATTCATCCTTCACAGTTTGTGTTACAGACATATGTTTGTCATGCGGATTATTGGGAAAAGGTGTTCTGTCAGGAATAAAACCTGCATTAAAACCTGATGAAGTGATCTTGACTTTAGTCAGTAAGCAATCACCTATAGAACTCCCTAGCACCAGCATAGCAATATGCTAAAAATGGCCCTGAATACAATAGAAACTGCACAGCAACATCCTAGCAACCATCTAGAACATCCTAGCAAAACCATAGCAATATGCTAAAAAATCACTCAGAATACCACAGATGCATAGCAACATCCTTGTAACCATCCTTGTAATAGGTATTCCTACATCAACACTACCATCGCTGAGTGAAAGATGGTGAAAGAAGCCACCTTATGTACTTTTACTAAATTAATTAAGGACCGTTCATCACCACTGCATTGCTTCCTGTCTGTAGCTCCCACTGTTATCTACTACGGCAGCGCAGGAAATTTGCCATGCCCAGGAGTAAAACAAAAAGACATGAACTTTCTTTTATCCCACGTGCTCTGACATTGCTTTACAAATAACTTTTAAGTGTTTGATTGTAGGAAGTCTATTTCTGCTTTTTTTCCCCTGTGTATTTGGGTTGTAATACCTCACAGAATTTAACGATAATATTATAATATTATTATTATTATTATTATTATTATTATTATTTTACTTGCTTTTAGCTTGTTTTAAACCAGGTATATAATGTTTGTTTCTGAATGTTATTTTTGACACATTTCACGGTTTTGTGCTGCAATATCCTGGCTTGTCAAACCTTAAATAAACCTAAACCTATAGCAATAGAATATCTATATGCTGCTCTATATGCTGCATGTCCTGGCAACCACTCAGACCACTTTAGAAACTGCATAACAACATCTTAGCAACCACCCAGAAATTCTAAATAGCAACACCCTGGCAACCACCTAGAACACTCAGCATAGCAATACCCTCTCCCACCCCAAAAAAAATAAAAATAAACTGTGCTTAAAGTCGTGGTCACACTAAACTTTGAACATTCAAAATTTCTTCGGACACTGCAATGGTTGTGAGATGACATCCAGCTCTGGAGCGTCTCTTTTATAAACATGAATTCAACATGTGTATAACAAATAGTAATACACTTAAAATGTTAAAAATATACAAACTACTCAACTTTACTGCAAAATTATTGTTCTTTTAATTTAGCCAAGAGGTCATGCCATGACGTATCCATCTTCTACTGGTCAGAGGTCTTGACGTAATGCGAGTTCGCAGGTCACCAAACTTGAACTTTGTAACGCAGTGAAATGTGAAATTTTCATTTACTGATGCATTCGTATGTGTATGAATGGAAGTCAATGAAATGAGAAGTGTAGTGACTGCCCCTTAATACCATAGAAACTGCATAGCAACCTCCTGGCAACCATCCAGAACATCCTAGTTTTAAGGGATGGGCAACAGTCGTCGAGTACTCGAACGTGACCACAACCATCGATCATGAAAACGATGATTGCCCTGACTTTGGGCAGTAACTGAGGTCTGATTGGTTAGCGCTAGACAGCACGCCTTCCAGACTGGCGAAATAAATTGAAACTGAAGCGCGCATTGCAGTGATGCCTGGAATCACTTTGATCATGATATACAGTAAAGTGCAAGATGTGCAGCACCAATCTGACATAGCATTATAATGAGAACACGATTGTAATAGAATGTTGCCAATTCTCTGTGCTTTAGTTCCCCGTGTATCAGCGCGCTGTTGAAAGGAAATCCACAATGAGAGTTACATCAGACTAGCATCAAGTCAAGTTCATGTGCGCATCCGCGTCCTTTTCTGCAGATGCAAGTTGTAAGATTACTTTTATGTTGTCTATATCTGATTAATCTCATATAGGATGCGTTTGGTTGAGTTTAATAACCAAGCGCTGCCGTTATATCGGCTGGTGTTCATTCTCTTCAGTTTCAGCTCAAATGCAATGCCCAACATTTGAGACAGTCATATTCTATTTAGATAGGCTGTTTCTTTTTCAAAATCATTGATGATATTAATAATGCAGCAGTGTTAGTTTGTTCCCATATTTTTTAACAGTAGGCCTATGTTTTATTTAAGTTGTTTCTCATTATGGATTCAAAAATGTGCAGTGATGTTAATCACTTTGATCATGAAAAATACAATTAGCGCCAATCTGTCATGTACATAGCATTATAATGAGAGCACGATGGTAATAATGTTGTAAGTTCTCTGCTTTAGTTGCCCGTGTATTGCCGTTGATGTTAAGGGAAAAGTGCATTCAAAATTAGTTTCCCTTTCAAACCGCCTGTAAAAAAACTATCATGACCAAGTTCACGTGCGCATTCGCATCATTTTGTGCTGATCTAAGTTGTAAATTGGGTACATATCTGAATAATCTAATATAGGGTGCATTTAGTTGAGTTTATTAATCCGCTAGCAAAGCTCTGCAGGGTGGTGTATTCACAGTTTCAGCTCAAATACAATGCCCGATATTATTGACTGAGCTATTTGAGACGGTTATTTTGATGTTTCTTTTTCAAGATTCAAGAGATTCAAGAGTTTTATTTGTCACATACACAGTTATATACAGAATATACAACCGGCAGTGAAATGTAAACAGGTCCGCTCCATGGACAGTGCAAATTCACAGTTAAAAACACAAGGAAGAAATTATAATAGAAATAGGATATAAAAAAAGTACTCTCTATATATATATATGTCTATATCTGTAGAATTATAAATAATCAAGTCAAGAGAAAAAAAGGTAACAAATAAGGATAAAGTGGAATAAAATAATTGAAGTAGACTTTGCAGTGAGTAAACTGTAGACTTATAAATATGTGGTTAACAAATGTATAAAGAGTATAATGTGCAAACAGGTTTATGACAGGTTGTTACACAGTAACAACGAGAACAGAAAGTGCAGTGCAATGACAGTGTATCGATGTTTATCCTGAAGTGAAGTCACGTGATGTTAAGTGACTGAGTTCAGGAGTCTGATGGCCTGGGGAAGAAGCTCCTCCTGAGTCTCTCAGTTTTGGCCATCAGGCTTCGGAAGCGCTTACCAGATGGTAGCAGCGTGAAATGAGGGTTTGCAGGGTGATTAGAGTCCTTGATGATCTTGGTAGCTCTACCTTTGCAGCGTTTGGTGTAGGCGTCCTGCAGAGACGGGAGAGCTGACCCTGAGATACGCCGGATAAGCGCACTACTCTTTGCAGGGCTTTGCGGTCATGACTGGTGCTGTTCCCATACCACGCTGTGATGCACTGAGTTAAAACACTTTCTATCGCCCCTAAATAGAAAGTTTTCAGGATAGCTGGTGAAACCCTGAATTTCCTCAGCTGGCGCAGGTGGTACAGTCTTTGCCTGGCTTTTTCACCTGTGTCTGAATGTGAGCAGTCCAGGTCAGGTCCTCGGAGATGTTTACTCCCAGGTACTTGAAGCTGCTCACTCTCTCTACTGGTGACCCGCTGATCATGAGGGGGAGTATGTCCGTTGCTGTCTCTTCCTGAAGTCCACAATCATTTCTTTGGTCTTGCCAACATTCAGAGAGAGACAGTTGTCCTGGCACCATGATGTTAGATGCTCCACCTCGTCCAAGTATGCCGTCTCATTGTTGTTGGAAATGAGGCCCAGGACAACAGTATCATCAGCAAATTTGATGATAGAGGTGGAGCTGTGTGTGGACAAACAGTCATGCGTGTAGAGAGAGTAGAGCAGGGGCTCAGGACACAGCCCTGTGGAGCTCCCACACTCAGGGTGATGGAGGTGGAGGTGGACTGGCCTATTCTCACCACCTGAGGCCTGCCAGTGAGGAAGTCCTCAATCCAGTGGCAGAGAGAAGGATTCAGGCCGAGATCCAGGAGTTTGGAGGTTAGCTTGGTGGGAACTATGGTGTTAAAGGCTGAGCTATAGTCAATAAATAGCAGTCTTACGTAGTTCCCACTTTTGCTGTCGATGTGAGTGAGGAGGAGTGGAGGACATGAGAGATGGCATCTTCAGTCGATCTATTGGGACGATAGGCAAACTGAAGAGGGTCCAAAGTGTCAGGAATGAAGGCGCAAATGGTGTTTTTAATGAGTCTCTCAAAGACCTTCATGACTATAGGCGTGAGAGCCACTGGACGATAGTCATTTAGGCAAGAGGGTTTACTGTTCTTAGGGACAGGGATGATGGTGGATTTTTTGAAGGAGGTGGGGACCACAGATGTAGCGAGGACTCATTAAAGATAGATGTAAACAACCCGGCGAGCTGATCAGCACAGGACCGCAGAACACGACCTGAAATACCATCCGGCCCGGCAGCTTTCCTGACGTCCACACGCTTGAGTGCTCTCCGAACTTCATCCTCCGAGACAGAGATCACGTGATTGTTGCTGCTCTGAGTAATTTCTCTCTAACGCGCCACTTGGCGGAGTCGCGTTGCCGCGGTTACAGTCAAAGCGAGCATAGAAAGAGTTTAACTCGTTCACGAGCAACGGATCAGCGTTCACCTCTGCAGAGGATTTAGATCCAAAGGAGCAGATGGACCTCAGACCTTGCCACATGCGCCGCGAGTCGTTGAGTTGGAAATGAGACTCCACTCGGTCTTTATAACGGAGTTTTGCGGCTTTAACTGCTCGTCTGAGAGCATAGCAGGACGATCTGTATTCATTCATATTCCCTGAATGGAGACCGGCGTTGTAAGCAGCAGTGCGTCGCGTTCACTGCCGCTGGATTGAATTGTCCACCCACGGTTTCTGATTTGAGAAGGACGTTATTGTTATTGTTTGCGTGGCTTGCTCTGTAAGCGTGTTGATGAAGCAAAGCGCCACGTCTGTGAACTCGCCACGTCAGCTGAACTCGCCGAACATGTCCCAATCCACATCGCCCAGAGCTGCCTGTAGCGCGGCCTCTGAGTGGGGTGACCAACGCTTAACTTCCCGCTCACCGGGGTTCCTGGAGGAGCTTTTGTTTGTATTCGGGAGTGAGAAAATGGCGGCATGATCCGATTTGCCAACGCTGGAAGTGACCGCGCTTTATAGGCGTTCTAAACGGAGAGTAGCAGTGATCCAGTGTGTTTGCTCCTCGTGTGGGGCAGAGAGCGTGCTGGTGAAAGTTTGGCAGGACTTTCTTTAGGTTTGCTTTGTTAAAATCGCCGCGACAATGAATGCCGCGTCGGGATGTTGGTTTATGACGCCGCTGGCAACATCATGAAGGCCAGATAAAGCCAGCGCTGTGTCTGCCTGCGGTGGGATGTAAACGGCGGTCGCGACAACCGCAGAAAACTCCCTCGGCAGATAGAATGGGCGGCAGATGATTGTTAAATGTTCCAGATGAGGTGAGCAGGACGCGAGAGAATGGTGATGTTCCTGGGATCGCACCATTTCTTGTTGATCATGAAACACACTCCACCGCCTTTGGATTTACCGGCCTCGGCTGTTCTGTCCATCCGAAAAACAGAGAAGTTCTCCGACGGCGTCACAGCTGTGTCCGGGACCGCGGGCGTGAGCCATGTTTCAGACAAACAATAGATATTACAGTCTCTCATGTCCCGTTGAAAACTTATCCTGGCTCTAAGATCGTCCATCTTATTATCCAAGGATTGAACATTTGCTAGAAGAATGCTCGGGAGAGGAGGTCTGAATGCCCTTTTCCTCAGTCTGTTACGGATACCAGCACGTTTCCCACGGTGTTTCTTTGTTCTACGCCGCTGGCTCTGGCCATTGTTCAACTCGGCGGTCCGAAGAATCTCAGATGGCCACAGAGGATCGGCGAAAGTGTCCTGAAACAGTCCAGTGTAGAGGTAACCAATGTCCAAAAGAGTTTTGCTGTCGTAGTAGATCAATGCAGATGATAAGTTTGTAAAAACTGAGAGTAAAAGAAAGTAAAATAGTAAATAAAAGCACAGTCTTCGCGGAGCGACCTGAACGGCGACCAAACACAGCGGCGCCATTTTGTGATGCATTTTGTTTTCAAAGACACTTATGCATCATAATATAGAAACAATTTTTTTCTAGTCATATGTTCATGTTTTTGTGTCATGTTTTTATTTGTCAACATTAATTTTCGTAACAGTCTTAAAATAGTTTAATATCTCCATGACGGAGACGCTCTGCCCCTTCGCACTAATCCCACTCACGAGTACTCGTTTTTTGAGACCTATCGAAATGAGAAATTGCCAAAAATTCCCATCCCTACCTAGTTTGGGATGGACAAGCACCATTTATGAAAATGTAAAAATCAGTTCTGTTTTATTCTTTCCCCTGGTTTCGCAGATAAGGCTTAAAGTCCTCATGAAATCAAAATTGACCCTATTTACTTTGTTAGCACATATTAAAGGTCTTCGGGTGAACAATTAATCCATGCAAGTTAATACACAGAAAAAAATAGTTTGTCGCGGTAATCTTTAATCAAAATCTGAAAAGTAACTTCCGGTCTGGAAACGGCGTTCCTTCTCAGATGATGTCAGTTTGACGGCTTAGGTTTGAAAATGCGTAACCACTCCCCTCCAACCGTTAGTCTGCTATGAGCGAGAGATGGAGAGGAGGAGTGCTGAAGTAAAACCCTGTGCTCTATTCAATATTCCGCTTCACTGAAGAAAACTCACGTGCTACTTCCGGTTCACTGGGACTTTAAACCTGTTCCCAGACTAAAATGCATGTTTGAGCTGTTTTAACTAAAAGCAACTTGCACTGACGTATCTTAAAATATGTCAGTGCCATTGTTTTGTCTCAAGATACACACCAGTAATGTTTTTTTTCTAGGGTACATTAATAAAAGCTACTTAAATGCAAGTCAGTTCTACGCGGACCGCAGGTGCTGTGATTGGTCTGCTAGAACACCTCTTTCAGGTTTTCGGCTTTTGCCTTGATACTGTGGGTTACACCGTCAACATACCCATGGACACTGCTTACTAGCGGTTTGCATGTGTAATTGCACATCGACGCGGACAACGGCGCAGAAGTATAAATGAAAATCGATGCCTAGCCTACGCATGTTGGTCCGACACAGAAGTAAATCAGCCTTAAGCCCTGTCTGTGAAACCGGGCCATTATGTTTTCTATATTTCATAGAATTTGTGGCAAGTACAGAGATTTAATTTTCCTTCCCTTTGTTTCAGTCACGGTCTCTTTTGCTCCTTTTTTCTGTGTAATAAACACAGTTGGTAACAACAGTGTCCTTGTTGCACGTTACTGTAGGTACTATAGTAATTGCTATGAATTGTGCATAATTACATTTAACAAACCCCGCAATCCCAGCCTAATTCTAACCCTAACTCTATAGTAAAACATGTAGTTTATTATTATTACTCAGTACTTAAATGTATAATTATAGTGTAACAAATGTTTAATTAGACTGTAACACTGATATCTTAAAATAAAGGTAACCTCGCAGTCTTTAGGAAAGTCTGCTTCCTTCAATTTCTGTTGCTTTCTGCATCTGACTGCACAGTCTCACTCTGGCCACATGCTGGTTGCTGGCTTTTGGATATTGTCATCTCAAAAATGTATTTCTACACATCTGTGCTGTTAAAGCAAATACACACCCAACTGTATAGCAAAACAGTAACACACATGCATACCAAGCACTGACAGATACGCAAACATCCAGGTGTGTGCCTGTGATAGTCCCCTGAAGAGTTATCCGCAATGTTTGAGTTTCATTCATGATCGCGCATACACCTTTGTGTGTTATATTTAGCAGGGAAAAGCAAACAGAGTGTTTCTTCTCTGGTTCAGATAAAAGTGTGACTTTGCCACTTAGTGTGGGAAGCTATTTGCAGCACATCACAGCACTGAGCGTCTGTTTTGTAGATTTACCAAAAAAAAAAAAAAAAATGTCCATCTGTATATAATGTGTAAGCTAAATGCATGAATAAAAATACAACTCTAATGTGCTCTAAGACCACTATTATTGACATTTCCATTTTTGGAAAACCATCTTGTTTTTTTTGCAATGATTGACCTCATCTAATGTACACAACAATTGTAAATATATTATGAAAAAGGCCATTGTCTTGTCAAAAAAAAACTTGCTTTGGCAAATCACTAAGTCATAATTATAAGTCAATTTTTAATGTTATTATGAATTTTATGTCATACTTTTAGTTTTACATCATAATATTGTTATAGTAATATGTTATAATAATTATCTTTTTCTTCTTCTTATGTGGTGAAAATTAGGCTTTTTGTGCGGTCTTTTCATTTTTATTTTATACTTTGTCTATTTTTGTTCTGCCAATGAAAATAGCTTAGTTTGACACGGTTTGTACAAAACATAAGACTTTCGTTAGAACAGTAATAGTCCTTAATGAAGAAATAGCTTTGCTTCCCGCAGAAACTACAGTTACGGTCGTTACAGCAAATGCCCATGCTAACCAGCCGAGCATTGACCCCTTAATAGAAACATTGTCTGAACCTGACCAAAGTTCAAAGGTCAGCCATCTGATTGATAAATTGAGAAAAGGTTGCCACCTTGCACTTTTAAAGATCTCAATAGTTGGAGCAATTAATATAGATTTTGCTCTATGTTAAGAAATTTGTCAATTGATTACTAGAAATGTATTTTCAAATGTAATTTCAATTTATCAAATAGTCTTCAAAAAATCACGGTTTCCACAAAATTAGTGGCACAACTGTTTTCAACATTAATAAGAAATGTTTCTTGAGCACAAAATCAATTGATTTCATGTGACTGGAGACATGGAGTAACGGCTTATAGTTTAAAATATATTTAAATAGAAAATGTCACATTATGCCTTGGTGAGCATAAGAGACAATGTTTAATGTTTTTAAAACATTTTCAGACCACAACCATTTTAGGAAAATGTTGTACAAATAAATACAGTGCTAAATACACTCTATACCTCCATCAGTAATTAATAAAATAGATTCAGTCTAATACTCCTTCAGCAAGATCATAGGGTGAATTCAGGTCAATTGGGCTACTGATTTTCTACAGTATTTATTTGGCCTTTCATTTTCATGACACTTTTTGTCTTGTCAATGGGGGCTAATATTCTGTCTGTTTTGACTCATTCGCCCATGTGAACTTTATAGGCTATTTGAGCCTGAATTGACAGACTTTACCTCACTCTTCCACTTTCTGTCTCTGGCTTCTGCTGCAATCCTTTAATTTTCCTCAGTGAAGTGCAGACTGCTGAGAGAGAACACACACACACACACACACACACACACATCCATCAGAATAGCCCCCCATTTGCTCCCATTGGTGTGTGTGTGTGTGTGTGTGTGTGTGTGTGTGTGTGTGTGTGTGTGTGTGTGTGTGTGTGTGTGTGTGTGTGTGTGTGTGTGTGTGTGTGTGTGTGTGTGTGTGTGTGTGTGTGTGTGCGCGCGCGCGTGTGTCATCATGGTGCTGCAGTATTAGAGGGAGATTTTGCTGCAGGGCTGTGACAAGACAGTGTAAACAGTTTTCCCCTTCATTTGCTTCGCTCTCTCTATTATCATTACAGTTGCATCGTTCCCAGGCTGATGATACTCAATTTTCATAATGGCGCTTTAGAAAGCAGGCTCAAATTGAATGAGTTGAATAGCTGGGTTGTGTGTAGATGTGATGACACCCAAATGATCCTGGTCATAAAATCACATTCAATTACGCAACAAGTTGTTTTCTTTGTGAATGAGTGTTTATCTGATTGTCACACTAGTGCGAGTATAATGGGGTCAAGGACTGGTGAACTTGAAAGACTGCTGGTCGTGCTATGTTGAGACATTTATGTTGCTTAACCAGCTTTAAAACTCAGTGCCTAATGCTTTATACTGTATAAACACAGATGCATGACTTTGTGAATAATAGTGAGAAGCAATGAATGATCATGTGTTCTCTTATTAGCCTCAACTAGTCACCTTTTACTTTTTTACATCTTAAACATTAAATATTAGACATTCAGTCTAAAGATTAGCAACCTTGCACCTTCAAAAATTGTGGACTTAAAACCAGTAGTTAAACACGACACAAATGGAATGCCCTATCAAATAGAATAATATTGAATTTATTAATAAACTTGGGCAATGCTTATAATACATTTTCTACAGTATGATGTTTATCTAAAATGTCTGAAAAAATGTGAATTTCACATTGTGAAACAACTACACACTGTGTTGTGTTTTAGGGTTAAACCCCGTAAAACTTAACATAATGTCCAGCCAGAAAATCGCCAGTACCTTTTCTGTTTTTCTACTGATTTTTTTTCTTGCAGTGTAAATGGATAAGATTGGAGAATGAGAGAATATTCCAATCATAAGATATTTTTTTTCTTGTAATCCACATCAAACCCTCTTATATCTGTGCAGATTTACTCAAGATTTTACTTTTCATTATTTCAAAAAATGAAATAGTTCAAATTCTAAATCTTATGTGTACACTCAGTGACACAGATCTGCATTCTGGCACAGTCTGTGTGGTGAGCAAAAACAGAAAGCTAGAAAGAAAGGTATTCTGAGGTGATGAGGTTACACTCAGTTTCAGCATGGAGCCATATCATCCGTCAGAGCCCAGCAGGCCTCAGTGCACAGAGGCGGTGTTCTTCTGTCCTCATGAGGGAAGGAAGCAATTTGTCATCAAGGAACTTTTTGGCATGGCCAGCGACTGAGACATTTCTCTTCTGAATGTTATTATAGCATTAAACAGTGTAGATAGAAAATGAGTTCAAAGAGAGACGTCAGTGTGGAAAGCTGGGTGACCGAGAATGAAATTTCCTCTCCACATTTCAGAGATGAACCTTGAGAAATCCTCTCAACCTGTAAAAGATCAGATCAGTAGAGTGGGGCAACGTGTAACTACATGCATGAATAATGGATTAATGAGCATGACAGGTGCTGATAACACTCACATACTGTTACAGAAGCATGTGCGATTCTTGCTTTACAGTACATGAATGTTGTGCATATAATATCAAGCACATTCAAATGATGATGTTTTGAATTTACTTTGTTGCTGCTGTTTGGAAATGAAAGCAGTGCTAAAGTCTAGAACTGTTCTATGTCTAGAATATGTTTTAGTAATAAGATGATTGTTTTTCATGTGTACACGCACTTATTCATTTTAGGCCAAGCTTTCTTAAAGATATGTGAAAATATGAGAGAATCTGGGCGCTAGCAGCACACATGGGTTACATCAGCTTTTATTCCAAACAATAACAACTGAAAAACAGAATGTACATGTTTTGCTCCATTTGTCTTCCCGGCACTTTTCTAGCTGTGCGCATATGTCATGTATGCTACATGCATGCTCCAGTTGGTCGATTCCACTGCAGGGGTTTATGAAGTGCTGTGAATGACTCACGTGTAGCACGCTGTGTTCATTAAGATGCATGCGCTTTGTAATGAATGGGGAAACAACCACGAAAATGAATGAGTGCAGAGAACGTGAACTTGAGCCTTGTTAGATTGGTGCACTGCAGCTGATTAGTGAGATCAGTCTGTGTTGAAGACGCAGAGCTGGCGCATGGAAGCAAAAATTCACAAATGGCCATAAAGCACTCCATGAGGCTTTCCTTAACTTAAAAGCCTTAAGTGAGACACACTTGTTCAATCCGTCCTAAGTATTGGTGCTAAAGAGGCCATTAGCAATTTAATTAGGTCGCACATCTTTGTCTATCAAACACGCACTCCTCCACAAAAATGTCTTGCAGATAACCAACACATTGCATTACACTGCAGTCCATGTCCTATCTAGTGGCTGTAAGTAGATGATTGTGTTTCAAGGTGGCATGAAAATTAAAAGTAATTTTTAAACCAGCAGTTAATTTAGCATGCCAGTCTGAATTACCAAACTTATAAGCTTCTTAATTGCATTAGTGCTGAAGATAATGAGTTCATAATGAGAGTGCTGTGTTCTGCTATACCTGTATTCTTCTGTTACTGTTTTATTTTAATTATTCCCCAAAATGGCTGCCCACTGCTCCACTACTGGGTGTGTGTATCCACAGTTTGCAGTGTGTGTGTGTGTGTGTGTGTGTGTGTGTGTGTGTATTCACTACTCCCTACTCCTAATGTGTGTGCACTAACTCGGTGGGTTAAATGCAGAGGACAAATTCTGAGTATGGGTTACCATATTGGCCTGTCACTTTCACTTTTCACTGTCATTATGATTATTTTCCTATTCTAGTATCTTTTATTATAATGTGACTTTCTGGAATACTTGATTCTGATTGGTCAATCATATTTGCCAATATCCCCATAAAATCAGAATGAGATGTATTGCCAAGTATGCTTATACAGACAAACCAACAAAAGACAAAGATAATAAATAATAAAATTCATATTGCTGTTCTGTCTGACTTTAGAAACCATAGTCGTAATAACAGTTATTCTTTTCATATGAGAAATACGGTTGGATGCCTCCATTATGCTGAAAGCATGATTTTTTTTGAACGCCTCTAAATTTGTCCCCAGAGCTTTTTTTAGATATGAAATATGTCTGTTCTCATCTGCTATTCTCTGTCGTCCTTTCTTTATATATTAATAAAGGAAGACGGAGACTGTGGTGTGTTCCTTTTTGTTTCTATATTTAATGAAGTGTTCTTTTAGGCTAAGCATGTGTTATTTTATTCCTTAAATGCACAATTATGCTGAATTTTGTGGTGTAGGGTGCTATTCTTAGCATTGACCTTTGTATTGGTCTCTGGCTTTTGAGGAGGAATATCAAATACGCTGACTGCACTAAAACGTGCGCGGAATGACTTCATTCATAATCAGACAGCATGAATATCATGAGGCTCTCTACAGATTATGTTTTTTATTCTTTTCATCTGCTGGTGTATTCTAGTGTCGGTCACGTTTTTCTTTCCAGTGTTCAATTTTCAATCATCTACATAACCTCATACCTCAAGTATTCACATCATATATTATTTATGTAAGTCATTCAGGTGTCAGATGGACGATGTGTATCACAATTTGGGAACCACTGATCTAGAGAGACAATGTGGAAAATCTGTGGGAAAGGTACAGGTAATGTCTGTACTTCGTTCAACTTTGTTCGCTTCAAATTTAAGGACCCCATTTTAAAGACCTCCAGAGTAGAGTTTTTTTTTTTTTTTTTTTTTTTAAATGTATAAAGTAGTGCTGGGCAATCGATTAATCGCATCCAAAATATGTATGTACTGTGTAAATTTTTTATGTATATATAAATACTCCTTAATGTATATGTTTAATAAATATTTGCATGTACACTCACCTAAAGGATTATTAGGAACACCATACTAATACTGTGTTTGACCCCCTTTCGCCTTCAGAACTGCCTTAATTCTACGTGGCATTGATTCAACAAGGTGCTGAAAGCATTCTTTAGAAATGTTGGCCCATATTGATAGGATAGCATCTTGCAGTTGATGGAGATTTGTGGGATGCACATCCAGGGCACGAAGCTCCCGTTCCACCACATCTCAAAGATGCTCTATTGGGTTGAGATCTGGTGACTGTGGGGGCCATTTTAGTACAGTGAACTCATTGTCATGTTCAAGAAACCAATTTGAAATGATTCGAGCTTTGTGACATGGTGCATTATCCTGCTGGAAGTAGCCATCAGAGAATGGGTACATGGTGGTCATAAAGGGATGGACATGGTCAGAAACGATGCTCAGGTAGGCCGTGGCATTTAAACAATGCCCAATTGGCACTAAGGGGCCTAAAGTGTGCCAAGAAAACATCCCCCACACCATTACACCACCACCACCAGCCTGCACAGTGGTAACAAGGCATGATGGATCCATGTTCTCATTCTGTTTACTCCAAATTCTGACTCTACCATCTGAATGTCTCAACAGAAATCGAGACTCATCAGACCAGGCAACATTTTTCCAGTCTTTAACTGTCCAATTTTGGTGAGCTTGTGCAAATTGTAGCCTCTTTTTCCTATTTGTAGTGGAGATAAGTGGTACCTGGTGGGGTCTTCTGCTGTTGTAGCCCATCCGCCTCAAGGTTGTGCGTGTTGTGGCTTCACAAATGCTTTGCTGCATACCTTGGTTGTAACGAGTGGTTATTTCAGTCAAAGTTGCTCTTCTATCAGCTTGAATCAGTCAGCCCATTCTCCTCTGACCTCTAGCATCAAGGCATTTTCGCCCACAGGACTGCCGCATACTGGATGTTTTTCCCTTTTCACACCATTCTTTGTAAACCCTAGAAATGGTTGTGCATGAAAATCCCAGTAACTGAGCAGATTGTGAAATACTCAGACCGGTCCGTCTGGCACCAACAACCATCCAAGCTCAAAATTGCTTAAATCACCTTTCTTTCCCATTCTGACATTCAGTTTGGAGTTCAGGAGATTGTCTTGACCAGGACCACGCCCCTAAATGCATTGAAGCAACTGCCATGTGATTGGTTGATTAGATAATTGCATTAATGAGAAATTGAACAGGTGTTCCTAATAATCCTTTAGGTGAGTGTACATAATAATTATACACAGTGCACAAGTGACCGATCTGCCAGGTTCCTGCACCAGCCACTAACGCACTCCCTCTCCTGAATATTAATCACTCACACCTGCACCTTGTTTTCACTCTCATCAGCATCACTATTTAAGCCATGTCCACATGTCCATGTTTTCGTTTTAAAAAAGCATCTTTTTCTCTCCGTTTTTTGCCTTCTGTCCACACTGAGACAGTGTTTTAAGTAAACGAAAACGTAGCTTTTTGAAAACGCTCTCCAAAGTGCATACATTTGAAAACGCCATCTTCGCGTTGTAGTGTGGCCTGTGAAGACGGAGGTATTTGAAAACGATGAGGCTTGTTTAGTCATGTGCCGCATATAGATATGTATGTTTATACCGCTATTGTGCCAGTTACGTGCTATTCACTTTCACACAGTTGCTAAAATGTTACTTTGCTCACTTCATATAACAGTCCTGCAAGGATGACAGAAAATGTACTCCCATTTGCTGTCCTGTGGCAAAACATGAGTGAAGTTGCGTTTTTGACCAAACCTAATGGTTGACAGAGTGCGACCCGGACGGATCAGTGAATGGTGATATATATTTTGCTAAATAAAATGATCCTGTCAGAAGAATTGTGTGAATTTTATGATGTCTGTCATCTCGGTGTGCTTTTATGATGTTTTACGGATGCGCAGTAAGTAGAATTTGGCGTTTACTGACGATTCAGTGTGGATGAGAAACTTTTGGAAAACGTTAGTGTGGACGGAGAGCGTTTTGAAACAAAAACTCATTTGTCCGGTCTTGTTTGCGTTAAGTGATGCTTACCTTACTCTCCAGACGATCTCCAACGATTACCTCCAGTGTGTTTCCTGAGTTTCCCTCCAGCGAATTCCCTTCTCCAAGCCTCCTGTGTGTTTCCCTGAGAATCTCCGCTTCATAGAGGTTCACCGAGGTGTGTACATCTGACTGTTTCCTCACTCATCCATGCTCTCCAAAGTCTGTAAGTTCCCGAAAATTGGATAGACCATCCTTTCCCCACATTCAAAGATTCCAAAGCTCTGCCAATTTACCTGATTGCATCTTCACAGTTCGAGTGTTGTTAATAAATCACCCTTACACTGCATTTCTCCATCTCTGAGTGTGTAACCGCATACACACATATTATGTAAACACAAAATTTTATTTTGGATGCGATTTATTTGATTGTCCGTTACTAGTATATAGGGATATCAGGACACCAAATGCAACATGTTCCTGGACCAACATCTGTATTGATCCTGGAACAACATTCCAATCAACCAATCAGATTTGAGGGACAAGTTTACAGTTTGTGTAGTTTAGGCTTACAACCAGGGTTAGGTGCTTCTACATCAGTGTTATTCACTCATCATTTCCCTCTGATTTTTAGGGATAGCTTATGGGTAGGGTTAGGTTTAGGGGTATGGTTAGGATTACATTTTTTGGACAGAAATGTTGCTCCATGCAGGACCAACAAAATATGTTGACCCAGGAACGTGTCAAACTTGGTAAAATCAGGATGTCCATTAAGGGATAGTTCACCCAAAGATGTAACTTAATTTAAACATTCTCATGTCTCTTCAAACCTGTATGAATTTCTTTCTTTTGTGGTGCACAAAAGACTGTATTTTTGAAGAAATTTTTCTCCATACAATAAAATTCATTGGGGTCGAAAATAACATTGAACCCCATTGACTCATTGTATGTAACGAAACTGAGTAATATCAAAATATCATCTTTTGTGTTACACAGAAGTCATACAGGTTTGGAATGACATGAGCATGAGTACATGATTACAGCATTTTCATTTTTGGATGAACTATCGTGTAACTAACCATCAAAATAGCTTTTAAGCTTACAAATGCCCGTAAATTACCCTTGTTTTTATTGTTTGCTTCTTTGGCTCACAGAGTGTTTTAACAGTTCCATGGAAAATAAATCACCACATTGATTTTCCTGCTGAGTATAAGGAACCATTATATCCTGTCTACACCCCAGAGTTTCCTGTCAGATCTCCACTGTTTTGTTGACTTTGACAGTGTTTTCTCATGGTGTCATGCCAGAATTAGGTTTGGTTTGCTTGGCCGGTGCATTTCTGTCAGTTTATCCAAGTTTAATGTCCAGTGAGAAAAGGTCTTTATCACTTCAGTAGAGTTTGTTGTTCTAATTTAATCCAGATATAAATATCGAATGCCAGTTTGTTCTGATTTAAATTTAATCCTCAATGTAACATTTATTCTGTTCATTTCAAGATCCTGTTTTAATTAGAACTTTAATGTTCTTACAAATGTAAATATTGAAGTGGTTGTCAGTAAGACAGATCATCTTCAGTGTGTATTACTGAAATTGAATGGTAAGACTGTAAATTAGTCAAACATTGAGATGTTTCCTTTAAATTAGATAAGGTCCTTCCTGTCAAAGGTTAGACGGGTCACTTGTGATTTTAGAAAAGCACCTGTGATCAATATTTCTGATTGAATGCAGTCACAGTAAGCAGTTTTGGGGTGTTTGAGACAATCAGCTCTGTATTTAACTAAAGGAAAACACCTCATCATTATTGACTGACTCTTTAGAGATATTTGGCCATTATGGGTCTTCTGTTCTTTGTGCTGTTTTGTGACAGAGTTAGAGTCTACAGGAGCATGTCAAGTTTTTAGGGCATTGGTTCTCAAACTTTTTTGAACCCCCCTTAAAATCTTTAAAAAACATTGAAAAGTATTACAGTAAGAGAGAATAATGGATCAGATAGATAATAGATCAAAATCTGCTAAAGAGGTGCAACGGCTGTTTCCTTTTTTTCTGTACCTGTGTGCCCCTTTGAGAACAACTGTTTTAGGGTATGAGGTAATTATGTACTCAGCTCTGGCCACGGTTGCAGAAATTTATGAACTTTCTTGATTCGCTTTCATATGCAGTTCGGGTCACACCATGAGCAAATATTTTATTTTTTTCCATCTGTAATATGGATGAATGTGACGGCTGTTGCTAGGCACATTTTCTCATATTTTCAGCAACACTCACTGGCTATGTAGGTGTTTCATGTCTTGTCAACACACTGGTGACCTTCTCCATCTACATTCTTCTTCTCTGGTGTCACAGAAACTGTTGCCGGGCAACAGAGGTGCAGTGTGCCTCTCTAAACAATGCTGGACTTCATCCAGTCCCCCAAATCCGAGCTGACTCTTATACTGCCCGATGAAAATGAAACCTTTTGCTGAGCCCACCCCCACTTCTACCACTGAAAAAGAGGAAGAGAGAGGGCTTCCTGCTCCCGAGCAGTGAAAGTCTCCTTTCTGTCCCACCAGGTATGTGCTAATGGGGCTCTCTGACATTAGAGCCCATTCATAATGTAATCAGATTGCTATTTGATGTAACTGCAAATTACATTCTAATAACACGCATACATTTATTTACAGCCAAAAAAGTTACTGTTGAACAAATATTTTCAAGAACAACAGTCACAGTAATAGTATGAACTGTAGCTGAAATATAGCTAGTGAATTAGAATTTTCTCCTAATCTACAATTGGAAAATTTAACAATATGACTGATACGTTACTTGATTCTACAACATTTATTTTTTTATTTATTTATTTATTTTTTTTAACTGCAAGAGTCTCCTAAGATAGAAGGAATGGATTGACATTCCGGAGCAACTTGGCATTTCTGACTGGCTGTCGGCCATCTTGGTTTGGAGAAAAAAAAGTTATAAAGCCTTATAATGGCTTGCCACTTGGTGACAGCGTATAGGATGATGCACTAGTGTCCACTTTAGAGGTTGATCTGCACATGCGCAATCAAAACCCATGCATGTACGCAAGAAAAAGCTTTTTGAATAGTTGTCCACTGTAGTGACCTCTATGCGTGAAAGTGTATAACGTAATTGATCTGTTTGATGGCAAAACTGAATTTTCAGCATCATTACTCCAGTCTTCAGTGTCACATGATCTTTCAGAAATCATTCTTATAATGCTGATTTTCTGCTCAAGAAATATTTCTTATCAACGTTAAAACAGTTGTGTTGTATTTTTATGAAAAACCGTGATACATTTTTACAGGATGCTTAATTTTTTGATTAATTGATTTTAAATTAAAAAAAGCATTTAATTACAATACAAATGTCTTTACTCTCTTTTTGATCAATTCATTGCATTCTTGCTGAATAAAAGTATTAATTTCTTTCCAAAAAACAAAATCATTCACATCATTCAAATGACATCGTCACTTAAATCTAATATAAAAAAAAAAAAATACAACATATTGCTCTGTTTTGATTAAATAAGTTTATTTTGATCAGTTACATATAAGGTGTATATCCCTGTGGGAGCATCACAGTAAACGTCCTAGATACTTATCATCTTTATAATCACACTTGCTCTAAAAAATAAAATCACCTTTTAATTTCTGCTTGACATCAGAAATAGGTTCAATTTTACAGAATTCTTGTATGACAAGAAAATGTGCAATCTGAAATACTCAATTCTCACGATTCAGCAATTAAAATGATCTCATAACCCGATGCTAATGAGCAGTTTTTTGTTGATAAAATGAACGTGGCCATACAAATATTAAGCCAGTCGTTCATCCGAGCTAGATCATCGTGAGCGCTGCCTTTCAACAAACAAATAAACAAAAGTCATATAATCAGCATGTAAAATAACTTTGAAAAGCTAGTAGCCAGGCAGTGAATGGGTAATAATCCCTCAAAGCTAGCACTTACAAAATGCCAGTGTAGAACTATTGGATTAGACAGTATGAGAAAACCCCCCGATCAGCGCATTATTCACACACCCAGTTGCTTGTGCAAAATAAATCAATTATCAGTTCATTGGTCTAACAAACATGTTGGTACACAATACATGTACTTTTGTACAAGTGTAAATCATGCTGTGTTTGTGTGAACCAGTAAAATAATCGGCTCCTGTGAAAACACAGTTCTCTGAGATGAACAACTGAGAGATTCTTCAAATGGTGATGAGGAGGCATTTTCAAAGAAAAATAAACAAAAACGAAACTGTACACAATATCTATGACATTATTTTTCCCTTATACCATCTTATCAGCAAGGGTAACAAATAAACAAAACAAAAACATAATAATAAATACATTGCATTAAAGCAGTTTACAATATATTAAAATTGCTGCATAATAGTTTATCTTTATAGTGTTTATATATATAATGGAAAAAGAAAATGACATCTGTAAAAGAATAATAACAATAATAATAATAATACAAAAGTTTCATTAAGATAAATTTGCATGTGTAAACACATTGGATTGGACAGAATCACATTCAAAGGCTTTTCACCTGGCATGATGAAAGCTAAGAGGATATGACTGGCAAACAGGGACGGTAATTTCACATGACATGTTAAGTCAAACCTTCAAAACACAGATTAGCTTTTTTCCCCACTTCAATCTATAGGCAAGGTGCTTTTTTCAAGATTGGAAAAAGCATCCGCTTCTCTTTGAGAACAGATTTACATTTGAACGGCTTCAGACACAGACAGATTTGGTAACACCAGGTTCCAGAAAAGTGACAGTGGTGTGTATGTGTGTGTGTGTGCTGAGAAAATCTTGCTAAATATGAGAATATACAAATTATTGCCACTGTCAAAGCTTTCATGTTCGTTAATGATGAAATCTTTTAAATTGCATATATTACAAACTATATTCTGAAGCAAAACCACACAGGCCAATAACAGCGAAAACTGATACTTTCTCCAATCGTACGCCTTCATATCCAAGACTACTCAGTGAAAACGTGCTTCTCTTAGTGTATGCAACATATTCAAATATCTGATTTCTGCTAAAAGAGACTTCTACAAAATTCACAGAATCCACACACACACAAAAAACAAAACAAAAAAAAAACAATCCAGACTTAGCTTAACCTCAGAGTTAGATTTCTCCCTTTTTGAAAACGGATGGATTGCAATGTAGGTAATTAACTTGGCTGCGATACACTATCATCCTTTCTCTCTCTTCTTTTCCAGTAAAGGGATATGTAAAACCAAATGAGCAAGGTAAGCCAACATACAAAGACTTTCATTCTTATAGACTGAGCTTGTGAATCTTATCCGCAGTTAAAATGAAGGTTTGCCTGTCTGGGTGGGTAACCCGGCACTGCGGACGGAATTCCGCACTGAAAATCACTAGATAAGTGACGATAACCTTGGCTTTGTTCAACTTTTTTTTTTTTAACATTTCTGCTCCCCTCTTGGGTATACTATGCAATTTATCCTGGCTGACTGTCCAGTAAAGTTCAGTATGAAAGCATTTACATGTTGTTTCTTCATTATAAAAAGATAATATTTACAATCCAGTGTCCCTTTCAGCTATAGTTTATGAAGTCCCTCCAGTTTCAGTTGTAAAAACACACAGTCAGAGTAAGAAGAGAAAAGATAATGATCGATTTCAAAGGTGTCATGCGTGGCTGCATGATGTCACTGGCACTGCATTAAAATGGTAAGTGCTAAGAAAAAGAACGGAAAATACATTTAATAATAAGCAAAGAAAAGAATCTTTATAAAAGAAAAGTGACCGGGGACCAGACCTGTGCCTCTGCCAGATTTCTTAAGGCAGGACTCACCACATAGTTTTTATTGGGTAGGTGATGGGATGTGAGGATTCCTTCAGTTCTGTACTTATTGATTTTTGGGGATTTTGGCGTATTGGTGAGCCCCCGTTGGCGTTGAGCATCATTAGTACTGGTCCCCATTAGGAATGTGATGTTATGGCACTTGGTGCAGATCGACAGGCAGCGTGACAGGACGGGAGCATGTGTCCGTGCTGTGTTCAGTAGTATGGCACTGAGCGCGCTGGGCACCCTCTTCTAAACACCCACCGGAGCCCACATGGCTCTTTATATACACCATTTATAGCTGCACACCAGCTGCTGATTGGCTGACAGGTTTCCTGGGGCAAGCAAGGTGCGACTCAAATTCAGAATGGCCTTCACAGAATGGAACGAAAAAGCAGAGATGACGATGATAGCGGTGATCTGAGAGTATGCTGAGTGTGCGTATAGCGAGTTAGCTGCAAGTTTTATTCCTTCTGGGGGTTTTTTCCCCTCCACCTGCCCGTATTTTCATTCCACTTTTTCTTCATTCTTTCCTTCTCATTTGGTAACCTGAGGGAATTAAAAAGACAGAGAGGTGTCAGTTTGTCTCTGGCTGTTTGTAGTTGTTGAATAAAATTTGGAGCAATAACATGCTAGTCCCTGCTTCCCTACAGGATGTTTCATTTTAATTATTATAACCCAGCGCCCAATGAGCCATCTGTCTGGTGCTACTGGTGAGGTAAACCAACCCCCATCCCCCCCCACACACACACACACTACAACCAGAGCTTCTGCCCAGCTCTGCAAGCTTCCCACAGCTGCCCCACTGACATCACAATATGTGTCTCACAAACTTGACAATTATTTTATCTACTCTCAATTTATTATGGTAGCGTGAGGAAATGCAGAGAACAACAGAACTCTAAGATTTTATTTGGCTGATGCAACGTAACTAATACTAGGGTATTATGCTCAGATAATCACATCAGTGACGTTTACAGAGCATCCAGGGTCTTGTTCGGGATTTGTCTATCATTATGCCACAAATAATCTGGCCCAGAAGCTCCTCTACTACTATTAAACAAATCATTGTTTTCTGTGTGATAACACACTCTCATACACAGTGAAAATTCAGTAATTATGGACTAATGCTGGATTTTCAAGACCGAGACTGTTTTAAAATACATTAAAATAAAATAAAAATAGCCAGTTTCAATAATATTTCACAATATTACAGTTTTTACTGTATTTTTTATCAGAATATTTAGTCTTGGTAAGCATTAAAAACTTTTAAACAGTATTGTACACAACTTCTCTCATGTGTTCTCTCTACTATCTTCTCATTGCATTGGTTTAGGGTCCTTCCTGTCTGAAATCTTCTGCCTTCATCAAGGCTAATGTTACAATAGTAATTTTTCCCTTGGTCTCACTGTCGCATCACTGTTCCTCCTCGTAATTCCTTTTTTGATAGCGCATGTGTGGGTGTCCGTCTGTTATGTAACAACGGTTTCCTCTCCACTTTGTGCTTTGACCCCTATTGATTAGAGGACTTTTCCTATTTATATAAGTGACTGAGGCAATATGTCTTGCGATCACATGCTCATTTATGCAAATGTATGTGCCTCTGAAAGGTTAATCCTCAAGGCTATGGTTTGCACTTCGTCCAACCAGAGATATCTCATTGATTTCCTGTTAAACTGCAGCCAGTTTAGGCTGTTAACCTAATAAAGAGCGGTAGTTTTGCTAATTAGAAGTAGATGGTACAGTAGGACAGCTAGCTTGGGACAGCCTGTCTGCAGAACAAAAATACATGACCACATTTAACGGTCACAGTCCGCCCTCTCAATCGAATATTTGGGGGGCTGGTTATTTTTAGTGTGCTGCTCCCACACACATTGTCCTCCACCTAAAAAAAAAAAAAAAAAAACTGGCAACCAGAGAAACCTTTTTCCCGATGTTGTTTTCTTTCTCTTTCTTTTGATGCTTTGCTGTTCTTTTAGGGCATACCAAGTCATGGTAATTATACAAACAGGCTCATAACAGTGAGTGTGAGAGGCTGATAAGAGAAAGAGGGGGAGGAGGCAGGAACAGAGGCTTGAAGAGGAGCCAGATTTGAGATTATTAACTGATGAAATAACCTGGTCACCTATTCTATTCTATTCTATTCTATTCTATTCTATTCTATTCTATTCTATTCTATTCTATTCTATTCTATTCTATTCTATTCTATTCTATTCATAATTCACTGATATTATGATGCTCAAATACTTTAATGTGTAAAACAAAGTTGGTATTTCTCTTGCATCCCTGAATGCCTTCTGATAAATAAGCTCGAACCATTGTATTCTGTATTTAAAAAGGTCAACAGGATAAGAGTTGTGTAACCTGGAGGCCTTTGTTGGAGACTTGCGGGAATTTGAAGTCTTACCTTAACTGTGGACGGCGGTCGGGAAAGCTGGTTTACTCTGGAAAATTAAAGGGGGAAAAAGAAACAATAATGAGGGAAAAATTGTGTAGACATTTGTTTATATTAGTTCACCCAAAAATGAAAATTGTCATCTTTTACTCACCCTCATGTCGTTTCAAACCCGTAAGACTCTTGTTCATCTTTTGAACACAAAGAAGATATTTTAATGAAATCTGAGAGATTTCTGTTCCTCCAGTCCACGCAACTAACACTTTGATGCTCAGTTCATAAAGAGATTGTAAAACTAATCCATATGAATTGAGAGGTTTAGTCTGAAGAGACATGATCGCTTTATATGATGAACAGATTGAATTTAGGTTTTTATTCACATATAAACTTTAATCATAACATCAGTTATGGTAAACAGAAGCTCAAGCATGTTCACTTGACGTGAGAACCAATGAGGTTCATTCTCATGTTCATTCTTCAGGCAATTGGGACTAAACCACTTAATTCCTATGGAATAGTTTTACGACGTCAAAATGGTAGTTGCATAGACTGTCAATGGAGGGACATAAATCTCTCAGATTTCATTAAAAATATCTTCATTGATGTTCCGAAGATGAACAAAAGTCTTACGGGTTTGGAATGACATGAGGGTGAGTAATTGATGACAGTTATTTAATTTGTGGGTGAACTAACCCTTTAATGTATTTTGTAGTGTTGTCATAGTTAACATACATGTGCAAATGAAAAAATCTGAAATATTTCATTAATTTTGTAAACATGTTTCCAAATATTATTAATTATTAATTAATGTAACTACCATTTTGTTAAACAGAAGTATAATATATCATAACAAAACATCATATTTTGGGGTCCTAAAACTCAACAAAGCAAATTCACAGCAGAATTAATAAAACATGAAGTGACGTAAGTTGGTTAAGATTGGGATTCTTGATGCAAGAAACACTAACTCTGTGTAGAAGTAATTATTATCTCCGCTTTTTGACTTGGCCCTTTTATAAGATATCCTAATATTGCTTGCTTGTAATTTCACTCACTCAATGGGGACACTTCATGGCAGTGTGATTGTCTTCCCTACAGACTGCTTGTGCTTTAAAACACAGTTCAGGGATGCTTATATATTCAGTATGTCCCCATGGACACAATGCCAGCCAGGCAGAAAAGGATATGAGACAAATGCGTGTGTGTGTGTATTTTGCGTGACTGCCTATGTGCACTGTGTTTTCCCCGCACTATAAATGGCTCCCTCTAGGCCCAAAACAGCTAACAACCTAGAAATAAAGTACTCTTCAGGCTCAATATATATTCCTCCGCTCCAGTGAATGCCTTTCATTTTGCATGTTGCGTCTATAAATAGAAGAAGAAAAACGAATGCGCTAGATTCACGTAACAAGATATTTGTGAATAAAGAACTACTGGGCCTGAAACAGCACAGTTACAATGGTATTTTTAGACTCGATTAAACCTTGTGATGATGCAATGCTTATGAAAAACTGTGAGAAGGGTGTTATGCAAGAGTATTGGTTGGAAATATTTAATGTATAAATGCACAGGCTCATGGCGGCTAGATATAAGCTTATAGTTTATCCACAAACATAACTGCTTTAATCTGTAGCTGCTACTTTTGGCATGCACAATGTTGCAGATCATTACATGGCATATATAGCTGCAATTCAGTGCCTATTTTAAACCATGTTGGCTACATAAAGCCAATGGTGTGGTAAAACTCCTGTATAATCTACAACCAACTGTGGGAGTCAACTGCTTTCAATGTATTTAAGGACACACCTTCACTTGTTATATTGTTATATACTTGTACTTGTTTTTTACATCATATTTTTTCTAAACTTAAAAGTGAAGTATTTTTGTCACATTTATTTTAAACTTAAAAGTGAAGTTTTATTTTCATATTCTAAATTTAAATGTGAAGTGTTTTTGTCATTTCTTTCACATCTGAAGTGACGTTTGGTTTAAGCAGAGCTATCTGTTTGTCTGAACAATAGTAGAAGTGGGAAGGGTACAGGAAAACCGACTTGAAAAAGTCAGTTATATATTATTCTGTTTGACTCTACACTTTTAAACAGCTTTTTTTGTTGATTTATTCATTGCTAAGATTGATTTATTTAAGACCTGTATCTGTGGTCTCAATTACACTGTGTATTCCACTACTTATGATATATAGCAGGAAAAAGAACATTTTAAATAATCTTGTTGAGTAGCTCCTTGTGAAAAATGTCTATAATGATTAATCTGCCTGTTGTAATAAATGGCGAGACAAGAAAAGTCAACCTCCTGGGCAGTCGCTAAGACCTATCGTGGGAAGATCTTCCGCAGTAATCCAACATACCACCCTGCCTAAAAATGTCCCCAAGCAGACAGGAAGGAAGTCATTTTTGAGTGGCAACACACACAGGAAATCCACTTCATAAAAGACTGCCGCAAAAAGGAAAGTGAGTCGCAAAGTTTGGGTATCATGTTTGTCTTTACCTTTTAAGGGAATGGGACTCTTTCATAACCAAACCACCATATGTTTTAGATAAAGGTCTGTTTTAAAATGTCTATGTGTAAATATACATATATAGGGCATAAGTATCTCATAATGGCTTATGTATGACATGTAAGATGAAATTACATGTCTGAGTAGCTTGAATAGAAGACAACACTGAAGTTTATTTAACGTTCAATTCCTCCCACGTCATCATGACTGTTTTTACTGGACAAAGCCTTGCAAACACTTTATGTAAATGCTATATTCATAAACTTGCTTAGCTTGTCTCGACCCAATGCTAGTGTACTGAAATAACAGTTAATGATTTGAGGGAAGCACTTGATCTACTACAGGTCATCTGTAACGCATATGATGTGTCATTTCCCCTTTGGCAGATCACTTATGCAGAGTGTCTTTGAGAATACGTCTAAATCTCTGTCCATCTATTCATCTCGTTCATCCTCACGGATTACCTATCCACCTGAGGCTATTCACCAGGCACACAAAAATGGCCATGGCTACCAAAATCACCATGGCAACCTGATTGTCATCGTCAGTGGAGGAAATGAGAGATGATAGCCCCATTTAGGAATGTAAAGTGTGGACCCTTGAAACGGAAGCACCTCGATGACATTAGAACAATGACTTAAAAGATTAGACTGAATTACTGTTAGCTATCAAGGTTATGAGTGAAGGCTTAGGCACTCACTGTTTCTCCGCTTTGTCACGATCGTCAAGGAAGAAAAGGGCGGTGGCGAGGAAGAACATCCCCCCCAGAACGATGACAAAGGGGCAGAGCATGAGGGCATAGCCCAAGCTCAGGAACTGCCATAACGCTGATGTAGCGTAGCTCTGCTGCAGCGAGTCTGATATCTGCAGGAACACATAGAGACACAAACAAAAGAGAACTCATTAGCAAACAAAGGAAAAGTCTGCTGTGAGCCATCAGCGACATTAATGCAATAATTAACTTCCTAATATTGTCTTCAAGAGCTGTGCTGTCAATCAGTTACTGGGTGAACGTTTAATCCTTGTGTTGACTTGTCTTAAGCTATTCGTATCTGTTCAATAGTAAGTTTATAAATCTATAAAAATACAATTACCATGAATTAAACTTGATTCAGTTAAGGAGGTATTTGTTTTGTTTCAATTTATCATAATCCGATTACATTATATGCTGTTTGTTCCCTCAAGATTCACTCTGGTTCTTAATGTTAAAAATGACAACATATTTCCTATGTAACATGTATGAGGGATATTGTCATTCAGTGAGCATTTGACTGTACAAAAATAGTGTGCAGGATGAGTCAGTAATATTTTTGTTCAGTTTTCCTGGAAGATCATTCTTAAATGCATACATCTGCTAAAATTAATTTTGTCAACTTCTATGAGTACACTTGCTTATGGACTTAAGACCACAAAACTCAACTTTAGGACAAAACCCACTATTTTATAACAGACCTGTGAACAAAAAAAAAAAACAAGGGCATGTTTCTAGTGCTAATCTGATAGTGCTTTGTTCAAACCATTCTAGCATATTATATTATTACAAAATGAAGCAAAGGAAGACACTGACAGCAGCATTAAAATGATGTTTAGCAAGGCTCCTCAGAGTCCATCTGCCTCGCTTTAGCATGGCTAATCTGTTCGCATCAGCACTAGCGTGCAGGTCTCATGGGTCGGGTAGGAATGCTGACACTAAAAGGTGTGTGTGTGTGTACCTACCTAACCATATTTTAGAGACAATTTTGTCCCCAGAAGTCAGTTAAATCTAACAAAAGCATCTTCAAAATAAATCATTATAATATATACAGTATACTGTAAAAATGCATTAAGTTTTCTGTTACGGTTAGGTTATAACAAGCTGCATATAAAAACGATAGAAGTCAATGGAATGTTCCCATTTGTGTGTGTGTGTGTGTGTGTGTGTGTGTGTGTGTGTGTGTGTGTGTGTGTGTGTGTGTGTGTGTGTGTGTGTGTGTGTGTGTGTGTGTGTGTGTGTGTGTGTGTGTGTGTGTGTGTGTGTGTGTGTGTGTTTTCAGACCCCACTCCTGTATATGTGTATATCTCAGCTTTTATGATGCCAAACGTTAATGTTGAACTATTTCTACTGATAAAAATAGGGCTGAGGTTAAACATTTATGGTGCGTGTCTGAGTTGTTGTTTTTTTTTGTTTGTTTGTTTTTTTGCAAAAAAAATATGGTAGATTGCGGCTAGTCTATTTGTATAGATAATTACACCACCCGTATACCTAAGGGTATAGATTCACTCACCGGTATTATGAATGTTTTTAGTTAGAGTGAAATGAAGCGTTACCAGGTATTTAGGAAATGTTATTCATTCACAGGTCTAGTGCACATATTGTTCACTTTTAAGAAAGTGTTGTCTGCCTGCCAGATGTTCTGAAGTCTCTTTCCAGTAGTCTTGGGTAAGATATTGGATGTCACTTCTCACTTCACACTTCTAAGAGCGCTTCACAACAGCGCTCTTAGTATAATGTCTGGAAAAACTATAGTGTCACTTCCCAGTGTCAAAGTTCCTGTGGTTTTTCTCTAAAAACTGTTTTTCCTTTTATAATTCAGAGCTTTTTTTTTTAGGACAGAAGTACGTCACAGCCACCATCACACTAGCTTGCCAGACCTCCGGAGTGAAATTATCAAGTAACTGTTGATGCATGACTCGGTCCTACATTGCTGGATTTGACAGGCCAGAATGGCATGCTTCCTCTGAAGATGTACCCACTATCTTAGAGATAACTGAGAAGATTATTGTATTCCCAGAAAGCAACCGAGTCGTGAACTAAGCATACGTGAAACGTCACAAAACATGTGGCTGCATTATAACCACACCGCCCAGCTGTCTGTCCGCAGGTAGGGCGTTTTGAGCAGAGGGAATGTGGTGGGTTGCTAACACTGTGACTTGAGTAAACATTTAGCATTCTTCCAGTGCTAGCAACAGAAAGATCATAGAGTTAATTCCCCTAGAATTTAGATTTATATTTATTTGTGTAGCAGAAACTTTTATCCAGTACATAGTGTAATACAAAGTGAACTTAATAAAATATACACGACCATTCAAAAGTTTGGGGTCAGTGTTTTTTTATTTTTAAATAATTTATATTTTTATTAAACAAGGATGTCAAAAGTGACATGTAATGTTATAAATTATTTCTATTTCAAATAAATGCTGTTCTTTGAACTTTCTATGTCAAGTCATTAAATCAATAATGTGCTAGACATGGTTCAAATACCAAATGATGAAGAGATAAAAAAAAAATATTGAATGAACAATGCTGGCAGATTAGCCACACTTCTTACCTCCTGCTGTGTGCTTAAGACACACTCTTGCAGAATACTGTATGTGTGAGACAGATAAAGAGCAAACACATTGCAATTGCACTTTTGTTGTAAAAGGTTGAAAGTGATAATGGTATAAGTGAACAATGGGTCTGAACCCTGAGTCCTACATGACAGGGGGCTCTGAACCTGTCAAAAGCACGCACAGGACTTACTGTGTAGCTTGGATCAACTCCAGTGACTCCTGTTTGGAATGCCAGGAATGTCTACAGGAGTCGGAAGTTTAGGAACCACAGCATGCTTTTTCCGGTGTTAAGAAGAATGATGAATTTATGTTGCACTGTGATTGGTTTGCCTTTGTTTTGTTAACATGAACGAGTGGAAATCGGAAAAGGGAGATGGAGCCAAGGTCAACGTACAAAATCATAGAGGAAAATGTCACAGGCACAAAGCGGTGTAGCTTATTGTTGCACACAAGTGTTTAAGAGACCGAAGGGAACACTTGTTGATGAATGTAGCTTTGAATGAGCTGGTGACTGGCATATATACAAACGTCTCCTGAGGAAAGGTATTACTGGAAAGAAACGCAGAATGGGAAACCTTCACTTTCCGTGTAATTCTGCTATTGTGAACTCAAGAAAAAGAGCCACACATCATGTTATGTACATTTCTGACTTCCTCTTTCTAGTATTAGCCTATGTACTGTATGTGTCTTTCAAAAGTGCTCAAGTGTCATTAAGATGATTCTTCTTCATGACTTTTGTGGGTTTTGAAATGTTTGAAAAGGCTGTAATTGGAACCACCTTGGAATCTTTTGTTTAGACTTCCTTTAGAGGGTTCAGACCTTCATTAGCCTGGTCAGACCCTCCAAAACCACCCTATAATTTGCACACTGTCAATACACACCAAATACTCAATACGGAGCAGTATATACTTGTAGCAGGAAGCAATGAAGTTCACTACCCTGTGTGTGAGACATTCTTACCAGGCCAATGAGGTATGGGCTCCCAGCATCCCCTAGTAAATGTGAGGTGAAGCCCTGGAAGGCAACAGCAGTGGCTCTTCTGGTCGGTATGACAACATACTGGAGAAAGAAAAGAGGTGGCAGGAAAACAGTGGTGAGAATTGCATGAAAACAAAACAGGAAAACGAAAGTACCATGAATGCTCACTTAAGCAGACACTGTCAGAGCGCTTTACACTGACCCAGGCTGAGTGGAATTTAAGTATGCAGTGAGACCTTGGCTGACTCAACTTCATGATAGATTTTCTTGCTAAATCTTTCACTCTACCATACATGCACTCTGTTTACTGCTTCTCTCTCTGAGTTTCTTTAACTCGCTTACTTCCTTCACACAAAAACATCCAAACTGAAAATGTTATTCCGTTTTATTTTCCATGAGTGGCGTTTCCATTAAGTGCAATCAAAGGCAGCAATTTTGTCTTGGGCCCCACCCAGGCTATGCCAAACCTCGTAGTCATGCATCTCACCATTCAAAATAAGAAACTAGCCTGAGAAGATGACCACTTTTGTTACAGTTAAAGGCTTTAAAGTTTCCACTCGACCCAGCAGATAAATACAGGCTTTCAATACGAACCATTAAAATGTCCGCTGTAATGGCCCAGTTCAAAAAGAGCAGCGTCTCTCCGATGAAAATGCAGATCTGAGGAGAAAAAGAGAGAGAGGGGACAAAATAGAAGAAAAAGGTCAATTTTTGATTCACTCTTTAAAATGAAAAGTTACTCTACCGTGTGTATGTGTATATATATATAATTCACACTATTAACTAGCTGCTTATTAGCATGCATATTACTAGGATAATGGCTGTTTATTAGTACTTATAAAGCACACATTAATGCCTTATTCTGCATGACTATATTCTACATCCCTTAATCCTACCCAATACATAAACGTAACAACTACCTTACTAACTATTAATAAGCAGTAATTAGTAGTGTATTGAGGTAAAAGTCATAGTTAATAGTTTGATTTTGACCATTTAGCTTTGACCATATATATATACATCACACACACACACACACACACACACACACACACACACACACACACACACACACACACACACACACACACACACACACAGATAGCAGGGCTTACAGTACAGTTGGTCAAAGACTAAATTAACCCGGCTCATCTACTAAATCAAAATAACCCAATAAATGTTGTGGAATATGAAAACATGTCATTATGCTGTGATTATGTTATATGCAATTTTTGATTTGAGGGCAACAGAACCATGTTGTGCTCCAAACCGTAAAAAAAAAAAGAGACAAGCGGTTAGCATTAAACTAGAGTGGAACTCAAAATGTCTGGCGGCTGAAAACGTGTCACGTTTAACAAGTTAACAGATTTGTGCAATCCCACGAGAACTGATTTAAGAATTCCCACATAAATTAACTGATATCCCACAGTGTCTGGTCTGGATTTTCAAGGTGCTTATGGCAGACTGAGACACAAGCATCGAATATCTCCACTAATCTTAGTGACTTGACAGAATGTAGATGGTCTCTCCACAACTCTGAGGGTAGAATACGACTAACGGCAGCTGCTGGGGTCAGACCAGACGGGATTGTGTGGAGAACTGTAGGTTGCAAGGGAATTTGATCAGTCAAGTGGCCGTTCTGACTTTGACAGGGTCTTATGTTGGGCTCCAAGAGATGACCTCAGGGTGTAAAATGTAATGGGTGTAATGGGTTTTAGTTTGTGGGTACCTAGAACCTTCCATTTATATGCCAATGTGAGAGAGTATCTGAATAGAAGGTGAGGAAATGAAAGCATGAAAGTGTGTATGTGTTTGGACATGTATGAAACTCTGTCCCGAAGTGACTTGAGACTCAGACAGCGTGACTGACAGACAGGCTAAAACTGTAAAGCCCTGCAGGACTCTGGTTAAGGACTGAATTGTGATCAGCCAACATGCTGACGAGACAGCAGCTGTCCCTGCTGGAACAGACCCTGACAGAGCTTCAGCGTACTGTCACATTCTCAGACTGCACATCTGTCACTATCAAATTTTCTCACTCCAAATATTTTCCCTCCTTAAAGTTTTGGATTCCTTGTTTTTCGTATGCGCCATTTGGGTGTAATTACAGAAGCTTTTTGACAGGTGATTGAAGGGGTGCTCATGCCTTTAGTTGGGATCTGGCTGCTACTGTAATGTTACCTGTTTGACAAGATGGCATGAGGGCCTGTGGTCTAAATTATGTGTCATTCATTTCTATAAATACCCTATACATTTGAAATATACTGTCAAATCTGGACTGATTGTTGCTCTCAGTAAGATTGACAGAAAATAACACGCGTTTTCAATTGCACATTTTCCAATTTGCTATGAAGTGATATTCCATTTGAATGTTAAATAACAAAAAGTTTTTGTTTTCTAAGATTTGAGTGAGAACTAATTTATTTGTAATGTTTTTTTTTGTCTCTTATGCTCAACAAGGCTGCAATTATTTTATTAAAAACTACAGTAAAACAGTAATATTGTGAAATATCACATTTTAAAATAACTAGTTTCTGTTTGAATATATTTTAAAATGTATTGTGTTCCTGCACTGTAAAAAAATATTTAAAAAGTAAGTTACCTAGTTGCCTTAATTTTGAGTTCATTGAAATGAAAAATTTGAGTTAATAAAATGAACATTTTTGGATTTTTGACATCACCCTTTATTCAAATAGTATTAAAAGATTTTGTAAGCATACTGCGTAATTGTGTTTTATTTGTTATAATGCAGTGAAACATGCCAAATTGTGCTATTTTCATGATTTATCACAAGATTTTTTAATTTTATCTATATGGTTCAGACACAATAATATTTTGAGTTTCTATTTATTAAACCCATTTCCTTCATTGTATTAACTCAAATTTTTAATTTCAATGAACTCAACATTTTAAGGCAACCAGGTTACTTACTTTAAGTTAAACCAACAATATTTTTTTACAGTGTGGGATGTCAAAGCTGAATTTTCAGTCTGAATTTCCAGTTTTCAGAGTGATCCTTCACAAATCATTCTAATAGAACAAAAATTCATTGTCAATAAACAACAAAACTTCCTGAACCCAAACTTTTGAATGACAGTGTACATCTTTAATTGAATTTAAGTTATATATTATTCTATAAATTATTATTCTTGTCTTGTGCCATTTATAAATCAAGTCCCCAGGTCAGACTGTTTGCCTAGACCTTTTTAAAGGTCTTTTAACAAAGGAAACAAGAGGGTGCAAATCCAGGTCAGTTGTGGATACAGTTAGTGAGTCTTTCATAGTTAAGATAAGGTGGCAAACACTGAATAAGCTTAGAGTTTCTCAAACATAACACCAGAGAGATGGCATTATCACAGTGTACCAGGTTCTTTTGTCCAAAGGAAAGACAAACAGTCCCTAAAAATACTTTCTCATCAGACTTCTCATCATAAACACTTACGAGATTCCCAGTCCAGATTGGCCCTCCAGGGAGCATGCAGCATTTTGTTCTGACCTGATTGTTTTTTTGTTTTTTGTTGGAAGAACGAATGTGACCTGGTAGAATTTTTTCTTTGTCTTCTAATGCAGCATAACTTTTTCTCTATTAGTGACTCACAAATGCCAGAGCCTATTGTTTCTCAGCAGTAACTGTGAAAACTGCTCCCTTTTCCTGCTTTACGTGCCTGTTAAATAAGTACGTAGTGCCTGTTGCTCTTATTCTTTTAGTGTTGGGTTTGGACCTAACAACCCTGCCAAGCAACTATGGCTGTTAAATCCACTGAATGCAACAGACTTTATATCGTTTAAAGCCTTACATTGAACTCTGAATAAATGTGACCTTATTTGAGACTTTGACTGAGAGTACTCATTGTAATACAAGGATAGTCAGAAGGGAGTTGTACTAGATATATTCAGGCCACAGTGTTAAGAAGCAATCCAGGAGAGAATCTCAGTGTTTACACCATAATTCCAATATTCTAGTCTATTCCAGTCTAGTCTTATCTGTTGTTTTTCAAGTATACATGCATACATACGTGTGTGCGTGTGTGTGTGTGTGTGTGTGTGTGTGTGTGTGTGTGTGTGTGTGTGTGTGTGTGTGTGTGTGTGTGTGTGTGCTGGGAAACAAATCAAAAAGACTAACCTAACTAATTAACAAGTCATATTTTACAGTGTAGACAGTGTAAACTGAACAAAGTAGAGCTACTTACATATGCTCCCACAATGCTTTTCTTGGCCACAACAAAGATGAGGCAGATGAAGATAGCAGAGCCCAACATGCTGACCGCACACACCAGCGGGTCGGCACGTTCCGTCTTCTGACGGCAGAGCCGTGTGGTCACAGCGCCGATCACCACTCCCAACAGCCCCGTCACGCAGGTGATGGCTCCAAATATCAAACTGGAGATGAGAAAGAAACCTAGTCGTTGTCAAAAGTGTAACGTTTGTGTTTGACCATTAGGTTTGAAGCGGAGTGTGTGTGTTCTGACCTGTCTTTGCTGCTGCAGGGTTGATAGGTGCAGCTCACTGCTGTCTTCTGCACCACCTGAGCTCTGACTAGGTACTGCGGGATCCAGATCCCAAACGCCCCCGTGGCAAATGACACTGCGGCCGATGCCAGAGATGAAAATACATAACTACGACTAGGGAGCAGAAAAAATTTATATGCATTATTCTTGAGTTTTCCTTCAGATAATTTGTTTTGCATTTCCTGTTTTTTCTGTCTTTCTGACGTAATGTATACTGTATGGTTGCTGTGATTTTGCCATGGGAGACATGATCCTGGAACAACATTCCTGTCCAAAAACATTGTCATAACCATATCCCTACCCCTAAACTTAACCCTACCCATAATGTATCCCTAAAATAAGAGGGAAATATAGGTGAATAGAAGCCCCTAACCCTTGCTGTAAGCTTAAACTTGACATTAAAAAAAAAACTATCCCTCAAATCTGATTGGTTGATTGAAATGTTGTTCCAGGATCAACAACTATGTTGATATGTTGATCCAGAAACATGTTCTACTTGGTGAAATCATGTTAACCAATGTGATATGGGTAGTTGACATATCGTATGCCCATTGCCTACATCCATTTGTTGTCACAACAAAGATGGTTGGTCTAGTGGTGTGAAAAATACATTTAAAAATATATGTGAATATAATATTTATACAATTAGATATTGTTATGGATATTAGACATTGTGTAAATTTTGTGTTTAAAGTGTTTAAAAATACAATCCATTAAAATTATAGAATGTAATTATAATTTAGTTAAGTATAGTCACACCACAGGATAAGCAGAAACTACTTGAACTACTTGGCAGTTGAAATTCTATGCCAGCTACTCCAATAAACTGTCACCATGTTCAAGTGACGGCAGGACTGTAAAAATAGACATTGAGGGCCCCAATTTCTGACTCAATGGTTGATTAAGTGATTGCATCTGGTACGCCCCAATCCTTGACATTTGGTTAATTTAAATCTTGAGTGATGGATAGGAAAAAAAGAATAAACAAGTGGCATACTTTTTGGCAAGAGCTTTCATGTCACAGAGCCAGGAAGTGCGTGTCTTTATACGTCCAGCGAGTTGGTCAGCACTCCCTCTCTTCGGCTCGGGGACAAAGATGAGGATGAGGAACCCAGCAATCAACCCCAACATTGGAGAAACCTTGAGACAGAAGGAAAAAAAAGACCATATTGCAGAGTTTTGTATTATGTATTAATGCCTTGTTTTCCAGAACAATATCTAAACATACTTAAAACAATAGAAATGTACTTCAGAAGCAAATTACTTGACATTGTATGACATTTTCAGTTAATATATCTTGAACCAGATAAAAGTCTTTTAACACAATTTGTAGAAAATTTCAGTGCAGTGCTCTTTGCTTTAACTAGACTAAACATTTTTGCTTGTATTACTGTGAGTCTATACCGTCTGTTAAACAGATCTTGTGGGCTGAACAATAAGAAACTGTCTCACATCCTGTTTGGTCTAGCAAGTTATTTGTTGAGTCCATAATGTTGTGTTATGTATTTTGTGATTATCTTACGGTTTTGTATGTTACAGAGGAGTTTTATTTATATTCGCATAAGGGTGTGTAGTGCTGGCAGGCTACTAGACTGCAGTGTGAAGTGGACTCCATTAGGTGATTTTTCTTTACTCCATCCTCTCGTTTTCTTTCTCAGTTTTCTCTCTTGTGTGGGAGCAGCTGCGGTCCACCAGGCCATGAGCTATTATCTCTTTTATCATCCTTCCTGATGGCTACAGCACAGCAGTGTGTGTGTGTGTGTGTGTGTGCGCATGTGTTTGTTGGTTCGCTCGCCCACATGGAAGCAGCGTAAGCGCCTCCGTCGCTTGTGAAAGCCAAAGCAATTCTGTCTGTCAGACGCAATCCTCCTGGAGATCATTTATAGTACATTAAAGCTCTGCTCTGCTCAATTTTGGCTGTGTATGTGTTCTTGTAAAGATTTAGTCATCTGCACTACAAAAAAAAGTTCCTAATCGTTAGGGTTAGGTAAGTATATACACATTTATATAAATTTGCACAATATTTTTTTTTTTTTTTTTGTAGTGTTAAGCATTATAAATCTTTATAAAAAACCGTATGAGAGTGAAACGGATCACTGCGTCCCATTGACATGCTGTTGTTTCTTGCACTATACTGTGATTCGGTGGACTGAATGTGTCTCTGTGTGCACTGCAGTGCTTTTGATACAGAGCTGCAGTGTCTCGCTAAAGCCTGGATTTGGGCTTGTTATCCCTCCGTAACTAGAAAAACCAGCAGCCGTAAAAGAGGTCTTTGCAGTGGACCTATTTTCTAACAGTCACACTGTGGAGATCCCTCTCTGCCTCTCTGGTTTAGTTTCATATCAAAGCCTGCGTTGATCAGTCATTTTGAACTCTGACTCTGTCTCGCACTCTGTCAGATGTTACCCTTTCCTGCTAATCTCAAGCTAGTGCTGTAGCTTCTTTCGTGCTTGTTAAGGTTAGAGTTGGGACGCCAAAGAACGAGTGTAATCAAAGAAAGACCGATCAAGGTGCTATATCTCCAGGCATTTCCCCTCTCCGACCTGCAGAAGATTGATATGGCTCTCAATAATTATGATATAATCCTCCACTCCAAAAAAACACACTCCCTTTTTGAGAACGGAAGGCGATTGAGTTCTTTAGGGGACTGCAAAACAAGCGGAAAGTGGCACAGTGTTTTTTCCCCTCTCAGAGCAGGATATGGCCGATATGGAGTCCCTTTTCATCGCGCTGTTGTTTTTATACTCCTTTAAAGTGCTAGTGATGATTAATAGTCCTCCAAACCATGAGCTTTGTCTCCTCAAGGAATGTTTTACTGCATCCAAGAGCTCAAACAAAGGAGCTCTGCTACTGTTTGCAAAAGCGTTCTGATAAACTAGCTACCAAATAAAGCCATTTATGTTCTTGAGGGTCATATAACTGTCATGTAGAGAGGTGTTTTTG
This sequence comes from Paracanthobrama guichenoti, assembly GCA_018749465.1. NCBI lineage: Eukaryota > Metazoa > Chordata > Actinopteri > Cypriniformes > Gobionidae > Paracanthobrama > Paracanthobrama guichenoti. The sequence continues at coordinate 18,723,475 of CM031947.1, forward strand.
TAAGCTTGAGAGGGTTTAATGCTCCTCTTAAAGTCCCCTTTTAGGCCTAAGAGCTCGACAACAGAACCTTGCAGGAGTTTTAAGAGGCAGCCACACAACATGTTTAATTCAAGTTCACAATAAGACCTTCGGTTGATTCTTTATGACCCCGAGAAAGGAACAAGTAATGAAGCCCACCTGCTAACTTGAGCATTCACCTGTTAAAAGTTTGAACTGAACTAGAGAAGCGGTTGATTTTAAAACAGCGCTGAGCTAATGAAGGAAGAAAGACAGGAATCTAAAGCACCTCAGAGGCCTCTCACTTTCTCCAAAAAGTTTTTTTTTTGCGCTCTCTTTTCCGCTGCCCAAAAAGTTGCAGACCACTTCCCTTCCTCTCACTCAATCATTTCATTAATTTGTAATTTTAGCTGCATTAAAAGGTGCTCGGGTTTGCTCTTTGGGTTAGCACTGTAATACATCAAGGCTACTGAGGAATATCCTACAACAAAAGGGTCTGTGTAAGTGAGCCCCCTCTTCTCCTAGGTCTCTGCAGTACAAAGACCACAGCGAGAACTGAGAAGACCTTGTTACTGCATTACTCACAGATAGCGTGTATGAGCGGGACTCGAGAGAGCTGGAGGTAATGCTATATTAATGCACTTGAGTTAGCTGGGTTGTCAGTGCCCACTGTACTGGCTTCAAGGGGGCAGGAATGTTGTGTTGCTTTTTCAAGAGACGGGCTTAAGGTATTTCGGGATTCACCTGTCTGCCATGGGTTTTAGGGATATTTTTGACCAGGCCGAGAGGAAATCGTGTGTATTTGTGGAGGCTGTGAATGCTTCCTTTAAAATATTGACAAAAAACAGGGAGACTTTTCAACTGCTCTTACCCTCAGCGCCCAGTACCAATCCCCTCCAGTATCTTTAGCAATGGATCCCAGGATGTAGCCCAGACCGCTGTGGACAGAAAGCAAAACATGTCATTATACACAAGCAAACATATCATATTCTAGGCATAAACATCCACTCTCCAGCTGGTTTGCTGGTCTAAGCTGATTTAAGCTGACTGAGCCAGGGTTATTTAAGTTTTGAATTGCATTTGAATTTTTCAATTTGAGTTTTAGTTTTTAAGTTTTAGTATATTTGGGCTTCCAAAATGAATGTGCTGACTGGTGAAATTCAAGTGTTCATGTAGAAATTTATTTCGCGTCAGATTTTTCCAGTTTAATAACACTGGTCTAAGTTAGTCTAGCTGGTCTTCCATCCTGCCCAAGCTTGTCTTAAACTGGACTAGCTGATCTAACAGCCAGCCCAAACTGGTTTTCATTTAGTGTAGATGATCAATGTCCAAAACCCCTCTAAAACCAGCAAACCAGACCAGCCTTAAGTTTTTATAAGCTGTTTTACCATGTGCCTGTCTCATTCACTAGGTCTCTCTCTCTTTCTTTGCAGTCTTTCTCTTCTCTCCCTGGTTGTTTTTCTCACCCAAAGCTGTGTCATGCACCCTAAAACTTTCATGCGTTGGGTAGGCTGCCTGAACTCAGCATGCATACTAATGCAGTTGATAATGGCTTTACACTGAACATCACCTTATGATGACAGATCAGCTCGAGGGAAAGAGAAAGAGAGATGACTTAAGAGAGACACCAGCTTCCCACACTGTGTCACTTGGGGTTTTGGATGGATTTGGGGACTGTGGTGAAATACTAACATCAAACGTTCAGATGACCTAATTCTGAGAATCCCTGTCTGAGGCTGTAGGATACGGCATGTGTCTCATGAACTTTACTTAAAGTTCTTCTAAGGCAAGACTGCCTGACATGAGTGATACAAGGAAAGGAGGAAGACGAGCACTCAAGGTGGGATCATTTCAACCCTGTCGGTATCTGAGGAATCTGTGAGTCATAACTCTTCAGACGTAGACCAAACTCTTTCAGCTCTACATCCTGTTTACAGTCTGATGAAGTTCATAATTGCCCTGTTATGATCTCGGTGTGGCTGAAGCACATGTGAACTGTTCTTTCTGTATACTATCTGCATGCTGATTATCTGGTTTGAGACTGCTGCTGGATGTTATTTGACTGAGCTGCCTGTCATCAGCTGTTGTATGAATTGTTTTCTCCTCTTGGTCATAGTCTGTTTAAAAAAAAAAACGAAAAAAAAGTTGATTGGGTGTCTTAGCGTTTTCCTTTCCATCAGTTCTCAATTTCATGTTGAATGTATTCCTCCATATTTTCAGCATCAGACTCATTATTAGTCTCATTCTCAGTCACTCTCTCTGTCTCTTTCCCATGTTTGCACACCTGTCACCAACCCTCACTGGTTTGTAAAAGGCAAAAGGAAGCAAAAAGAAAAGTTTTCGCTATTTTAACGTATTATTACACCTATTTAAATACATTTTTAAGGTGTTTATGGTCCTACAGTGTTGTTACTAGTGTAGTAGTAAATGCATGAGGAAGCCACAGAAACATAAAGTAAACTGAATTTATCTTTTGATTTCACAGCATTTTTTGATACTAGAATATTCACTATATTTTGATCAAATAAATGCAGCCTTGGTGATCATAAACAACTTTTTTCCAAAACATTATTTTTTTAAAATCTTACTGACTCCAAACTTTTAAACGGCATTGTACATTTACTTAAGCAATACTATATACCTTTAGAGTGGTTTGGTACTGTAGTCTGCTGTATTTGGGGGATGTTCTCTGTGTGTGTGTGTGTGTGTGTGTGTGTGTGTGTGTGTGTGTGTGTGTGTGTGTGTGTGTGTGTGTGTTTGTGTGTGTCAGTCCCTGGCATAACTGCAGCATTTTAATTCTTCTGTTTAATTTTGGAGCGTCCCTGCCACCATCTAACCTCACACACACTTCCTGTGTTCCCAGACACTCGCGCCAGGCTGTCGCTTAGCAGGTAAACTACATTGTTTACCTTTAACTGCCCCTGGCATAACCGACTGATGGACCGACCTGACCCATCAAACAATAGGACCTTATCATTGAAAACATATGGCTCTCAACATGAGCCTACAGTGACCAATGGACCTCATTCAATGTCAAGAACCCCTTAATGAAGCCTACACATAACTGTGTATTCATGGAATATGGCCACTTGGTACCTTACTGATGTTCTTGATTGGATGAGAGTTTTTGGATACTAATTTCAAGCATTTGTGATGTGGTGCTACCATTTTTTTTATGTGTACGTATGTATTTGTAACACAAGTTGTCGTTATTACACTGTTTCTCTGTTTATTAGCAGCTAAAATGTTTTTCCATGCCCATAAGAGGACTCAAATTTCCTGCCAAACCTTTCTCTTCCTGGAAACAGTAACAACCTGACTCCAGATAAACAGGGCGCTAGACAGGAAGTGAGGCAGCACACTGCAGCGCTCCAGTCTATCACCTCTTATTGTTTCGTACTGTCGATCGCTTTGTTAGGGCCGAACCCAGCTAGCCAGCAAATACCAAAACTCTCCTGGGTTGGCTATTTTTCCATCCCGTCCTTTCCTCTAGCTGCACTCAATCTCTCATCGATACTATTACTGGCCCTCAGAACAGGCCTGATGGCGGCAGCTGCTGTGTTCAGATATTTATTTTCTTCAGTTCAATGGAGGAACAGCTACTCTGTGTTATACAACCGCATGGTCAAAACTCAATTAGTTTGGCCACTAACATTTTATGTTGTTGTTTGTCTCCCCATCAGATTAACAATTTAATTCCAAGATGCTGTATGAGAACGCAATACAGCTAAAAATGCTATGGACGTACATGCATGTATTTATCACCTTTCCTCTGTTGTTTTCCCCCTTTTCTCTCCAGTCTTTTTCCACCTCGGTGAACAAAAGAAAATGCCACTGCCTGTGTTAAGTGACCGAAATAGGTGAGCTTAAAGTCTTTCACAGCAGCAAACAGATTCAGAATATCATTGTCTATTTGACCCATCTGAGGCTGTGACCACACAAAACCCACAGTTTTGAGCTCAATTCTCCACAACTGACCTTTACTGAGTTGAGATGGTATCTGTGATTATCTGGCTGTCAGAAGCTGTTCCCTTCAACCACAGTTCACCTAACCTGACTTCAAATTTCTTAATATACATTACAGTTCTTATTATGGCTGGTTAAATAGAAATAATATTATCTGGTTGGATGTTGGATATCAGATCGTATTATATCACTTTCAGTGCTAAAGTGCTATTATAAAACCATCTCTAATGAATATCTGCACATCTGCAATTAAATTAAACAAAATTAAATGATATTTCTAGGACTTATTTTATTGAAAATGAATGATGAATGATATGAATAAAATAAAATACAGTGGTATTGCTCAAATTTGGGACTCACCTTCCTAGTGGGATGGCCAAGTAGAAGACAGAGAGCATCATGGTTCTTTTGTTGTTTGTGAACAGGTCTCCAATGATGGTTGGAGAGATGGATGAGTAGCTTGATTCGCCAATTCCCACCAAGCATCTGGACAGCACTAACAGCCAATAATACTGCAAAAGAAAATTCCATATGATCAGAAAAGTTGAAGTTATTTATTTTATATACTATTCAATTGGCAATTGGCTCATAACATATATAGACTAAAAATTGTTATTCCTTGAAATTTAAATACTATAGATCATGCTTTTTAGGGTCAGTGTGAAGTTTTTTTTTTTAGCTATTTAAATCACCTTACAGATGTGAACTGTTGGGGAAAAAATTAATGCATCTAAGGAGTGACGGATCATTGAGCCCTGAAACCTTTTCATAAATCTGTTGATTGACATTGAGAGTGTGTTCAGGTTTGTGTGGCTCTTTAGACGTTCAAAAATGAGCTAGTGTCCTACATTTCTGAAACAGTGGGAACATGTGGCCGTTGTCCTCTGACCTCTATCGACTAGGAAGGAAGCCAGATTAAGAAACCACCCTTCCCTGAAATGGCCTAGACTCATTGTATATATAGTCATTTATGTGAAGACATTTAACTGTGGGTGTGTAATGGACAGCTATACTGCTGTGGAGAATTTGGGTCACCCTGGCAGTCGGCCAACTGAGGAAGCTAGTTATAGATTTCTCTGTTGCTTGTGCTCACAGTCCATTCCTCTTTACGGTTTGACCTCTTTTTCTGTGCGATTTACACTCCTTTATTATATCTCATTTTTATTATGTCACCGGTGGTCTCAGTCTGACAGCAGTGGGGAGTCTAGCCACACCCAACACTGATGGAGTGAAAGAAAATGAAAGCCGCAAACATGGGCAAGAGACAGCAGGTCATCCCATTATGATATGATGCTCATATACAGCACACACACACATATACAGATCTGTCATAGCAGACTTCCATCTCCTGAGGGGGCTCACAAAGCCACCTGACCAGCCAGATGCTGTTATGGCAGACTTTTGTGTACTAACAAGCTTCCTGTAAATGCTAATGAGAGAGTGTGTGTGTGTGTGTGTGTGTGTGTGTGTGTGTGTGTGTGTGTGTGTGTGTGTGTGTGTGTGTGTGTGTGTGTGTGTGTGTGTGCGTGCTTGTGAACATATAGCTATAGTTAAATGCGTATCTATATACAAATATATAAATACATTTTTTAAATATTTTTAAAGAACACTCTTATGTTCACCAAGTCTGCATTTATTTGGTAAAAATACAGTAAAAACAGTAATATTGTAAAATATTATTACAATTCAAAATAACAGTTCCCTTTCAGTCGGTCACATTTGACATACGGCAGAACGTCACCGGCGTTATGCGTTTCCCCATAACGTTGGTGATGTTCCGGCATACGTCTCTGTAACCGAGACGTTTTCCATTTTAATGTAGTACAAAATATAATTTGTAACTCCAGTCTTCAGTGTCACACACATCTGCTGCTCTTTACACTGTATCTTCTCTTTACACACACACACACACACACGCGCGCGCGTTTATATAAATTGTATTAGTACAACATTTTTTAACAAAAATGTATTGCAATTTATCTTTAGCTTGTATTATTTGGATAAATTCTGATCATTTAAGACTCTGTATGTTTAATGCATCCCTTGCTCTCAAAACAGAGACAGCAAACCTCATGTCCTCCTGTCATCCGATGGTCACTTTTCATTACTGGAAATCCCTCACTCCCTTTCCTGCTTTTCATCCTTTATTCTTTTCCACCTGACAGTCTTTGGTGTGACAGCAGCCCCACGACATACAGCCAAAAGAAAAACAACTTTACTTGTTGTTGAATGTTACATAATTCTCAGCGGGGGAATTTCTTTAGTGTACGTGACAGGAATCAGCAGTGAGAGACTGCAGCAAGCTGGGTTATCCTCTGGCACTGAGAGGATTTCTCTATCCCTCCCTCTCCCTTTCTTTTTCGGCTCCTTTCCTGCTTTTCATGACTCTGCTCAAAAATGACAAAAGCTATGAGCTAGTTGTTTAGTGACAGAAGTGCTGTGAGGGAAAAAGAGAATAGAGGGATGGAGGAGAGGGAGAGTGGACGGCTGGTTGTTTGTTACTCAATCTTTTCTCTTTTCACCCCAACACACACACATATGAAAAATTAATGATTGGGCTGTCACTTGCTGAACATACATACGTCTGGAGAGCGATTACATGAAGTGACACACACACACACACACTCTCACTTATGTCATCCAGAGATTTATAGTAAAATGGAAGGAGGGACCCACTCCTAAGTTCAAGTTTTTGACAGACTGGATGCAAATGTAATTTAGGTATTACTTTCTTTGTAATGATTTCTCTTTTTTTCACTCTCATATTTTTTTTTTTTTTTTTTTTTTTTTTTGAGCTTGTGGTTGAATGGTTGAAACCCCAAGGTTGAACAATAAAGTTGACGCATCTGCCTTGTTATTTTTGTTCCAGACCACAACCAATTCATGAGTTTGCTGTACTGTAGGACTGACTGTACACGTCTGACTTCCCTCATCCCTCAAAACCATATACATAAACATGAGCATTCAAATACATTCTGCATAAATATGTGCATATCTAACTAAAAACCACTGCTGCTGAAACCCCCTGATGTTTTGTTTTCTTGTCATCAGACAAAAGCGACACAATGATGTTAAATATGGTCATGGGAATCAGACATCTTAAAGTCTGTTTTAACTCTTTCCCCGCCAAACACGGAATTTTCCGTTTTTTGAGAGAAAACGCTTCCCCGCCAAACACAGAATTTTCCGTGTTTTAACCGTTATACGCTAGGGGGCGCTATTACGCATCTCCTGAACGAGGACGGAATCTCCTGATCAGTTTACACGCGAGGAAGACGCAGTAAAACAGAAGTATGGGTAACTGCAGCTTGGCGTGCCGAACGGTAAGGGGTGTGCCAAACGGTTTCTCATTGGTCCCGAAAGCTGCTTGTTCCTGTTGTTATACTCTTAATCGCTATTGGCCTATAGATTAAAAGGAAGCAATACATCAAACATAATCCTATTAGACCAAATTCCATTCTTTTAACGTAAAAACAATGTTAATGATATTAAGAACATTCGATATAAAAAAATAAAAAATACATTTTCAAAAGTACATTGGGAACCTCTGCATGGTGCGGATTACTGACGTCATCACATAGCGTCGATTACCGACGTCATCACCGTGATTTTAGGTCTAAATTTATCAACCATAAAAATTAATGATCAAACATTATTATTCTTTGTTAACGTTAATTTCAACATTTATCAATACACATTAAAATCATGTACTCTAAACATGTACAGCTGGATTTTTTTTCCTTTTTTTTATTAACAAAGATTAATAAATGCTGTATCAAATGTATTGCTCATAGTTAATTAATACATTAATGTTAAATGAAACCTTGTGAAGTGTTACCCTAAAAACAATGTTTTGCCTGTTAGAGACAAATATACATGGTTGATTGAAAAAAAAAAAAAAGATAATTGTTTAGTAACCTTCTGTTGAGTGACATTAACCAATTTAGCAAACAGACAAAGCTTTATCCACTAAAACATTTATTCCGTTTTCAATTTAATTCGTCAAGGGCTTGGGTTCACAAATAAAAAAAAAAAAAAAAAAAAAAAAAAGGGAGAACAACCCACACAAATCTATTTTCTTTTAATTCATTCATGCGTTGTTACGTCTCACAGTAACATGTGTCTGTTAAACAACAATTAATTACTAAAGCTGCAAGATATAACCGCAAAGGAAATAAATGTATTTTAAAAAGCTATTGTAATATAGTAAACTGCTCGGCACGCTCATTACTCCAAGCTGCAGTTACCCCGTCTCGTAAAACAAGCGATCGTATGTAAGCAGATGCATATGCAAAATACATTAAACCTCATATAAATCAAAACTATCTAATGTTACTGAATGAAATGTGGACCCAGGATGAGCTATGGGACTGTGAAACTTTAGTGGTGTTGATGGACTCGATCTACCCCATCTGTGTTTGATCATCGCTCTGAGTCTGAACTGGATTTAGTCTTTCACAAAAACGTGATTTTTCTCAGCTTTTTGTTCAAAATGTTGCTTTTCTTATGAAACTTATTCAAGTGTTGATAAAAAAAGGAATGCATGTTTTTTTGTTTGTTTGTTTAAAAGAAGAGGGTCAGCTCTTTCTTTTTATGTATTGCATGCTCAGATATTCATAAAACAAAATATTCTATGGGCTATTACATTTTTGTGAAAATGGTCAAAAACCCTGGCGGTGGCTGGCAACTTTTTTTTTAAAACGCTGTGGAGGGGAAAGAGTTAATTGCCACTTAAACTCCCTACTTCTGTTTGTAAGATCATGACTTTTATGTGCAACACACATGACTGTCTTTCAATCTTGTTGCAGCAACACAGTGCAGTAAATTGACTGTCTATTCCCAAAGCCCTGAGAAATCTCATTAAATGAAGCCGAACATCAAGTTAAGAGGGATTTTGGATGAGGAGCAGATCAGCAAGAGGTCTCGAGGTCAGTTTAAGTCATACAGAGATTTAGTATATATTTTCTTCCTAGTATAAGAGCAGGACATCTTTAATTTTCGTCAAAATGATACACGAGAATACAATTACTTTCTTATCCCATGAGATGATTTCTTGGCGTAATAGTATTTTTCATCATTTCCGTGAATTCTTATGAAACTGCCATGCAGACCTTGCAGTAACATTAACATGATGGTGATGATAAATACGAGATGATCTGCAGACTTCTCTTGGTGAAGAACGTTATATAACAGCCGCTGTGGGTCGGATGATTGACTGATAAAAAGATATCTGCAGTCTCCACACTCATGTATGCATGTATGTGCATGTGTGTGCGGTCTTGGAGGGTCATGTGACTTTGATGCAGACTGGCTCGTCCTGTCAGTATCAACTCAGCATTGCAGATCGCATTTATACCCCCGTGGCATTCAGTCGTCATATTCCGATCATTCTCACACACACACACACACACACACACACACACACACACACACACACACACACACACACACACACACACACACACACACACACACACACACACACACACACACACACACACACACACACACACACACACACACATATATATCTTATATGTCCCCGCTCGCTCTGACTGGCTAATGGAAACCAAGCTGCACACAAACCATCACTATGTCATTAGATATCACTAAAATCCGTTATCGTAGCCACGAGGAACATTCCTCCGTTGTCATTTCACAGTCTTCCTCTTATTAACATGGCCTTTTAATTAGCTGCCACTATCTCTCTCTGTTGCAAAAACCTCCCTGGAGACTGGCCACACACACGCACACACAATTTGATTGAGATGGTCTATGAGAGATTATAGACAATAAGCATCAATTAAATTGTTTTTTTTTTTTTGCCTGCCATTCCCAGTTTTGCTTTACTGTTATCTCAGTTCCTCTCAACATAGGTTTATTGTTTATGAAGACTTTTATGTTTAACACAAGCACCAATACATAACTATATTTACAGTGAGAATTAGGCTACAGTACTGACTATAGAGTCAGTGTATGGGTTTGACGACTATTTACTAACATATGTCACTCTTGAATCATTTAAAAATATTTTATTATATATATATATATATATATATATATATATATATATATATATATATATATATATATATATATATATATATATATATATATATATATATATATATATATAAATAAAATCCATGTGCATTTTTATAATGAATATACATTTTTCTAGTAATGCCAAACTCTAATGCATGTTATTGAGTAGAAATTGTCTGTAAAAAAATATTTTTAAATAATTCTTATCACCATTGCATCTTAAAGGTTAGTTCACCCAAAAATGAAAATTCTGTCATTAATTACTTACCCTTATGTCATTCGACACCCGTAAGTCCTTTGTTCATCTTCGGAACACAAATGAAGATATTTTTGTTGAAATCCGATGGCTCAGAAAGGCCTCCATTGGCAGCAATGACATGTCCTCTCTCAAGACCCATAAAAGGTACTAAAGACGTCTTTAAAAAGTCCATCTCACTACAGTGGTTCTACAATATTTTATGAAGCGACGAGAATAGTTTAATAGACTTATATAGTGATTTCAAAACACTGCTTCATGAAGCTTCGGAGCATTGTGAATCAGTGTATCGATTCAGCGGTTCAGATCGTGTGTCAAACTGATGAAATCACGTGACTTCGGCGCTCCGAACCGCTGATTCGTCTATTCTCGTCGAGTCATAAAATTATTGTAGAACCACTGTAGTGAGATGGACTTTGTAACGACGTCTTTAGTACCTTTTATGGGTCTTGAGAGAGGAAATGTCATTGCTGCCAATGGAGGCCTTTCCGAGCCATCGGATTTCAACAAAAATATCATTTGTGTTCCTGAAGATGAACGGAGGTTTTACGGGTGTCAAACGACATGAGGGTTAGTAATTAATGACAGTATTTTCATTTTTGGGTGAACTAACCCTTTAATGAGGATATTCAGATGGAAGCATGTAAAGATCCTCAGTCAGAAACAATGAACACATATCTGAAACTGCTACAATATAAGTGGTTAATGTGATTTATGTAACCCCAGCTGTATTGCATAAATATAATGAAAATGTCCCTGACACCTGCTTAAGATGCAGTGAGTTTAAAGGTTCACTATATCATTGCATTAAGGAGGGTGAAGAAGTCAAGAATATTTGGGAAGGTGTGAAAGAAATGATAGAGAATATCCTTGATGTTAACCATTCACCATCACCTTTACTTTTTTTATTTTTATTTAATTTAGGATATTGTTAAAAAGAAAGAGTATATATTTATAGATATATGTATTATTCAAGCAAAACGGCTTATTTAAATTTGTGCACCAAATATATGCAAAATTGTGCACCCATTGTGCATGGAAAAGTATTATGTACATGTGTATAGTTAATGTAACAAAAAATTATTCTTATCACAAACAAATAGAAAAGATATGGGGCTTTTGATTATTGAGACATTGAGACAGTGGGGGAGCCTTGAATTTTAAAAATGTTGACAACTACTGAGTTCAGTGGCTTCTTTGACTCTCTAACGTGATTGGCTAACAGCTGTGATCTCTTAATGACATGAGCGAGCGAGTGAGGGCTGGATGAAGCAGGGAGTAAGCTACAGAAGACAAAGAGGATGACAAACAGCAGTAGAGCCGTAACAAAAGATCTTCTGAGACAGGCCTAGTGTTATGCTAAGTGAGCATGTCATTTAATCATTTCACCTTAGCAAAATGGAAAAAGAAAAAAAGCCAAGGACGAAAGAGAGCGAGAGTGAGAGACATCTAAATAATAAGTACGTGGAGATGTTTTTTTTTCCTGTGTAAAATGAGTCCTGCTATGTTGAATGACTTGAGTGTCATTTCAAAGCGCTCTCAAATGAGCCAGAAACTGAATGAGCTTTAGAGATGCTACTGCTGGGCTGCTGTTCTGTATCTAAAAATACCCAACTAGCACTGCAAGAACCAACCCTTTCTAAGCAAAAACAAGCTACATTTATATTTTAAAGATTCTTCTAAAATGATAATCATGATGATATGATTGCTGATATGATGAGAGGTTCTGAGCAGACGTGAGTTTGAAGGTTTAGGCTACTGCTTGTAGAGGAGGATGAGAGTATGGCACTTACATCTTTGGTAATAAAGGAGCTTAGCAGCGTCACAAAGGACCAGAAGAAAATTCCAGAGCTCAGAATGATCTTTCTGTTGAAACGGTCCCCCAGGTAACCGAAAATGGGTGCGGCCACCATGAAACTGCAGATGAAGACTGGAAAGAAAAACAGAAGCAGATATGTTTAACATTCATTGTCACATTTATCTTATACTTTGTAGCATTTCTGTGCCGTCATGACAGAAATAACCCGTCATTTCTGAAAAGTCCACTGATGGAAACTAAAAGATGATGCAAATGTGTCTCAGTTAGCTTGGGAATCCACATCCTTATTCTTTAAAATGACAAGGAAGCTTGAAGATTTGCTTTCTATTTCTCTTATTCACTTCCTGCAATCTCCTTATGTGCCCTTCTCCATTACAATAAATGGCCAGAAAAACGATATACTCACAAGAGTATTCCTAACTCAAGATTGGTTTAACTGTGCAGTTTAACATGACTGTAGATTTGTTTAATGCTGTCATAATTCACATTATGCTACAACCTCATGACGTGAGAGAAATGATCATATTTATGTGGTATGTCCAGATATTACTCTCTATACTACACAACTGCATACTTCTAGAACATACTTTATTAACAGGCTTCAACTACAGTAAATAAATTACACTTGAAAGTAGCTAATGTAAATCATTTGTGTAAAAGTCCCTTGTGTAAGATTTCTTAATCCCGCAGCTGCTGACGTAACAACTCCAGTTGGGTGCACAGAAAAAGGCATCTAAAATGCATACGTAATGATTTTGCATAGATGGCATGAAGTACTAACGCTCATCTGGAAACTTCAGAGTTGCAGATTTTGAGGATTTTTGGCATCTGCATTAACATTGCAGTGGTTGTGTGTGTGTGTGTGTTGCAAAGTGAGGATGTGTTTGTAAGCTTACAGAGATAAGAAATGCAGTGCAGTTGAGTTGTTATAAAACTCGCACATATATACTATATATTACAGTGCTGTGATATTTAATAATAAATCTACATCCTTTTTTTGTGCTGGGGTTGAGAGACCTTGCTAACACCAAGTTCTGAGGCTATAAAGTCTGGTCTGAATTTTTAGCCGTCTCCCACCCTTGATCAATGGCCATGTTTGGATATTTAATAACTCTCAATTTTTGCGGAAGGCTGAATTTGCTGAAGCCACCGGAAACATTGCCCTGTGTTATCCTTGGCTGCTTGTTCAAGCCAAACTCGACCCGACTTGAGTATATCCACTCCAGAAACAGGCACAGAGCCCACACCGAGCCTGCTGGGAAATCAGCGCTCTCTCCACACACTCAAATCTGAACAAATTACAGCAGCACTATATGCTAAATGATCTGCTATTTCATCCCTGAGTTCTCTCGCTTAGTGATCGTAATGAGGCTGCCTTTGAAATCCGTTCCAAACATGAAAAAGACTTCTGAATGCTCAACGTTGTGTAAATACAAAACAAAGTATGTAAACTATGTTTGTGTGGTTTAAATGAGTCAGAGCTGGACTTGTTTACAAAAGCATACAGTATCTTATTTGATAAAGAGGATGCTGTAAACATGACAGAGAGGAGATGAGAGTGAATCTGGCACTCTGTTGTGCAACCTGCAAAACTGAAGACCGGATTAAAACGTCACGTTTTTTGTTTCACGACAAGCGAAAAGTCTCATAATGAAACTGTTTATCATGTCATTTCTCTGCTAGTAAGTACCACACATCATCACAGTCCTCTCCTCAACTATTTAGCTGTTACCACACACTGCGTAGGAGCAGGGGTTTTCAAACATTTCGACCTACATACACTATCGGTCAAAGTTTTTTTTTTTTTTTTTTTGAAAGAATTCTCTTACACTCACCAAGGCTGCATTTATTTAACCAAAACACACTGTAAATCCTAACGCTTAAAATAATTAATTGGTTTGAGTAGGTAAACTTAAATGAAACCATTTAGTTCAATTAAATTAACTTTTATGAGTATTTAGAACTTTCTTTTTCTTTTGAGTTCACAAAACTGACACATTTTAAGTAATCCGAATTGTTTAATTGTTTTGAGTTTTATTAATATGTTTCTTTTAATTTAAGCAAACTTAAATATAACTGAAACTGGGCTGGGATTTCTATTTTCCAGCATGCTTTGCCATGACACTCAAAAGGGAGAGTAAATGCTAAATTTAAGTGTTATATAATTTTTTTCGCACGATTAATGTTAAATAGGATATTTAGTAGTGTTTAATGTTTTGCTATGCTAATTTAGAGTTTCTGTTATGTGGCGTTTTTGTTAAGTTTTGTGGCGTTACTATCATGATGACAAGTGGAGCATGAGCTTAGTTTGAGAACCGATATGTGTTAAATGTTCTATAATGTCGTACTCATTCAGCTGTGCTATGCTATGGCTATCAAAGCATTGTGTTACAGTTAGCATTTACTGAATTAGGTAGCTAAAACTAGCCAAGTTTCCACTACTAAAAATATTTGAGATTACATGAAAATTTTAAGTTAAATGTATGAATTATCTAAATTATCAAATATTTCAAGTTAAGAGTAATTAACACGTATGAGTACAAAATCTAAATCTGCCTGTTCTGCTTACTAAAACTTTGAATGTATTAGTTTTGATAAATTGAACGTGTTCTTGCTAAATAAAACTATTACATTTAATATAAGCATTAACATTACTTACATTACATTATAACTTTATTATAACTTAACTTTGACTTGACTTTTATTGTATTCAAATCTTTTGTGGGCCTCCTAAGCAAGCAAGAAAGAAAAATAAAGAAAGCCACACTGAAAATGAATGTCAATATTGTGCATTTAATCAGAGAGGGTGAATATGGCAGAGATGAAATACTGAATGAACAGAAATCCCACAGGCTATGATCCATCGAAGCACAGCTCAACTAAAGCAATCAACACCTCTCCCGCTTTCTGGGATGTCGATCTCCTCCCTTTACCCTGAGTCATCTAAGCCATGTCCTCTGCTAATTCCTCTGTTAATGACCTCACTCCTCATCTGTGTTCATCACATCATATAACTTTGCACATCAATTACACCTGTGTGTGTGTGTGTGTGTGTGTGTGTGTGTGTGTGTGTGTGTGTGTGTGTGTGTGTGTGTGTGTGTGTGTGTGTGTGTGTGTGTGTGTGTGTGTGTGTGTGTGTGTGTGTGTGTGTGAGAGACAGACAGAGACACAGTATCCAAAGAGAGACAGAACATATGGACCAACACCATACACACAACATGTGTGCAGTGAACGGCTCCTGAAATATTCATGCCTCATCTTTCCCTGATGAACTGTTCACTCTGAATTAGCATGCTAGACAGATCAGGATGTTCATTCTTCATAGGGTGAGTTTCACATTAAGGACAGATTCTTGACAGAGGGACAAAGACTAGACATTTGCATTTAGTCATGTCGCAGATGCCAATTCAAATGACAAATGAGAAACAAATTAGAAAAGCTAAAAGAGTACATGCTTTTTTCCTGCATGCTGTAGCTTAGAAAAAGGGCAACATCATAGTGACAAAGTCTGCACTATAATTCCATTAACAAATAAAGCAAACGTTATCTCAATGCTGAAATAAACAACATTCAAAGATTGTACACAGCTCTCTAGAATACTTAATTCTGGTTGGTCAAATATTTTTCTATAATGACCAATCAACTGTATACTGTATATTGAACATTATTCCAATCATCTGCTTTCTTTCATAGTGCTTTTATAACAGCTTTTAAAAGAATTACTATTATTAATTTTTATTATTCAATATAGTTAACTTTGCTAATTTAATTATGAATTATGTGTTAAACATTTTAATAAGAATAAACAATGATAGTGCGCTAAAGAGGTTTGCTCTCTATAGTTTTATCCTCTGCAAATTGCGCTGACCTGAAGCTATTTGCCTGCAGCTCTTCAGCATTAACATACTTCCTCATAATGGTATTTCTGACATGTCACACACCTCACCTGTCCTTCCAGGTGACTTCTGTGGGAATTTTCTATGTGACCTCCAATGGTATTTTTCAGAGGAGATATATTAAGAAAACATGAGCAGCCGTGTAATGTGTTTCAAGTGGCTGATTCATCGCCTGTAAATGTCATTCTGGATTCCCTCTCGTTTAGAGCGCAATGTTCCCCTGTCACTCACCGCTACTTGTCTTCTATTTAAAATTCATGCCGCCTTGAAACTGTCAGAAAAGCTCCCAGATAGATGAGTGTACACACTCACCCTCCTCTTTTTCCCCTTAAAGGATGAAATATGATATAAAGAAGGAGTGCATCCCTTCACCGTTCTGACAGAGAATGACAAACACTGCACCTTCACCTCTTCCTTACTTGCTTTCTTTAACCCTTCTGCTAGAGCGTGGTGACCCTCTTTTGATATCTGGCCTCTGTCATGCAGGACCCCTCTAGCTCTTTAATTTTATATCCCATAACTATAGTTAGCCTCACAACAGTATTGCTGTTTTCCATGCTGTGCTTTAGCAACAGGAACCAAAGAAACTAATTGCACTGGCTTACTACTGTGTTTTATTTTTTATATGTCCTCTCATACACACAAATATTGAAAACCATCTTGGAGACCATGGAAAAGTCTTTTCCTGGAATATTTCTTTGGGTTTTACACAAACTTTGCATTATGTTTGCAGTGGAAGAAACGGTTTCACTGACAGTGGTGCAATGATTCATGAGCGTCAATGTAGCTATTTGACTATGACAAACAGACATCATATGAGACCCACACTATACTAATAATAGATGCATAGATGATATAGGTGAATGTTGCATGCATAATGTTGCCTACAGAATGGCATGAAGGCTGGTGAACAAATGTTTCTTAAATGAGGAATTATTTAAGTCATTTGGATAGTTCACATTATATGAAATTAATCTTTCTGTTACCTTATATGACCAGTGTTGGCAAAAGTTACTCTTACAAGAAATGCAGTACAATATTGCGCTACTCCCTAAAAAAGTAACTCATTGCATTACTTAAGGTCTTTTCACAACAAAAATGAAATGAATAAGCCTCAGGCTATAGGAAATGCCTGTAAAGTAGAGGCGCAGCTAGAAATGGAAAAACAAAGTAACTTGCATTACTTATTTGAAAAAGTAACTTTAAAAGTAATGTTACTTTAATTGAAAAAAGTAATCTAATTGCATAACTTAAGTTAATTGTAATGCGTGACTCCATGAGATCAAACCATTCATGGATATTCATGGATAGTTAGTTTTCTGAATCATGAATTAATGACTCTAATGAGCCGGTTCCATTTAGTGAATGAAACCAGTGTAGGCCAATTCACAAACAAATGACTCATTGTCGATTATTTTTAGTGACGAGTTACTGGGTTGAATCAGTCTGACAAATGTTTAATTGAACTGAAAATAACAGTGTTAATGTTGCAAATGCACTGCAAGTCATCACTGCTTTGTGTGTGTGTGTGTGTGTGTGTGTGTGTGTGTGTGTGTGTGTGTGTGTGTGTGTGTGTGTGTGTGTGTGTGGTAAATGAAGGACTTGAAGAAATTCAGCCTTGTCATCACAAATTACATATTAAAAATATATATTTTTAAAAATAGTTATTTTAAATTTTAATATTTCTCAAAAACGTTACTGACCCCAAACTGTGTATATACTTTTTTTTAGGAAACACTGCTGTACAATTTAAAATAAAAGTGCTTCATGTGGTACACTAACTTTAAGCTTGCATATCTGAAGAAACTGTCTGTATTTACTCCCTGTATCTGTATGACACTGCATTCTACATACTTTAAGTCTAATTGTCTGCAACATACCAAAGCTCTGACCCAAACGTAAATTCTCTTTAAAGGTTTGACTAAAGGATCAACCAGCTTTCTACCACAGTGTCTGAGATGTCACATCCCTGAAACATCTCAGCTTCGAATTTGTGGCTGAGGCTTGACAACAGAACTCCTTAATGAAACAGCAGAGATGACAGCTCACATTCTGCTACCTGTAAACCGGTATAAACAGAGGAAACCTAACCTGCTTCTATTGATGCAAATTACAGCCCCGATGCAAATTACATACTGCAATTATCCGCTTTACATCACATCACATCACAGAAAAACATTAGGTGTGGCAGAGTGCCCGAGAGTCACTGTCGCATTTGAAACATTATGCTGGTGACGTGCTGTAATGTCAGGCTCTTCAAAACGTTTGCGTCAGGCTACTTAATAGGCTCATTAGGCTTTTTTGCATTTCTAGACAACACATATTTGGGCTGTGTCAAAATGAATGAAGCATCCAAAGCTCCAACACGGCCTTCCCCACATAGCCAATAGCGATTTGAGCCAGTGTGGGCAAGTGTGATTTAACAGGCAAAAGTGGGTCATGTGTGGTGGGCTAGCTGTGGATGACTAAACTAATGACATCACGCCGCATTTAATTGCCTGGATATCTTTTATTTGCAGTGTTCAAATAACGCCTCAACTTCGTGACTCAGCCTTCAATCGCAGCTGAAGTAGGAGTGAGTGATGTAATCAGTGTAGGAGTAGCCTCAGAAAATAATAAGACATATATACACCTCTGAAATCAATATCAATCAATGGTCGTTTTCAAGGCCTTTTAATTGAACAGATCAGATTAAATCTTATTCAATTAATTGTGTGTTTGAGTGGCTGTGTAGGCTGAATCTAAGGATACTTCTAATGCTTCCTTTGATCAAAGACCAAAGCTTGACTTGAGACATGTTACTATGACAACAGGACTATACCTGTACTGTACTGTAATGCAGTTTGTGACTCAAGAATTACCATCCGTTTAACCAGCATTGTCTCGCTGTCAAGGAGAAACACACTCGTCCATGAAGCCTTCACCTGTGTGACAATAATGACTTCTGTTCTCCTCTAATCATTTCTTTTGGACGGCAGTCGGGCAGTGTGTGAGTGGGTGTTTGAGCACAGAAAAATCGTGACTAGCTAGTCTAAGCAGAAACGGCCAAGAGGACACGCATAGAGACACAGCACCTCAGGGTGGACGTCAACACAACTTGGCTGAATGCGCAGAAAGAGATTTTACATTCTGAAAGCAAAACAGACAAAAAAGAAGTTCGTTTCGCATGAGAACTGCTGGCATTGAGATGGAAAGCATTATACAACAGGTTAATAAGGGGGAAGCTAAGGTCAGTGAAGATATCATAATTAGCCGGAAAGTGTCAGGGACACCCCTGATTTAAAAAGCTCTGGTCAGTGACAAAAAAAAAGAAGAAGTCTTTGCATCATGAATGCAGCATCACTTGAAGAGTGAATAATGTGAAACTGTAGAGACAAAGCTATGGATCTTTATTTGCTGCAAAATGGAACTAACTTGAAAAAGTTAGTTTGTAGCAGAGCTTAACAGATTGTGACATGGGCAACAATTATGCTCTGAGCCCTTTTATCTCTGTGTTATCTAATCTGTAATATAATAAAGATAAAATGTTTTCTCTTTCTTACTGGGTTTAAAAAGATATATTTTATTAGTTACTATCTTTAAATCCATAATATAATATAACATTATTTTAATCTATATGTTTGTTTTCCTGTAAAAAAGAAATCTCCTTAACAGTGTTAGGGACAGTGTTATTCCCTAAAAAAGTAACTAATTTTGTAACTTAGTTACTTTTTATGGAAACTAATGCATTACATTACTTTTGCAAAAATATATTTTTGACTATTTTTGGCAAATGTAAAGGCCTGCAAATTCACACCTGTACAGTAGAGGGCGCCGCTCAAATAAACTTTTCAGCTGTGCTGCCATATTGGATCACAGAAGAATAAGATGCAGGAGAAGCAATAAAAACAAAAGATGAAACACAAATGTGATGTGTATCTAGTCATATTTGATTATTAATATGGCTGAATTGGATCACTGATGGTCAGCCGCAAAGACTTTGTTTAATAAAGATTAAATACACAGTGTTACTTAACATATTTAATTAATGCGGGTTTGCGTAACATTCAGACAGCGTTTGCATTTCACTTTTATTCATATTGAGGAATACTGAATATGTTTTTGTGCAAGTGAGATGAATAAATGCATGCTCACATTTAGTCAATAATTGGGAAAACAAAGCAACTTGCACTACTCATTTGGAAATGAGTAATGCGTCACTTTACTAGTTACTTGAAAAAGTAATCTGATTACATAACTCATGTTTGACTCATGACACACTTGTAATGCTTTACCCCAAACTACTCCTTAAAACAAGATACATTTTCAGAAGGTATCTTAAAGATAACTTTTCTTCTATTTTTTCTTTTTAAAACATACACTTTCACTAAATTGTTTGTGCTAAACAAAAAACTAAAATTAGTTTAAAAAAAAACAATACAATTTTTGTTTGCTTCTCAAGTAAATAGAGTGGTGCAGGTATGATATCACTTTGTTGGCCAAAACACGGAAGCGAGGTAGTATTTTAGCACTTCTGGTTCCATTGTCCCGAAGTCAATGTTTCTGTTTTTTTTTGTTTTTTTTTTTTATGGGATTTTGTTTAAATGGCTGAAATAAGGTCTGTGATGAACACAAGCTCAAGACACTTTCACGTTTTATTCTACGACATAACATACATCAGTATTACCCCACTCGTGAATTTTTTTTTAAAGCTGTTATGTGTCTTGGAAAAAGGTGGTTGCTAACAAGTGGCTAAATGGGACTACAGAGGCAGTCGGGGACATTAAACGTCAAGATAAGCTCAGTCTGCTTTTACAGCTTCATTATGCTCATAATTGTGCTCTTATAACTGCACTAGTCTATGGTTGAGTATAGTCTAACCAGTGTGATGCTAATTGCCGGTTGGCCTACAAAGTGACTCCATACCTGCACCACCATGTATAATGTATTAAGTATGTTTAGAGAACTCTCTTCTCCTTCTGTTCTTCTGCTAGGAATCTCTCCTCTGAGTCAGTGGAGTGTGTTCACCGTAGTAAATCATCAAGCTTCTCTTATCGGCTCGCTCCAGCTTGGCAAAGGTTTTCATAACTTCTTAATCTTATAATCTTATAGCCAAGCGTTCAGGGTAATCTAATAGACAGACCTTGTCCTTCAATTATGATGTTCAACCAATACAAATAGACAATGAGAACAGTGCCCAGCTCTTATGTTATACAAGTACTGCGCTGTTATGGATGACAGGACATTCAGGTTTTTTATATAAATCGGCACAATAAAGCATTTGGATATATGTCACACCACCTCCCATTCAGTTTTCAGACTAAATTAATGGCATATTTGTGTCATGATGTGATCACAAGTGCTGTATGTTGTGATTTGTTGTGTGAAGAGGATCTTCTACCTGCTAAAAAAAATTATTTCTTGATTTTATCTTGCTTCAGCTGAATTACCACTGGACAATAACTGAGTCAGGTGCATGAAGGTATGCAGATACTGCATTTCTAAAGAAAAGGGCCAGCCATTCTGCATTACATGGTTCAAGTGACCCAATTTTTTTTTCCTCCCATTTGTCACAGATCAGATATGACCCACGAATGTGCAAGCAGGAAAAAAGAACATGGATTCCAATATTCTCAGATCTGTTTCAGGCCTCATTTATACAGAAATAAAGCAAAAAAGCTTTAAAGCAAAAGCTTCTATTATCATTTTGTCTGTGTCCATTTCAAATCGCACAGTTTTTACTTCCTTTTCAGCCTAAACTTTTCCAGATTGTTTCGCCAAATGTATAGTGTAAATGCAGATGTCGGATAGAGATCACTTTTAAAAGATGTAAGCTGGTTCTCAAAAAAATTGGATATAGTCAACAAATCGGAATTGGGCATCAAGACCTGCAGTGTAAATGCGGCCTATGTCGGCAATTTTCAGGAGGCTATGTCACACGTATTCAGATGCAGTTTGGTAGAATATTTATTGTTCCTCACCTTTGAATCGCATTAAAGTTACATTTACGGGTTCCCACATCATTCTCTTCCTGAGTCATATATATATATATATATATATATATATATATATATATATATATATATATATATATATATATATATATATATATATATATATATATATATATATATATATATATATATATCTCCTTAAATCATCCTGTCCACCCATTTTTTTAAGTTTGAAAACCTGTGCTGTAAAGAATTTGCTGTAGTAACATGTCCGAAACCACAGAATGAACGGATACAGTAAATTATGAACGTCAGATCCATTCATTTCTCAGCGTGCTGAGACAAAAGACGGTCTATGGACTTTGCAGGTGCAGAGCGACAGATGCTGAGGAAGTGACATTAAACAGGAAACTCTCTGATGCCTGTGTATATTTGTGAATGTGGATAGTTGAATACCTGCATGTGTCTGTTCTCATTGTGTGTTTACAATCTATAGAGGCCTGAACAGAATAAGAGAGGATGTTGAGTTGTTTGAGAGTAAAAAGACAAAACAAACAGATGAAAGTATACTAGAAGCTGGGAACAAAGATATTCAAAGCTCAGCTTTTTCTGAAGGATATACTGTAAAACACAAACATAGGTCACCTCATGTACACTGTGTTAATACAGCAAGATTAATTACTGTATTATAATTATGTCCTTACTGTATTATTAAAACACTGAAATGCAGTAACAGTAACTCCAACAATCCAGATCAGATGCTCTGATGTCATTACTAACAGCTGATACTCTTAATCCTGCAATGGAATGGTCACTAACTTACATAACTGTATAGCCGCTGGAATCATGCATGCAAAAATACACCATCCACTATCACTTCTCATACATACACTTCTGTCAGTGTTTTGCACTAGCAGCAAGAAAAACTGAAGTGTCACAGCTGTGATGATGGAAAGCTTTTAAGTGACTATTATTGTCTGTTCAAAAGCTGATGACAAATGCTTAGCCATTAGCTCAGGGGCAGCCTGTCCGTGAATTAGCCGCCCATAATCCGACCCTCCACACTTCCTCATACACGGAGAAAAAAGGTTCCCTAAAGATTTTTTTCACCCCTCATTAGAAATGTGCTTGAGCAAAGTTTGTTTAATAGAGATATCCTTAGAACATGGCTACATGGATTTTTGTCAAACAGCTGAGGCAGTTTTATCATGATAAGGCCAAAGTTGTGACAACTGTTCAGATTTTTTTCCTTTTACTTTGTGGCATTCACAAAACTACACTTTTTAAACACACATAGACTGTATTTTATAAGACGGAGATTTGTAGAAAAAAAAATGCACTTTCATGTGGTTTACAGCATACAGTTTGAATTGGAGTATACTGTTGTTTTTCTGTAACTGCACTTTTTATTTGAAAGTGGTTAGATACAAAAATGTGTGTGTGTGTGTGTGTGTGTGTGTGTGTGTGTGTGTGTGTGTGTGTGTGTGTGTGTGTGTGTGTGTGTGTGTGTGTGTGTGTGTGTGTGTGTGTGTTGTTTTGTGGGAGGGAGAGCGGGAACAGTTTGTGGATTAGTTCTGCTAAATGAGGCTGACCTGTTCCAGGTCATTTTTAGATGCAAAAATGGCAAATTAGTAATTAGCAAAAATACTACAAAGTGTAAAAAAAAAAAAAAAAAAAAAAAAAAAAGCCCTCGGGGGATCTAAAAATGGATACACTACACCCACTAGAGATATGATTGACTGTGCTCATGTTTTTTATAGGTCTTGTATACAGTAGGATACAAATAACAAAGATAATGTTAATGCAGCAGAGCGCTTAGATTAGTAAAGATTTTCACAGAGAATGCAGCCAAAAAGTATTTGTAAAGCAAAACCTAGCTACTCAAACAATCTCAGAGGCCAAATGCCCAATGAATGATGTATCATAAAACTATGTAAGGCACTAATCTTTCTAAATATGCTTCAGAACAATTTCTATTGTGAAAAGTGTTATTGCAACTGACAACTCCATTTTAAATAGCACAATGACTGAGCTTAAAGACACCCATAAACGCATACACCTGCTGCATACCACTGCTGAAGAGAACAGTCAAAAGTATGAAAAATATTCCTGTTTTCCGCCTGGATTCTCCTCTTTGCTGTAAATCTGTCAGGGAGTTATTAGACGTTCTGTTCTCTGTGTAGTTTTACCCCAACAATTCCCCTTAAAATTATGTAACATTTTAAAGTAAAACCTGATGCTTCCTCCTTAAACCTCGATAAAGGATTGCAAGGAAATGGTGAAGTTTCAATCTAAGGATGTTTTTTTTTTTTTTTTTTAAGGTTAAAGGGTTAGCATCGAAATGTTTACAGATATATCTGGTGGAAATGCTAAATATCGATATCATTTCACAATTTTTGCATTTAAGTTTAGTGCTAAACATTCTGTTGATGCTTCAAATGTCTTGAAAACTAGTTTGGAAACACTTATTGTGAACTGCTTAACATTTTTACAGCCCATTTTTGTAGTGCTTCTGTCAGATTTTTGCAGTGGCATTTGGCATCCAGACAGAAGCCGCTGTCATACCTATGAAGGATGTATCTGCACGTCTACCCAGGGACTCCACCTTAGGATTTTTCTCACCTAACCTTCACACTCATGCGTACCGCTGTCAGAATTCCCCCTCAATGAAGGGCTTAGCTGATGCTTTCACCATAACACAAACACACAGGCCTGCCTACCCGCTGAACATCACCAGCATTCCTCTTGTTTACTTCACTGCAGACCATTTCAAAGAAACTAATTCTTGGCTTACCGGTGTGGGTGTGTTTAATTTTTGTGTGTGAGCGCACATATGTTTCTTGGCATATTATATGCAAGCTGTTGGGTAAAGCTTACCTGAAATAGGCCACACTGTTTGTAGCGTACCAGAATGTACTAAAGACTTGTGTTTTATTTTTTTTTGAAACACCACTATTTAACTCTGCCAAGGTTCTGGGGTGAACCCATATGATTGTATGGCCCGCATGTGGAAGTGGTGGTAAATGGTGTTAGGTTGTTATGCTTTTCACCACTCACTATTAGCTCTCAGCTGCACTCATGCCTTTCAACAGATCTGAGAGGGAGAAGAGGAGCGCCGCTGATAAAAGGAAGATCAACTCAACACTTTACAGATGAATAGTGTTAGCAGAGAGTGTGTGTGTGGGACATTTACATGGTGTGTAGGCACACATTATGCACAGAAACACACTTTTCTTTGAAGAAACACAGTTGCACTTTTTACAACCTTCTACACATAGAAAAACAACACCACAGCCTAGTTTAAGGTTTTAAATTGAATCCAGATGAAGAGTTATATTCAAAATTCTCATTGGTTTAGTGCACAGGATTTGGAGAAGCTATTTTGAAGCTAGCTTCCCAAGCTACCAGATAAACAGAACTACAAAATTATGATTAGTTCTATTTCTTTTTGACCATCTTTGATTCCTTACATTAAAACGACTAACGGCGAACAGCAACATTTAACTATTTCACCACAAAAAGACTCTTTTGTGAAAAGAGCTGAGCCATGGTCACCCTTTTGGAAAATGTACTTTAGTTAAATTGGTTGCATCACTACTCTTAGTCAGTTACTTCCCAATAGTGCAGAGGAAATAT
This sequence comes from Paracanthobrama guichenoti, assembly GCA_018749465.1. Lineage (NCBI taxonomy): Eukaryota > Metazoa > Chordata > Actinopteri > Cypriniformes > Gobionidae > Paracanthobrama > Paracanthobrama guichenoti. The sequence continues at coordinate 18,749,023 of CM031947.1, forward strand.
GTCCTGATTCTTTCAATATGGACATTAAAGGAAAAAAAGTAAGTCACATGGGAAATGGAGCTTTAACTGCATTTTATAATGGCCTTGGTTAGAAAGCAGAATTGAGACGAGAAAAGATAATATCCTGTAATTTCCTTGCTTACGGCTGGTTAGACTCTACGTTATAGCTGGGGGCTGGTGTGTGAGAAGCGTGGGATATAGGCTTTTTCAGTGGGTGTGGAGTTTTCCTCTCCAGCCCAGAGCTGTACATCTAATGATAGGCCAGCATTCAAATGACAGAGTGTGTAAATGTGTGTGTGTGTGAGTGTGTGTCTATGCTGAGGTCCTTGCCAAAGCTGTTTAAACCAATGTGACAAATTTACTCACAATTGGTAAGTCCAAATGCACACAAACCCTCACGTACACACATATAATATATCATAGGATCACACCCATGTTCTCTCCCTCTCTGAATGTACTGTAATAAATGATTTGACCTTGAGTGATGAAGACGTATTGTGTGTGGATGGGTGGTTCTGTCCACAGGGGACAGAGAATAGACCCTCGCCTTGTATTGATTTGTTCATGTCTTCATTGTACAAGAAAATACACAAAGTTTGTGCAATACCTAATCTAATTCTAATGTCTGAGGGATTTTGGGACGTTGTAAAAAAATGCGTTGTTCTGTTGATCACTGAGAGAGCTTCAGAAGAGCTTTTGTCTTTTTATACGCACTCTCCATTCCTGAGAGGGAAACTGTCCAAGCAGACTCTTTAAATATAAGAGAGGATGCCTTTGTGAATCTAATATGAACGAGGCGGGCCACTCACTGGCTTTGGGGTTAATGCTTGCTGTGATTGGCTGCAGGTTTTTGATTGACATGAAGCTCTGCAAGAGTGAGCTGAGGATCAGGGTGGGGTTTAAGGGGATAAATGAAGCCCTGTCCCCTTTGAGACATGGCCTAAAAATTCCCAGCTTTTATCTTATTCAAACACACATTTCATTACAAATAGTACACAGAATAAATAGGACATAAAGAATTTCAGGATTAAATAATACTAATAGAAATAATGAATATTGTTATTATTATTATTATTATTATTATTATTATTATTATTATTATATAAAATACTAATATATATATATATATATATATATATATATATATATATATATATATATATATATATATATATATATATATATATATATATATACATATATACATTTTTTTTTTTTTTTTTGTTACATTTGGACTGAAATTTGACCCTGACATTTATTTGTGAGATTCACCCATCAGGCTGGTCTAAAGCAGATTCAAGCTGTAAGACCTACATATCTATTCATAGCATGTGCAGAGATGTGGATTTGGTGTATTGATTGCTCATTACCCAGTGTCAGAGCCAAGCTGATGGAGAGAGAAATTGGTTTTTATTTTTTCCCTCCATTTTCACATTGACACGGCTGTGGATCATTACATCTCTGTGCCATTGACAGTGGGAGTGATGAACAGGTGCTGGGATTTTTTCCTCTTTCATTTCCTTTCCTCTCACTTAGTCTCCATCCCTCTCCTTCAAGCACATCTCCAACTGTTTCTTTCCTGCTGTGGAATCCATTCATTCATTTTTTTTAAATATTAGACGCCTGTCAAATTGACAGTGCAGCAAAACCAGCTCCAGAGCAATGTGTTTTGTGAGAAACCTAATGAAACAGAGAGACGAAGAAAGGCGGGATATCATAGTACAGCTGTGGTCGGAGTGTGAACAGCTGATGATACACAGATACAGTAGCTCCTCGCTGTCAAGGCCAATCAGAAACTGTAAGATCCACCATTAAAATGAAAGCTGAGAAGGGGACAATTGTGGCTGTGTAAACATACAGTGGAAGTGCTGTACTATAGGAGGCCTGTGTGTCGGTGGTTGACGTCTCACTTTTTAAATAATGTCTTTTAATGGCTCATGGCTATGTAAGCCAATATCCTGACAGTCACGATCCACACTGAAATTTCTTCTCGATATAGCGCATTCTTTGTCTGGGTGGATGTAGTCATGCACCTGGGCTGCATTCATTCACTCACAGACTGACTGGCCACAGACTGCAGCTATATACGACACATGCCCCAGACGGAGCGGCTAGACGGAGACATGGACGCAGCGGAGTCATGTCAGGATTCAAAAGCAGTGTTCGCTCCTGCAGTGACAGATGGGAGAGGAGGCTACTGCAGACGCACACCTAACATGCAGTCAAGAGCTGCCATCTTTGACCAGAGGGCACTGACCTTTTGACCTTTAGAGCAATACAGTCTAATTAGAGTCTCTACCGTATAGTCAGAGGTATGAAACATATCATATCATATTTTCCTCCTCGTGAAAATTATTATTAGTTACTATTGCTCATACTCTTACTCCAACCCAATAACCTTGAGTATTAAAGTTTGGGCATGATACCTCATGGTTGCTATTGCTTTTCTAAGAGACTGGACTTAGAATTTGATATCCTAGCAAACAATAAAATGAGTGAAAAAACTCTTATTTATGGATACATATCACTGATACTTGGGGTGGGCTCTTTTGACCTGGGCCTGTAGCAACACACTAACAGCCACTCTCAACTAGGGCTGAACGATTAATTAAAATAAAGCAGAAATCGCAATATGACTTGTGAACAACATGCGTCAACCATCTTCCCAAACTTGTTATGAGAAGCGCTCATAAACCTGCTGTTGTCAACAAAAGAGAAGCTTTGAGGACTCCCTGTGGTTTTTCACCAACATTAAAGCTTGAAGGTTTAATGTTAGAAAATTAAGTAATTATGACAGGTGTACTGTAAAAAGATTATAATGTTGTGCTGTTTTTTATTCTACTAACAAACATACTAAACTAATAATCATTTTTATTCTACTAAAAACATATTAAACTACTACTACTACTACTATAATAATCACCATTATTATTTTATAGTCATATTGATATATAGTATTAATCACAAAATATTTGGCCAAACCTGAAACTTTTGTTATCACATTTTAAATAGCATTTTAAATTGTGCAACCCTACTCTGAACCCCTTTAGTAACTGCATAGCAATGCCCTGGCAACCAGCCAGGGGTGCGTTTCCCGTACAACGACATAACTCACTGCTTAACATGCATCATAGTACGAATCATCATTGTAGAAACTTAACTAGCTAGTCACAACTGTTTGTACCATGTAAGTTTGTGAAGCTGTTTGTGAATGTTCATTGGAACTATGGTTTCGGGAAACACCAAATTGTTCAACTATGTTGATAATGACGGAACTTGCGACCATAGTTGGCTAACGATGCTTTTGGGAAACGCACACCTGATCATTGTGGTGGCATGTCAAGCAAGACTCGAAACATTTTTGCATTATTTAGTTTCTTATTATTGCCCTCAAAACAAGTGCAGGTTTAAGATTGTGTGAGACTGAAGACCACCCACTGCTGCGTCACTAGCCACAGACCACAGGAAATTTTAACATTCACCTGCCTAAAGCTCATCTCCAGCCATCCGTCTTCAGCAAATATTTCTCTTTTGGATGCAGAGAGGCCATCCAGATACCCCACACCCACCCTTAAAATGCCGATGTCACCTACCAAACAAAAGAGCAGGAGGAGGCCCTCGGGACAGTAATAACATCCAAGTTAACCCTATCTTCTTTCCTCATTCCATCTTCATTATTTCCATTTTCAATCTTGCAGACATCCAGGAACGCCTGCAGGTATTGTGGCTAGCAAACAGTCAATTCTTTTTTTGTGTGTCAACAATAATTGCTCTTTCCCACTAATCTGAAATTAATATCTTTTAGTCTGATAAAGGTTTTGATTAAAACTCAGCCAGGGCAAAAAGAAATGAAGCATGAGAGAGCATTGTGAATGGGATCAAATCTAGAAGGCTTGTCTTTGTTGATATAGAGGTGATTGACAGGTATGAGAGCCACAGGCAAAAGCACACCGTGTAAAGCCCGGTAAAGCCAATATTGCCCTGGTAAGGTTACTGTGAGGGGCCTTTGTGTCAATATCAAGTATAGACACATATTTGTCTGGAAATATGACACTAAGCATCATTTGAAGGACACAAACCAGACACGTATCATATAATCAATATTTTACATATATTTTTGCAGGGAGTTTTCAGGAACTGAATCTGAAACTCTGATTTGTTAATATAAGTGATTTGGTACTCACCGCATTAGATCAATTGATACATGAGGCCTGAATCACCCTGTGTAGAGCTAAGGCTTGCGGTATATGACCTCATGTGGTACTGGATACTCCAGTCTTCCCACAGGCCATCATTCACCGATTTACTGTATATTTACTTCCTTTTGTTATGACAATGGCACAACGTCATGACAGATCGACTCTCATAGAATTGGCCTTTGAGTTTAATTATATTATGAAAAGATTCCTCCTCCCAAACTGTCAGTGTATTTCACCTCCTGTTTTATGGTAGACTGCCTTAGTCAGCTATTCCTTAAGACATTAATCTCTACATCTCTTCATGCCATGTGCACTTTAAAACTTCCTGCCATAGTCTGTAGATTTTTGGGAAGGCTAGCTCCTCTGTCAAACTAACAGATGTGTGTGTGTGTGTGTGTGTGTGTGTGTGTGTGTGTGTGTGTGTGTGTGTGTGTGTGTGTGTGTGTGTGTGTGTGTGTGTGTGTGTGTGTGTGTGTGTGTGTGTGCGCGTGTCTAAGTGAGGTGTACACTGAAACAAATCTATCTGTATATAAAAAAAAGCTTTCACTTGTTCACTAAGGTGAGTTAAACACACACTGGTCACACCTAGCACAATAGGTCACACTCCAATTGATCTCACGCCATCCCTTCAACCAACTTTTCACACTGAGGTTCTCAGCCAGTGACCAGAGCATCTGAAATTTCGTTGCGCTGTGTGAAGAATGAGGTCAGATTGGGATCAGAGGCCAAACTAAACCTACCACAGACACTTTCTCTACAGTCTAAACACTGACCACAAGCACTGCTTAACAAAGGGACTTTACCCTGCTCATATTTTTCTAGGTGGCATAGGATATGGTTCAGGATGTGGTTTGCTTTGATGTTTTGTTATATAATTTTTATGCACATAAAAAAAAAACCCTGCTAAAACAGAATAAGAAAACTCGACCAGTAATGTCTATATGGCAACCCTTATGCTGTGAAAAAATAACACTCCATTCCATTTTTTCCATGCTCCAGTCCAGAAATTTAGCAAATGAAAAAAGAAAAAGAAAAAACCCTGCTCTACATTTATTTGTTTGTTTTGGTGGGGCTGTATCTTGGCTGTATCTCTGTATTTTTGGGCTCCCCGCCCTTAAATGTACCAATTTAACCCCTAGTTAGAGAGAATCTTGTGACAGTTTCACAGCATGAGAGGTGCCATCCCTCTTGTAGCATATAGACCAATAATTGGCTGCCATGCTGTCAAAGCATGAAAAGAAGCACCAATTCCCTGTTGAGAATCAACCTATAGAAAGTTTCCAACCAGTCATTCACTTTATGGGAAGCCTGAGCCAAGCAGAATTGTAATGTTTATTTGCTACCAATTACAGGCTAATCAAAAACACATTTTCTTCAGTGAGTGACAGTACAGTCTAAATTGGTCACCTAAGCAAAAACAGAATTCTTTCTTACTGCCTTGAATGAATGAAATTTTTCCGTTGTACATCTCACTCATCTCTACAGTCAGTTATATAATATAATTGAGCTGAATATGGCTAGATTTTAAACTAAAACACTAAAAACTAAAATCAAATTTAGATATTAAAACATGCTTAAAATATTTTTTTTATTTTTGATAAAAAATAAATGCGGCCTTAGTGAGCAGTATTTCAAAATAATGATAAAATCTTACCAGCTCCAAATGTTTGAACGGTAGTATATATACATAATAATATAAATAAATTATTCATATAAATGTTTTTCTCATCTTAAACAAACTGTCATTGTTCTTCTCAAGCAAATTTATCTAGTTTAAAGAGGTGTAGATTTTTAGACTTATTTTACCCAGAATCAAAACATCCCACTCTTAAATACTGAAAGATTTATGTGAGGTCTCTATGAACCAGTTATTCTAATATATTTTTAAACCAAATGAATGGGGGCAATGGATAAACATTGAGCTGGATCTGAATCCCAGACATCCCCGACTATGCTGCTGCTCAATGAGCCTCTGTATATGTGTGTGTGTGTGTGTGTGTGTGTGCGTGAGCATGTGTGCTTGTTGTATATTCTTGCCTCTGCACTGTGTCTGACAGTGTCTCTGTGTGCACACTCAGGTATGTGTGTGAATACGCACACGTGTACAGTTTGTGTGTTCTAGCGTTCAGAGAGCCGCTAAGCGCACCAATAGTGCTCTCCTTCACAAAAGCCATTTGACGTGGACCCAGCCCAGTTCAGGAAGCCCAACCTAACAGCCTCCAAAACCCCCCACCTGACCAAGCGCAAGCCTGCCGTTTGAACACTGAAACCTCTCATTCACCTCCCTCCGTATACATCCACTGATTCCTCACCCACCACAAATAACCTTTAATGATGTCATAATGTGCTACACATCACTGTCTTCTGCATATAATGAGTGTACGATTATTAGTCATTTTTTAATTTTAGCTGTTATAAACGTTAGCAAAAACCACATGCATCGCTGAGCTAACAACAGCTCTGTGTGTTTTCCAGAATAAACTAGTCTTTTCCTCCCATTAAAAGGAACCAGAGAGTGGACTTGCATGTTGGGAATCAACTGCAGTACTATTACAGTTTCCTGTAACAACCAGTCTAAAAAAAAAACATTTACAGCTTCCCCTGAACAGTTTTAGTGGACCATATACTATGGTCTTTTTCCTTAATAGAAATGTAGGAAAATCTATGTAATGTCCTTGCAATGTTGAATAACGGGTGGGTCTCCATCTAATCCAAACAACCGTGGCTGTCCTCCGTTTTGTTAAACCCAAACAAGTGCTTCAAGCACAGTAAATTACACTGACTTTGGTGAGGAGGGAGGGGTAGCTAGACCACCTCATCTGTAGTTTTTTTTTTCACTCCCTTGTCACTCCGGCTGCAAGGAGCTTAATGGATTTTAGTCTTCTCTTCCACCTCGTGTCAGTGATATAAGTCAGTGAGTCTGCATGTTCACGCTGCATGATTGCAAAACCACGTAATTACAGGATTATGAGAGACTTACCTGTTTGCAACAAGCCTGCTCCGCTGTCACCAACGCCAAAGTGTTTCTGTATGTCAAGGAGGACGCCTGAGAAACAGAGACCGAGAGAGAGATTAGAATTTGTGCGCTGATGTAAATTTTGGCCTTTAAGCGCAACAATTTGAGTTGAGTAGAGCGCTGGAGTCTGTTTTCTGAGAAATAATTACTGAATTAACTCTCGGGCATCTTTTGTGCTAAGCAATTTAAAGAATGAAAAATATTGACAAGTGTTTCTTATTACATTTTTTTGTGATCCTCAATAATAGAACAACCATAGGCTTATGGATGAACACACGCACTTCTACTCTGGACTGTTTGAGTTGTAATCTTTCATCAAAATTACAAATGCACTGATATTACAGTTCAGTTAATAGTGGCAATATAGCCAAAATGACTACACTATGAAACACTATAATATATATATATTCATTTTGACATTTAATAAAGATTACATTAAAAAGTATCAAATATAAATCAAATAAATAATTTAATCTAATTTAATAAAATAAAAATAATAACATACACGATCAGGCAATGACATTATGAGCGGTGAAGTGAATAACACTGATTATCTCTTCATCACGGCACCTGTTAGTGGGTGGGATATATTAGGCAGCAAGTGAACGTTTTGTCCTCAAACTTGAAACTTAGAAGCAGGAAAAATGCGCAAGCGTAAGGATTTGAGCAAGTTTGATAAGGGCCAAATTGTGATGGCTAGACGAACATCTCCAAAACCTGGTGCCCGGTGTCTGGAGTGGTCAGTATCTATCAAAAGTGCTCCAAGGAAGGAACAGTGATAATCCGGCATCAGGGTCATGGTTGCACGTGGGGAGCGAAGGCATCAAACAGACGAGCTACTGTAGCTCAAATTGGTGTATAAAATATAAATAAAATATGCTCTAATATAAAATAAAAATGAAACGTCCTGTTGAAGCGTAACAGAGGCATTTGTATGTCCTCGGAATAAAAAAGAAAAGAGAAAGAAACAGTGTGAATGTACCTTGAGTTACAGACAGTAAGGAAAGACACTGGCTGAACTGGAATGCGAGCAGGTGGCGTGACTCGTGTGACAGGAATGTTACATATGTCACTATGTGCGGACAAGCCTGCACCTGCCGAAGTGCTTCTTCTCAGTACGTCTTTGCTACAACAAGCCAGTGACAAGTCAAAACGGGTGGCGATGGGAAACCGCGAAGCGATCGAGACGAAACTCAAAGATGACTAAAGCCACCACGGCAACAAAAACAAATTGCTATTTTTATTTCTCACAGCCACTCCTGTGTTATGTGTCTGTGTTTGCATAAGACCTTAAAAAGCATGACGTAATTAGCCAGGCAGCACTGAGAAGTTAATTAAGAGACGTTTCTGCGGCATTAGCTGTTTGATCCGGGTGCGTGTAAATTGCGGGAAGCCTGTGAAGCGGAGGTCTTTCTCTCTTCCTCTGTTTGTACAAGACTGTTCAGTGACTTAGAAAGATGTAACATCAGAGATAACTTCAAGCATGCTGGATCTCTATCGCTCTTGTCTAATTTCATTGGCTGTCAGTCACAGACTCTGTTTACAGCCAGTCCTGCATTGAGAAGTGTCTAAATGCCGTGTGCTTTTCACGAATGGAAGATCAAAGCATATGCCTGAGAAGAGTTAGACAGTTAAAGAGCTCCAGAGGCTTCATTTCTCGCTTTAAAGTGATCAGAAAGAAGGAATGTGGAGATGAGAGACTGATGATTTGAAGGCAGCAACACTGCAATTACACTAAAAAGGAAGTAATGCCCTGATCAAGAGCCCTTTAGATTCCTGGCCAACAAACGCATAACTACAGCAACAAACTATAGAGCGACACGATATGGTCAGATTAAACAAAAGATACATAAGCACAAGGAATCTTTTAAAAAAATCACTATTGAATTATGTGTGTTTAGTGAGTTTAATGCTCACTAAAAGTTCATCTTAAAAATTTAATAACAGGTTTTTTCAAACAGTGAGTTTATGAAACACTAATAATTAATTAAATCATGAAAATATAAAATTAAAATTAAGAAATCATTTAAAAATAAAAACACTTAATAACAATAATAACATTTTCTGTTTAGCTGCATGTCAAAATTTTTGTTTAGCTGTCTTGCTATATAAAAAGCTGATAATGAACTTGAAGCACTTTGAAATATGATGGCATTTTCTTTTCAGTTCCTAGCAAAGCATCTTGATTTAGCAGATATGAGAAGCCTGGGTTCATTTGAAAAAAATATGCCTTTGGCAACATTGTGTTTGCGTGACGCGCACGTTTTATCCAAAACAGATACATGTGAATCTGGCAGTGTTTTATTATCTTGGTTTTTTTTTATGTACCGCGGCAGTTCAGAAATGAAATGCCTAGTGGATGACACTAAAAGTGATGCTCCATCACGTTTGAAAATAACACCTACACCAAACCTAACCGACAGCAATAACCATTTTAGCTTGTTTCTACAACACTTTGAGCTCTTTTATCATAATATGTGTTTCACTCGTGAGCTACCTTGGTATTTTGCTATGTCAGAAAAGCCATAGATATGGATCAGGTTATGTGATGCAAGTGTCAAACTGTATTAGTCTACAAATCATGCACTATATGGTAAAAGTGTATTGAGTTCATAACATGTTGTGCAAGGAAAGTTTTTATTGATCATAATTTGTGTCATAAATGTTGGTGTTTTACTGCCTCTAGTGTTAATTTCAGCTAAAAACTGTAGTGAATTGTATGCATAGGTACGTTTTTGGAATTTTGTAAAAAAAATATAGTTAGAGGCATGTTTTTCCATTGAGCCATAGGTTGGATACGGAGGCGTTGGCTTCCACTGTCCATCTCTATGCTCAGGAGTGGGTGGTCCCACCCTCTTTCCATTAGTCTTATCTGAGGCAGTGTACTAATTACCTTGGTCACACTCCTCCGTTGCCCCCTATCCCCCAATCCCTCCATCTCTCCCTCTCCTCCCACTGGGAGGGGGATCCCTGTACCAGATGGTACTGCGTTTCTCCTCTTTCAACCGAGACTGCACCTGCCCACCCTCACGCCTGCCAAAGACACAACCTCAACCACCACTCTCTTCCCACCAAAACTCCCACAAGCACAACTGATGCAATGACTGTTTGGAAATATGATTGATTCAATTTGTGAAGTATGTCCATATTTAACATAATAAAGGAAAGACTTTTAACTGGAAGAGACTGGTACTAGTAGGTCAGTGTGTGCACAACATAACGCTGAACCATTAGAGCAACTGTCATATTAGTAAATGATGTTCTGTGTTTGGCAGGCGATATCATCCATGTGTGATTTGCCCTAAATTCTTCTCTCTTTATCTTGTCTTCTGGCTCTCTGATAAAGACATACTGCTCAGGGAAAACATGGCAACACCTTGACATTTTTCAGAGAGAGCTGTCATTATGCATCTGAGGTGCAGCAGCTCTGACTACATCTTGCATCATACTGTAAAACGGTAGGCGATGCCACACAAGGTGATGCAAATGCCCCAAATGGTACCAGTAAAATCATCGACCTTCTAGTGTCCGCCTTGATGCCGCCAGCCCTGAGGTGTTGCCATAGTAACACGGCACGGGCACACACACTAAGGAGGGAAAGGTCTGCTGGAGATTGGTCAGATCAGACTGACTAAAGTGGAAAAACAAATATAAGACTGATTTAAAAAATAAAATAAAAATTGCTTAGCAAAACTACACTTTATCTGATATCTGTCAGGTTTGACTGTCACTTACAAAGCATTTTGCTGCTGCTTATTTATGATTGCTTTACTAAAATCCAGAAACCGCAACAGATACTAAGGGGCAAAAGAATGCTGTCCTGCCTGTTGACTGATCTATTGCATGCAAAACACATCACTGAAAAGCCAACAGCCATTGAGTGTAACATTCTGTTACAGCATAACGCCACATAAAAGTGGCTGAGATATAATCAGTTTTCTAGATAAAGAAATCTGTTCATCTAAAATAAATAAACTCGCTTTACCTGATAACTGCTAAATGGACTTATGGAAGCAGTTTTTTGTTTGGGGACAAATTTGTCCTGACCAAACCTTAGTTTGCTAGTTCAGCGTGTGTGTGTGTGCGTGTGTGTGTGTGTGTGTGTGTGTGTGTGTGTGTGTGTGTGTGTGTGTGTGTGTGTGTGTGTGTGTGTGTGTGTGTGTGTGTGTGTGTGTGTGTGTGTGTGTGTGTGTGTGTGTGCGTGCGTGTGAGTTCATGTTTTTCATGGGGACTTGTGTCACCATGAGGATCTAACTTGAGGTCCCCATGAGGAAACAAGCTTATAAATCATACAAAGTTAGCTTCTTTTTTTTTTTAAATGTAAAAATGCAGAACGTTTTCTGTGATGGTAGGTTTAGGGGTAGAGTTAGTGTAAGCGGATTAGTGTAAGGGGATAGAATATACAGTTTATACAGTATAAAAACCATTATGTCTATGGAAAGTCCCCATAAAACATGGAAACACAACGTGTGTGTGTGTGTGTGTGTGTGTGTGTGTGTGTGTGTGTGTGTGTGTGTGTGTGTGTGTGTGTGTGTGTGTGTGTGTGTGTGTGTGTGTGTGTGTGTGTGTGTCTAATTAATAATTATGTTCTACATTAATGATTTTGAAATATAATGTGTTGGTGATAGAATGATACTGCAGGGTAGAAACTGTATGATGTAAGTTATTGTTATTTAACCCTAGCTTTAAAATAATAAGTCTTGAACTAGAAATAGAAAGTCTTAGATTAGAAATAAATTAAACCCACTAATTCAGATTTGCTCACAAATCACACCGTAAAACTGCAATGCAAACAGATTGTGGTGTGAGAAAAAGCGTCTTTTGTTTTCTAGCACACTAGTTTCATTATCCTAAATGCTAATGAAACATTGACCCGTTCATGTAGGTCTCCATCTTATCAGCTGATTGGTGCAGTGAAATGGCGATATGCTAATGTTGGCGCTATTACGTAAGATGCAGAGCATATGAATGATGCTTTATGTTATAATGCTTTCATAGTGCCGTCCCCAGGGGACCCACTGGACATTGACCAGTGGACTGACCAATAGCATGTTTGATGAAACCTCTGTGGGTCAGGATGAGCAAATCATTTTTGTTAATGCGTCTAGTGCTATTTTAAATCTCTGGGGAGTTCATTCAAGTGAAGCTGTTTAATGGATCCTGGAAGCTGGAGGAGCAGCCCTCCTGCATTTGATTTACACAAGTCGTGTGATGCTATCTTTGACATACATTGTTTGGACCCACTTACATCTGATCTGATAAGAGGAAGCCAGTCTGTGAGTTTAAGTGCTTGTTTGGGTAGAGAGTGTGTTCTTAAAGAGTATGAGCTTGTCCATGCCAAGAAAGACCAAGAGGTTTGAGTTTTGATATACTAACCTTCTCTGAGGTGAGCTGGCGATATGTCAACACATTTTTGAGTGTGTGAGAAACAGTCTTTTATGTATAAACCATAACATTCATTTGAACAGGAAATGGTTCACCGGCTGAAATTCCAATACGTTCAAATCCTAAAAAGGCAAACATCACCTATTCATCTCTCAGAGGCTTAGACAATGGCAAACATTTTTCTTAGACTCCAGACACAAAACCCCATTAAGGTGGGGATACTGCATTAATGCACACAACACCCTGTTCTTATTTTTGCACACAGACACGTCACCGCATAGACCCAGAGGACTGTCTGGTTGTCTGGGGAGAGAGAACGAAAACGAGGATCATTGAGTGGTAGGACAGACCTCATTTTACAATCCCCAAAAGAGAGACGAAAGACCTGAGCAACCCCCGGTGCTATTTCAGGGCTAGGAGAAGTAGGTTAGGATAACGGCATAGCAACAGAGGCCGGCCGTCCTATATACTGTAACTGAGAAGACGACGATAGGTGAGAAGAAAGACAACTGGAACGAAAGCAAAGCTTGGTATATTCAGAACTCTTTGGGGAAATTTTACTGAGAATGAACCTGCTGTAGCGCTGTTTACTTGCACACTCCACTGCAATCCAGATACCTGAAACAGGTTTTTAAAATGCAGAAAACGTGCTCAGATTCACAGCAAGTTATAACATTCTTCTCCATTATTTGATCCTCACAACTGGTGCCATGATCAACAGAAATGTACACAAATATCTTTTAAATTAAATGTAGTTTAGCACAAAGCTAATAACACCAGACACATAAGTAAGTAAGTAATGGTCAATCTATAGTAAGACAGCATGTAAAAGCAATTTTCAATGAATTGCATCCTCTGATGGCACCGTTTGCATTGTTTTAGCACCCGGTTAACTAAAGAAAGATGCAAATGTTCAAATTCAAAGGATAATGCATATTATCCTCCATCATTTGATTACTATTTGATGAATCACTGCTGCCATGGTCACACCAACATCTCCTTTAAAGGAAATGCTGTTTAACACAATGCAGAAAAAGCTAAATCTATTGGGGCAAGCAGGACAAGGCAGAGTTTCTCACGGAGGAGCTTCGGAAGCTTCGGGAGGACCATTTATGTTACGTTTTGTTTATGTGTGTGCGGCAGTCGCCCGTGATGGGCTGCCGCTTTACTTTAGTTTTGTGTTTGTTTATTTCATGTTGATCAAAGTTTTGAACGTTTACCGGTTCCCACCTCCTTCTTCCCTGATCCTTTAACATCGTTAAAAATCTATAATAAGGCTAATTTACATGTATACAGTATGTTAACAAAAACTAAAACAAAAACAAATAAAAAATGTTATAACTGAGTACCTGCTTAAACTACATTGCAGATGGTTAGTAAATAAAATGCAGGGCTTTGCGCTGCAGTACTGCATTTAAAAGTGGCACAACTGTTTCTAATTTGCTCCTGTGTGTGTGTGTGTGTGTGTGTGTGGTAGGTGAAACTGCAGTACAAATGTACATTTCCATATCCTGTGTAATGCTACTCTTTGCGGTAAGAGAATGTTTCCTCTTCACTCTGTTATGAAGTTCTCTCCCTCATTCTTTTCATTCTACCAAACCACTGGTACACTGTTCGGCTGCTGACACATCCTGAAGCTCTCTTCCTCCTATTTTCTTTTCCTCCTTTCCCATCCCCTTCTCTGCTTCTCTCATCAGCTAGGGGTGATCCTTCTTAAAGTGTCACAGGAATCGATGTAACAACACCTCAGCTCTGAGAAGTTACACATGTGCGAAAGCGAGAAAAAGACTGTTCCCGTGTTAACCCTTCCCAGCTTCCCTCTGAAAAATGTCTGCCCCCTTACACCGAGCCAAACCTTTGAGAGTGCAGTGGCCGGGTAAGAGCTGACCACAAATATGCCTGTCTGTTCTTGGCGAGCTCCTGACCGCCGGGTCCATTGATATCCCGCAAAGCAACGGATGCTTTTTCCACTCAGCCTTTTAACCACCACATGGTCCGTATAAACACAATGCAGATGTCAGAGGAGCAGGGGGGTGTTTTAGCGGGCGTTTGCGGGTGTGGGTGTTTTGGAATTCCCTCACCATTTCATACCAGTAGTTCCTCATTACTGCCTCACCCTCAGGCTGGCTGCCAGCGCTGCTTGTCAGAGTATCGTGGTGTACACTGCACTGCTGATCTGAGACTGGTTTTAAGGTGTGTGTGCATAAAAAAAAGAAATGATGTATGAATATGCAATCGCAAATGCACAGTAAATGTTTCCCAGACTCATTTCTTGTGTACACAAATACTTGCCCAAAGAGTGTAAATACACTGTGCACTGCAGGGCTTCTTCACCAAAACAATATAAATATTTTATACATTTTAAATATTGCATAAAAATATTGTTCGTCCGGAGGTGCTATGCAGAAACAGCACAGTATTTAGGCATTAATAATTCATAAGAGAATTATCCTCTGGAGTATGAGCCCATGTGTCAGATGTATAGATGTGCAGTGGTCAGAATGCACCGGAGCGCAGGAAAATCCCCAGGCTGCCTGATTCCCCCTTAGATACTCAACATCACTGTCGGAGCGAGTATGGTCAGTAAATGTATGGTAGCAGATAAATATCAGTACACTTACTCCTTACACACTGGTACAGAACTAGAGTGGTTTTCTGAGACACATGAGTAAAGATGTTTAGCAACAGTAGACATTGGCAGTAATGTTCACTATACATTTATATAGGGGATATTTCACACAGAGGCTTTAAATGAGCTGCCGTTTCATTAAATGAGCTACTGACTACACTGAACAATTTTGTGGATCACATTTAGCTGGACAGAAAGCAGTTGGCAGACGCTGGAGTGCAATTATGGCCACCCTTACTAATCAGCCTGATCTGATACCATCCTGTTGGATGCTAATGTTAACTGCCAACCAGAAGCTTCAATTACCTTCCCTTCTCTCAGATTCTAATGAAAATTCACTTGACGATCAGCTTTCTTTCCTGTGTTGAGGTATTTCCAGTTGATACTAGATTTGGGATGGTGATTTTTTTTAAACAGCCATAAATATTATTTGCTACTAATTTGCAAGTGGTATTACTGTAAACTTACCACCAGCATATACTCAACACACTCCAGCATATACACTACTAATTCAAAGTTTGGGGTCAGAAAGATGTTAAGCAGCACAACTGTTTTCAACATTGATAATAAGAAATGTTTCTTGAGAGATCACGTGACGCTAATGGCTGCTGAAAATTAAACTTTGCCATCACAGAAATAAATAACTTTTTAAAAGTTATTCAAATATAAAATAGCTATTTGAAATTATAATAATCTTTTACAATATTACCATTTTTACTGTAATTTTTAGCAAATAAATGCAGCCTTGGTGAGCAAGACTTCTTTAAAAAACTTTTCTTTTTTTTTTTTTAATTGTACTGACCCCGAACTTTTGAACAGTAGATACACCAAGACCAACATCATCTGATGACGTAGAGCCATTAACTGGCTTAACGTTTTGCTGACTGACATTAGACAAGCCTCATTTGTAGCCTAATCCTGATGCTTTGTTTTTATTTTTTTATTTTTACATAACACAGAAAGGGATTACTGTAATTATGAGGGCTTTTTTTTGCCTGTAACGAGATTTAATTTGGCTTTTCTCACTCGCTATGCCTCTTTTGCTTATTCTCCTTTTCTTCTCTTTGTTCTCTAAGAGCTGTGTAGGAGTGGGGTGGGTCCTACCCAGGGGGGTGTCAACAGTGCCCGATTCTGTGAATAATAATTAGTCCTGAATAAAAGTGCTGAAGTGCTTGATTATCTTTCTTAATTACTGTCGTTCCCATTGATAGTGTAAACCTATAGCGAACATCATTAATTAGCCCATATCCCTCAGACAAACATGTTGAGATGGTAAACTGAATCTCTTAACCAATGCAAAAATTGGTTACACTTTATTTTAAGGTGGCGTAGTTACATTGTACTTATGCAACAAATAACGACTGAGTAATATTAAGTAAATACATGTACTTACTATAGAGTTATGGCTAGGGTTTGGTTTAAAGTTAGCTAGTTGTAATTATTCATAATTTACTGTTATTATTATAGTAAGTATGTGTAGTAACATGTACACTATGTCACCTTAAAAAAATTTTTTATTTAAAGCATCTATGTTAAGTTAATCCAAAACATAGTTCTTAATGAATTTTAAAGTTTGTGTCCATTAATTGCGTTCGAGCACTATCTACTCTGGCCGAAACATCTTTGAAGCTGTTCAGAAAATGTCTAAGGAGAAGAGCTCAATCAATAAAGCTTCAAACAGCACAACGAGCCCAACTATTCTCAATGAACCAATTGACAGTGTTTCACTCTCAACCTAGAGTGAAAGTAAACAGAGAGAAGAGAGTCAAGAGGTGTCATGAGACCGAGTAAATGAAAACTGGAGGGAAAAGAGGGAGAGGGAGAAAAGGAGAGCGCTAAATTGGATGGGGCATTCCAGCACACTTTGGTCTGAAAAAGCCTATGCTGAGAGCTGGTCTTTCAAGCTCAATTTAACATTAGACTATAGCCATACTGCTCTGTGTGAATGGCCATGAGCTTTAGACAACTGACAGATGTGTGTGAAAAAAATTATATTTTCAGTCAGTTATACACACATAAATGTTTCACGGTTTTCTCTTATGCTGTACAGACCAGTTTTAGCTATTCTTTAAAGAAGATATGACTCCTTGCTACTTGCTAAGATTCTTCATCCAATTTAATACCAAAGGGTCAAAATTCGATTCAGAAGAAATAGAGCATTTATAACCTTAGAGAATCATACAGAGGGCAGTAATAACTTTAAGTGCTATATATGGTAGGAAAGTTGTCATCTTGACTCCGCATGGACGGGCTTTGCTTTTTGATCTCTCAGAGGACACCTATGGTGAGACACCTAGTGCAACCTTTATTCCTATGTCATAACCTATCATCTATATATCTGATTTGAATTTCAACCTCCTTTCAATTGGACTTCCAATGCAGTGCAAAGTATGAAAATTGTGAGACAAATAAAAGAACAAAAAGTGCATCCCACAGCTGGACAAAGCAGTACTGATATGATCCACCATTCATTATACTAAAGGTATTTCTTCTGGACCTAAGCTTCTGGACCTCATTACTAAAAATATATTTTTACAATAGTTGACCCAAAAAATGACCCTTATGACTGGTTTTGTGGTCCAGGGTCACACGGAGAATACTATACTAGAAGCTTTTTTAGCGGAAATACAGTCTATTCACTTTCTGGATCTACCAGAGATCCACATGGGGCATATTCAAGAACTACTGTAGTCTGTAATCGACTGTAGCCCCAGAAACCTCTGTTCTATGCAATCAATACGTAGACACACACCCATGCAATCACGCAGAGACCTCCTGATCATTTTTATCTGTCCCAGCGTCTTTTATTACATCCATTTCTTGCTATGCAATGCACTATTTTCATCCACTCTCATTGAGAACAGCCGAGAGTCCCCAGCACAGTAATCCATCTCACTTTCTCCTTCATGAATTAGAGATAAATCTCATTTCTTCCTGGTCGAGTTTAATGCAGAACAGTGCAAGACACTTTCAAGATACAGTATGTCTTAGATTTGTATTTTATCCTGCAGACAAATAAAAATAAAAAAAATGGCCCAACAAAATGTTCCGCCACAGAAACCCAAGAGAAACGTTCAAGAAATAAAAAGGGTGTGAGATTATAAGAGCCATAAAGAAGTGGTTTTGGCCGTTTAAATCTAGATCCTTTGTATTGATTTTGTTATGATAAGCACCTTTCTGTGTCGTGGGTAACTATAGATCGGAGGTAACTGTGGGAAAACAAATCAACCGCATCACTGGAATTCCAGCTCTACCTCCACATTCCACAGCAGTGAGGTGGAGACACACACCTCACATACACACATGGGTATTTTAGGCGTTAGTTGTAGGTAATTATTATGTTCTGGTGTGGCCAAATAACTCAAACTATTGTGCTAACTTGGTAAGAATGCCAAATTAATCCTTAAAGGAAACTAAGGTCTTAAGGTGTTTTCTATAAGGTAAGGTATTTATCATACAGCAAGTAATGGACTGTGCTTGAAACAGCCAGGGACTTACATCAGTTTAATAATAAATATTGCCTGCTCTATTATCTAGTTCATGTACAGTAAAGTGGCTGAGGCACAACACTGACTTATCCTACAACTGCAATGCTGTGGTCTATGGGCTTACAATGTCAGAACTTTTCTCTTTAAAATCTTTCTATATTTAATATGTAATTAAAAGTTTGGGGCCTGTAATATTTATTTTGAATGGTTTTGAAAATATTCCAAAAATACAGTAAAAACTGTAATATTGTGAAATATTATTAAAGGTACACTATGTAAAAATCATGAACCCATCTTCCAAACCATGGTTTTGTCTTAATCTGAATCACAAATGGTGTGTCTATAATAAGTGATTATATTCAGACTATTTTAGACTGAGCGGGGTGACAATCATTGTGGAGTAGCCCAGTACCTGTCTTCATATAATGTACATAAATAGAGAAGTAGCTCTGAGAAGACTACAATGTTCTTCCGAAAGACGCATGCAGTTTTGTTTATCAACTGCCAAAAAGTTACATAGTGTACCATTAAACATTTCTATTTGAATATATTTTATTCCTGTGATGTCAAAGCTGAATATTCCGCCAGCAGTCTTCAGTGTCTCATGATCCTTCAGAAATCCTTCTAATATGCTGATTTGGTGCTCAAGAAACATTTCATGTTGAAAACAGTTGTGCTGCTTAATACCCTTGTGGAAACAATGATATATTTTCCACAATACTTTGATGAATAATCAGCCTTGATTTGAAATGGAAATCTTTAGTAACAATGTAAATGTGAGTTTTGATCCTTGCTGAATTTTTTTTAAATCTTTCAAACTTAAGTAATGTAAATTTTGTTTCAACAGCCGACCACAAATCAACCAGGCCACTAGGAAAAGTCCCGTGGCTCCCTATAGCCATTCTGTCCCGGCTTACTGTACAGCATACATAAAGGCATACTTGTCTCCATACTATGCAAGGGGTTATTTTTAGGACTAGTGAATGGCTCTGAGAAATGAATGAGCTTAGTTAAAGAATCACTGGAATTCAAACATGTACAGGGTAGGACGTTGATGTGTGACTGTCACCCTGAGGTTTTGAGAAAACATAGCCTGTTCCTCTGTGCACACCTGAGGCTTTAAACTCTACACATCTACACTTCACACACGCACTGAAACACCAGGGCAAGATTTCCTGAAAGTGAAAGTGTTTCTGCCATGTAATGTGTCGGGGTGACAATCAAAACCATATGTTCTCAAGTATAAATAGATTGCATACAATGAGGACACATACAATATAAGATAGATGTGCTTAATTGCAAGCTTTGGAAGAGTGCTACAAATACTGGCTTGATGAGATGATATTTCAGTAGGCCTGTCCTTTCATCCCTGTATTAATAGAGATATCACAAAACGGACAGATACAGTCACAGGTCTGAGCATCTATTTACCTAGACACTGACAGTGTGTCACACTGTGTAGTCACACACATACACGCTTAGGCTATAATCTGGGAAATAGCATGTTACATAATACCCGTGGCTGATTATTTACTCAATCACTATTGAATAGAGGGAAAGATGACATATATTCCTCCTTAATAAGACTCTACAAATATAGACTTGCAGGAAAGTCCAGTTTAAATATTTGTCCTGGCAATATAAAGTCTTTCCGAAGGCTTACATTACGGACAAAGCTAAGCTTTAGTAGAGTAGTTTACCCTACTGACCCTTCTTTTGATTTTATTTGGTCAATATTTACTCAGAAGTCTTATCTAAAACAGAACAGATTGTCAGCCTAATCCATGAATATTATCTACCCTCATATAACTAGAACAACTACTTAAATCATAAATGACTTTAGGATAAGTCATTAATCTTCTGAGATTCCGGTATCTCTCAGTTATGCTGTAGTACCTATGGGGATTTGCGATGCTTTCAGAATGATTTAGCCATTGTTATGATGCATCCAGAAAGATTAATGTCAGGATCACTGTGTTTGCCCCTCTCTCTGTGTAGAAATATGGAGGATGGGCTTTTGTGTCACTTTAATGGAAAATGAATGAAAAAAATGCTACAGTATGAAAAAACATAAATTTAGTGGTACTGTTCACTACCGTTCAAAAGTTACAGCAATTTTCAGCATCATTACGCCAGTCTTAAGAGTCACATGATCCTTCAGAAATCATTCTAATATGCTGATTTATAATCATTGTTGAAAACAGTTGCGCTTATTTTTGTGGCAACCATGATACATTTTTTTGAATGAATAGAAAGTTCAGATAAACAACACTTTTCTATTCCTATTAAAAATCTAAAGCATCCTCTCTGAATAAACTTATTGAATAAAATATTGTAATTTTATTGTAAAATACTGTTAAAAAAAAAAAAAAAAAAAAAAAAAAAAAGGTCTTGATTTTGGATGTCTTGAGTGTTGAATGAAAATCTGTATTATACGTACCATATTTTATAGATTCATGCACTTTTACTGTAAAATAATGGTAAAATTATACAGGCTCTTATAACAAAAGTGATAGCATTAGCATAGCATAGCATTATACAAACGCTTCTGCTAAATGAATAAATATAAATGTACATGTTGGCCATCATGGGTCAGCGGTCCAGCTTGAGGATGTCTCCCACACTCGTATTAATACATTCTGAATGATCTTGATCTAATACACAGTGACATACCTGAGACTTCCAATCTCACAGGTGCGCTCCCCCTTTAGGCGCCCCTCCCCGCTTCCTCCCCCCTCCTCTACAGCTGTCTGTCAAACTCTCCGCCTTTAATCCCTTAGACACACTCGATCAAAAAGACACATGTTGAGGCTGAGAATCACAGTGAATCCCAATTTTAAACAGACAAACACCCACGCATAGTACGCATCTGTTTGGACACGCGATGAGCTAAATGCGGGCCACCAATTATATTAACAGGGTCAATGCCATTTAAACAAGCACGTCAGCCATCTCTCTGGTGGAAAAACATAACAAACGCTGTGCCTTGTTTGGATTGTCCACGCTACATTAAATGAACATAACATGGGCCAAATGAAAGACAAGCCCGTTAAAAAATAAACCGAACAAATCGCATCCCGGTTCTCAGAGGCTGTTAGCGGACATGATTGTGTCAGTGTTTATTTTGAGAGTCACCAGGCTGCTTCGCCCAATACAGCCTCTCCGGCGCAAGATGAGAATTTGTCCCGCTGAACACCATTCGTGTCTATATATATATTATACACTGACCTTATTGTTGAGGTCAGATAGGCAGTCATGGTTGTGTGCTCTTTATAAGGAAACTGCTGAGGTAAATGAATGAAAATAAACGATAAAGGAAGGCTGGAAGTTCTTTTCACTCACTTTCTTGCCCAACTTTTAGGGCTAGGTCAAGGCTTAAGAAGCCAAGCTGTCTTTAGGGAAGTAGCGGCTGTCACAGAAATGGCCTTTAGTGCTCGTGTAATAGATGCCGTGACCACATGAAAAGCACTGTCGAAAGGAGGAAGAACTGCTGTCTAATTCCAGCCACTGCTATCACAGGCAGCACATACTGTATCAGCAAAATACAATCCAAAATACAAAAACACACACACGTGCCAAAAAGAGATCTGAATATGAGAGAACTTAAATATACGGTCAAAATTTGTTCAATTAATAGTGTACACCATGCACGGTTGTGGAGAAAATTAAATACTCTGTGCCTTCATCAATACATTTCAGGATTAGGAGCTAAACTTGTAATCGTCTTTTAACGACTTTAATGGATTTATATTTCAGGTTTG
Organism: Paracanthobrama guichenoti; assembly: GCA_018749465.1. Classification (NCBI taxonomy): domain Eukaryota; kingdom Metazoa; phylum Chordata; class Actinopteri; order Cypriniformes; family Gobionidae; genus Paracanthobrama; species Paracanthobrama guichenoti. The sequence goes on from CM031947.1 coordinate 18,771,501, forward strand.
AGAAAGACATCAGTAGTAAACACAACAGCTCTATAACTGCATCTACGAGGAACAATTACAGTGCATATGGGAATCAACTTTGGGAGAAATGGAAGCCATTTGTTCTTCATGAGGGTTTCAGAAGAGTGAGACAAGCTTATAAACTCAATTACTGAGAGTTTTTCATTACTTTCATGTTTTTGTTGTTGAGAGTCCTTTAATAGGAACACAGTAAAACAAGTGAGGGAAGGGGAGAGAGACGACAGCCAAGCCTAAAGTGACTGAGCCAACCTCAAAGTTTCATTTCAACACAGACAGCCAGTTTGTTGCAGGTATATTTAAAATGCACTGCTGTGATACTTGCCCACATACTGTAAAAGCTCCCTCACAAATAAACACTTTTTCCTGTCACATTCGTCTTCTTTTGTTTGGCTAACATTCTGTCATAGTAATTAGCTTTGGCTAAGCTAAAGGTATAAACCGTATCAAACGTTTTCAGCTAACAATGGGCCATGGAGAGGAATTGAGAACTTCTTGCAAAATCTGTGCGGGGAAATCTTTCGTCCTCACACAAATTCTGGATTGTGTCAATTCCTATTAAATTAGATTTCACCTGTGAAAATTTGCTGAACAATGGTAAATGTGATGGAACCTTTATGCAAACGCCTCTAAACATGAGCTGACTAGTCAAATTTAAAAATATGTAATTCTATAAAAGAAACATATAAACATTTATTAGCACATGCACTGCACACAAAGTGTCATTACTGTATGTGTAGCGCATATGCTACGTGCTACTACTGCTGTCCTCCTTTAGTACAGCATACTGTTTTGTAACTGATAGGCCTTATCACACCTTCAACTCACACCATAAGGGGCACAACTGGAAATAACAGAGTGTGTGTGTGTGTGTGTGTGTGTGTGTGTGTGTGTGTGTGTGTGTGTGTGTGTGTGTGTGTGTGTGTGTGTGTGTGTGTGTGTGTGTGTGTGTGTGTGTGTGTGTGTGTTTCAAAAAAGGTACTGCCAAGGAGTGTGTCCAGGCAGAACTAGAGCTGAGCCAGCTAGACTGGACCATCTAGTGCAGAAGAGCAATGCAGCAAAACGTACAGTACTGTACTCTCCACTTCCCCTCACAAACTGTGAGCCTGTATTCTGAATGTGCATACATGCCTATTCTCCCTAAAGGAGCTCCTCGGGCTGCTGGATTACCCATCACACTTAATTAAGCATTGAGATTAGACATTCTCATACCTCAGATGCCTTTAGGAAAAAAACTGCATCTCATAATCCAGATTACCAGTCAAACTGCCTTCATTAGAGCAGGCGTCAGGCCGGTGGCTCAACTGAGGATCTTAGATCAAATAATGTTAAGTGGCCACCGTCTGTACGTCCCAGTGGTATTCCCCGCGCCTCCTAATCCCTGTCTTAACCGTAATCTGTTGTTGAGCTCAGCCTGTCTGCTGGAGGGACTGTTGCCAGCCAGCCTCCCTGGGTCTGAGCCATCACAGCCAAACCACAAATTTAATCAAACTAAATGGTTCACAACCTCAGTCCCATCAATCTGATCTTTCGGTCCCACTGGAGGCTGTGTTGGAGACAGAAACAGACAGATATAGATAGTGGACAACTATAATGGGCCAATAGGGAGAGAAAGACGAGGGCAAATCAGCCCCAATGTTGCAGAAATGCACCTCAGGCTAAACATAAAGAAGGATAAAGTCTCCTCCTTTGACTTTGACTAGCCAGATATGAGTTATAGCAGATAGCCCAGCCACCAAAAATGCACAACATGAGCCTAAAGTGACCATATTACACTCACACCTCACACAGCAAGTTTTTCCCCATGATTCAGCACACATTCACAAGCATGGTTTTCTCCCTCCATGCTTCGTTCTTGCTCTGTGGTTCCTCATGAGGGATTGGTTGTCTCTCCTCTGCTATAAAAACTGCACACCCACTAGTTTTGTTTAGGTGGAGAAAACAGCCAAATTAGAGCTTTGCCATTCTCTTTCACACACAAGAATATCAATCAGTTTAACATAAGACAGACAAGGCCAAAATGACACACACTGCTTTTTTAGAGACACACTCCCTCTTTTTAGAGAATTAACATTTGGTTCTGGCTAACAGCGATGAGAGACTTTGGTTGATGCTAAAAGATTCCAAGACAACCACAGCCTGGAAGAAGGGCTTGTAAAAAGCGAAATTGGCAGTAAATGGATATGACTTCAATAGCAAAAAAACTCAAATTAAGTGTTTTCACAGTGACTGTATTTATTACCCCCGATTTCAGTCATTGGGACTGAATTATTTTATATGTAAGACACTGACTGAGAATGTAATGTTAAGTTGTTCAGTTTTACAAACAATTGCTGCATGCACATTTGATTTAATTTTGCTTGTGGTTGAGAGTAAACTGCTGCACTAAAACTTAAGTGGGCACAATGCAAATTCTAAAGCATCGTGGCTTAATAAATGACTTTTAAATTATGGCTAAACATCTCTGTTTGCTTTACAGGGATAGTTTACCCATAAACAAAAATGCTGTTATCATTCACTCTCAAATAATTTTTATTTTTTAACATTGGACCCCACTGTTTCATTGTATGAACAAAAAAACAGACATTGTTTCTAATATATTTGTATGTGTTCTACATACGAAAGTAAGTCATACAGGTTTGGAATGACATGAGGGTGAGTAAATGATGACAGAATTTTGTTTTGGGTGTACTATCTCCAATTTTCCCTCAGACACACACACACACATACCACTGCTGAACACCATTAATATGATACCTGTGTCAGCCTGACTGCAGTACAAGTGACTGAACAGTAGTGGTGAGGAGGTCTCAGCAACCATGTGGATCATTCTCTCTCTCACACACACACACACACACACATGCACATACTAAAGAGTGGCCGTCACCACTGCAGGATGGCTGCGTCAGCTCTAGCCTCTCCTCTTTACCCATGAAGGGGGCTTCACCCTCACATACACACTTCCCATAATGCATGATCAATCAGACACTGAGGTGTAGAAGAGATCCGTGCTAAACTCAACAACACTCAGTCTGCTGGTGAAGCACTCACATATTAAACATTTACAAAACTCCTCTCCTGAGAATTGACTGTTTTTGCTGCAATCTCCCTGCAACATTCATCTCATACGTCTCTCTATATACATTCTCTGTTTCCTTCTGTTCAAGCATCTATACTGTCCAAGAGGTTGATTTCACATGAGTAGTTCTATAGCATGATAAAGAATCCAGCCTTTTCATAGACAAAAGTGTGTATCTGTTAACTCACTTGAGTAAAAACGGATGGAATTTGCCTTACATTGCTATTTGTATCCATGAAAGAGGATGATAGATCTGTTTATTCAGGGTAACCTTTGAATGAAACGAGAATGATTTGGAGATGGCGAGATTAGATGAGTTGTGTTGAATGTTGCCGAGCCTTGTAGTATACAAGCGAGCGCCACAGACGGCCATGATCCGTTAACATTGCCTTGTCTATTTTTTTCTTTCACGTCTTCCACATTTCACGCCATTAATTACTAACTGACGTCTTAAAATTGACATGTTCAAATCGACATCTTAAAACTGACATCTCAAAATTACAATAAAGTAGCCTATGCTGCAGAGGCGCGCCATTCAAGCCTCCCTCACGCGCTGTCAAAAGTATCTGCGAAGCGCGCGCTAGAGGGAACGTGATGTTCGGCGCAGAAAGAACAGACACTGCGAACATCTCCATTTCAGTTATGGAATAACGTAAAAATACCCTTTTTTTTCTTCTTCTTCCAATTAAAAATTGTTTGTAATGAATGACAAGTAGTAAATATCATGTTACGTTGGCTATAGGCGTATTTAATTAAAATAAAATAAAAATATTTCACAAGCTCCACTTGATAAAGAAGCAGGTGCAGAGCATTTCTTAATAGGCAACTTACATCATATCAATGAAATGCGACCAATTTCTGTCCAGAAACAAGACAAACGTGTTATATAGCCTTGCAAGTAAAGCAAAGAGGGGAAATGGATTAAAAGAGCCGAATCCACTGTTGATGGCTATACTAAATCCCGCATCTCAGAAACCCCTAGCTAATAGCGCACTCTTGACTTGTTCCAAATCTCTAATCGCTCGTCATTAGTTATTCATGAAAATTACCCCTCTCAGAGTGTGCTGGAGCAAATGTCAGCTGACATGTCGCCTCAGATCACCAAGTACCCACACAGAAAAACGAATTAATCCGCACTTTTTGAGGGATGCTAAGTTTGACAACATAAAAACTAGTAGATTAAATCTGTTCTAGTTTCTATGGAAACGTCAGCCCGCGGCTGCGCTCTGCCTTTATTCCTGAATAACTCGATTCAAGGGCATCTTGTGTGTAGCGCTATTGAGGTTACTATTTATAAAACCACGGATATAAGATGTGTCCCTCGAGGAGTTTGCTCTAAATTACTTCGGACTGTAATATCCTCGAGTATAGCGCTAATGCTTTAAACGAGCTCTGTGTTTGTTTGTAACGTATAAGGCTATGTTTGGACCCAGTGTCCATGAGCTGCATACATTCATTGATTAGGCTAGCTAATAAACAGCCTACGTTTGTGATTTGAATCGCATTTAAAATGTAGATAATACACGGGCTAATTATTGTGTGGAGCTGCTTTATTCGCACATTATTATTAGTAATTGACTATAGTGTCTATATGTAACATAGATACTGATTTGAAGGAGAGAGAGAAAACTCATAATGACATACAATTAGACTACATGGGACCACTTGTCATGAGGCTGTGGATTTTGACTCTTTTGCGAGACATAGGGTCAGATTGGATTGATCTAAGATCACTCACAATAGTAATCAATACAGTGTTAGCGCAACGGGGTTACTTCTTACTGTCCGGGTGGTTTGATTCAATCACAGTAGCTATATACGAGCTGCAGGAAAGCCTACGGTCTTAACCCGTTCAATAAAACAGCACGTGTGCAGCGAGATCTTACAAATGATCATTTGACTGATGTTAATGTTTACAATGTGATGTCACTGGTAAGTGTGTCGAACTGAAACCTCCTTAAGTGAAACATTAAACAATACAAATAGCCGTTGTTGCTCTTCTGAGCTAAAAGCAAAACAAAACAAAAAACGTCTATACACTAAGGGAATACTGGTCTTACCTGCTACGGTGTATCTGTCCATGTAATTGAGCACATTTCCAAAACTCAGAATCCCGGCGGCAACGAGCGGAGTCCGGCATCGGAGTAATGCGGCACGGAATTTTTGCCCAGGTCTGCAGGGATGCAGGTCCGGACTGGATTTAAGAGTCGGGCTCATGCTTCCAGACAGCGTGTGCACCTCATCCGAACTGCTGCACCCCTCGATTTCACATCCATCGCTCTCCACGCACATCTTCTTGCACGACAGATCCAGCGCAACCGATTGAACGATTTCTGAACAGAGACGGGACGGTTATGACGGGAAAAGTGTAGCACCTTTGAGCGGAAAACGAAAAAAAAAAAAAATAACAACTATGTGTTAATCGCTAAGAATAAAAATCATTGATCTGATTATTGCTCGCTGAGCTCGGTTCATGTCTGTACAGTGACAGGATTGAGCGCTCGGGACGCGCTTTTCTCTCTCCGTACCGTGTGTGTGTGTGAGAGAGAGAAGGCGTGGATGCGCGTAAGCAGCGCCCTCCCACCCTGAGCGAATGAAGGAGCGATAGTGTGCGCGGAATGCTCATGTGAAAGAGGGAATCGGTGACAGAGCGCACCCAGGGTGGGAAGTTGCTTTGTCTCTGTTGTTGTTGTTTATTTCTGCCGTAAAGAATTCTTTGAGTGAACTCGACTGGCGTGAAACTTCCTCTAAAGGTGTAGCTAAATAAAAAGACAGCACGGGAGCCGTGGAGAAACATTACAGTGTGTGAATTATGGGGGGCTTTGGGGCGGTCTGACCCTCCCTACTAATCTTTAAGCCCTCCAAAGGATGTCAAAACAAATTGTTGGGCATCTTGCAAAGTACATTAAACAGGGTTAACTTTAGAATTGTACACAAGGGGCGTTTTAAACAACATTTTAGTAAGCACATTCTCACTTTTCGACAAATAGAGAAGTGTCATTCGACTGAGGAAGGTAACCATGGCAACAGAACGCCGCTCGAGGGCTTTGGATCGTTAGGATGCGTTAGGATCAAGTAGCCAATCAAACGGATAGGCTACATCGGCAAATAAGTAGCCTACTGTCATTATTTTATCACTTTATTGCAGATTGACAGTCACACGTTTATCACGTGTGATATAATTCATCGTATAATTCGCAATTATGTAAAATAATTGTAGAAGCCATTAGGCTACACTTCGACGTTTTATAGGCTATATGAAATGAGAATAGTGATGCTGACATTAATGATATGAAACTGAAAAAGTTTCGCAAACATGAAATATCCTCTTTAAATGTTTGAGAAAACATCTGGAATTGAATACCCGTTAGTTGAGAGCATCGCGGTTAACTGCCAAATCTTACAGCGTTTTATTACACAACGTAGCATATTTAGGACATAGTATTTAAGTAATTCTTATGAACGGGTTGGCATGGTTTAAAACAGCTGGCTTCAAGTAACACGAATTATTGACCTCATCTGAAAGCGATCGTGGTCTTCAGCACTCTGGACAGCTCATTATTAGCCTGCTAGATCTAAAACACAGTTTCACCTCATTATATAACGTGCAATTAATCTGACATTACAAAATTATGGTAGGCTAATATTTCAATAAGATAGGCTAACCATAGAAAGCGGTTACTGTTTTATTTACTCCCTATATGTCTGGGATTAATGAATTAAGGATATTATCAAGCACTCTTTGACTCTTTGATATTATGGCTCGCTTTTCACCGAAACCCATCAATTAGCGAAGATTGGATCAGATCACGTCATTAAGTTACGTCTTAGTTTTCCCCTCCTTTTGTTAATGCCCTAATCACTTTTATCTTAAAATATTACGAAACTCTGGAGGACAGCAACGTGTCTAGCCTCTGTTAAAATGACCGTCTTTAAAATAAACAGTTTCCCCACGGCTCTGAATATCGCTTCGGAAATGTCAAAAAAGGGGATTTTACTGTTGTTAAGATTTATCTCGATCGCAGAAGAGTCTGTGAGGAAGTGTGCGGGTCATTCCCACGAGACAAGGCTGAAAGATGCTAGATAATTTGTCGGAAAAGAAGGAAGTTATTCGTTTGTTATTTCTCTCTTCATCTTCATCCCAGATCAGAGGGTATGCTGACAAATCAAACTACACGGGGTCACGAGTAGCCTAATGTTTTTCTGCACTGCCACTTTAGACAGTAAAGACTAACCCAGTCATTCATTCATTCCTATAAAATGATTTTTCATCTTTTAGTTACTTAGAAATGTTCATACAGCTTAAAAAGCGTTCATGGCTTTTCTATCTGAATTAATAGAAATCATTATTTTAAGTTAATTAGCTAATCCAATTCATTTAAGGGGTCGTGATTTAAAAATTGCCACCATCATTTGCCATCAAGTTATATTCTTAACACCATGAAACTGCATGAAACAACAACAGAAAAATAAATAAAACTGCCAAATGGTCAAATGATGCATGACCCATGTACGACGGATGGGAAGAGGGCTAATGAGACTAAAACAAGCTTTATTTTCAGTGATACTTTTACACATGTTGATGCTTTCGTGGTGCACCGCTGGGTCAGTATTCTATCAGAATATACTGCCAGTTTAAATGTTCTTGTGGTCTTCAGTTTCCTGAATGATCAACATGCCAGCAAATGTCATGTGTCACAGCCTGTGCAATAAGGAACCAAGCATCCTTTATCTGCCTCCTGCTGTGTATCAGTTGCTCTCTAGCGAAGGCTGGATCACAGATAAGTAAAACAAACCAAATGCCTAAAGTTACCTTTGTCCTCCACTGTTGGTTGGCCTGGTTCTGCACTGCATGGGCTATCAGTATTAGTATGCTGCATGCCTAGACTGATAAATCAAAGAAACACACACTCAGAGAAAAGGAATAGGCTAGTCGTGTGGGTATGCAGGTATTTTGTTTTTGTGATTCCTATCATTTATTATCACTAAAGGAAGCCTCTGTAACTCCTGTCCACCAAATAATGACGTGATAAGCACTATGAGACGGAAGGGGAAAGGGCCTGGTCCTGTTTGACTTCCACAATTTCATTTATCTTCCTTCACATTCTTCGCTGTTAAGCAGCTGAACTTCGGGCTTATGGTTCATGAGTACAGAGAAAAGTGTGTGTGTGTGTGTGTGTGTGTGTGCGTGTGTGTGTTTCATTTCAAGAACTTTTTAAAATGCACTAATTAATCAACAGAATCCCTGTTAAATAAAGATGAAAGAAGCAAGCTGTTGTATACCGATTTCATCAAAACCAGAGATAAAGTCTCGGCACATTTTTGAAAGCAATGATTTTTTCATCATCAGAAGGAGGTCACATTCCAGCTATTTCGTTTGAATTTCCATGACACAGAAAAAAAAAAGAAAAAGAAAAAAAAAAAACATGCTTGAGAGAAGCTAATCCATGCAATGGAATGATCAGCTGCAGAGAGAGGTGGGGGTGGGGGGGGGGGGGGGTTAATATTGAATTAATAGCAAGAGCACTTAAGAGAGAGACAACATATAACTGTGCTTTGGCAAGCAGTCAGAAAGTAAAAAAAAGGAAATAAATTAAAAAAAGAAAGGCATTAGGACATTGAGAGAGAGGACGACATTGAGAGAGTGGGACTATGGAGACAGATGGAGAAGTGTAATGACCTGCTGGTCTATGCTATAGGGAAGCTGTTAGAATGTAAGAATGACAAATAGAGAAGATGTAGGGAAAAAGAGAGAGAGAGAGAGAGAGAGAGAGAGAGAGAGAGAGAGAGAGAGAGAGAGAGGGGTACATGTAAAAGAATGAACTCTGGTGACTGTGTAAACTTAACTCTCCTAAGCAAACAATGTTGAAGCAAGGCTTACTTGTGTAACTGTAGAAACAAAGTGTTTGAATGTTGACATTTGATCATAAAAAGAGCATTGTGGGTAAAATCCTCTGCAAATAAATCTTAATTGTGTTTTACTTCAAAACAATAATATAATCATTACCATTTTCCCCTTCAAAATTATGTATTTTGAGAGACATGTAGAGGACACCATGCATTTAGGGTTGTAAGTCAATGGGCAGTTAAATTATACCTTTTATACTAGTAACTTTTGTAACGATTGTGATGAATTTTTGAAATAACTGAAGAAACTGAATAATGATTACGGGTACACAGCCAACTTCCTATCACCACAAACACTGAATGGAATACACATATGGTGTCCACGTCAGTGTATTTTAGTTGTGGAATGCAAACAACAAATACATAGAAATTCTTGAAATAAAAGTGATTTTACCTGTCTGCTGCCCTGGGAAAAGTCAGCATGTTGATTTTATGTGGTCATAAATAAAATAGAAAAGCCCACAATGACATTTAAAGTGCTATCCATGGTATACTGAAAACTGTTAGCGAGTAAAATACTTAAGTACTGTTATTAAAAAGCTGTTAAAAAAAGACTTTTACTCAAGCCATATTGGAATTGGTGACTTGTAACTTGTAATTTTACACTGCAAGGTATTTGTACTTTCACTCAAGTATAGTCTTTACTCTTTACACCTCTGGGAAGTAATGCAGGACGAATGAGTAGTACTACATTAACAATTCAGTAGTAGGGGAGACCGGGTACGGTTGTAACACTTTTTTCTTCAGAACATAAAACTACCCCCCTTTTTTTTTTTTGCTACACGTCTGAAACTTTTAGGCAAAGTACCCACAAATGGCAACAATTAAAATTTCTTCAACTATATCACAGACTTTGTGAGATGATGACAAATACAAACTGGTCCTTTGTTACAACCTACCCCATTACTGGGGTAAGCTGTAACAGGTAGACAAAATGCACGAAAACTAAGGGTACTCCAAGTGATATGCCACAACAACAGTTTTATTTTAAATGAATGGCTGCAACAATAAAATGTGTGAATATGGGGAGTGTATGTGTATACTGTGTGTATTTTTGCATGCACACGTGTGCGCTTATTTGTGCATGTCTGTACATGCACATTCATATGGGTGTGTGTGTATGTGTGTGAGAGCAAGTGCAAACTCACATAAACAGGCATTCTGTAGAATTATAAAAATCACAAAAATGTTCTTAGTTGTATGTAAGTTGGTTGTTTCAAAACGTTTGCATTACAACCTACCCCGCCACTGTCACTCATTGTTTAGCTAGCTGTATTAGCATGGCGCTTTGAAATTAGCAGGAGGTTGATGCACCGTTCTTCACTAGAGAAACTACACTTTGACCTGATATAACTCGTACAACATTATCTATAACGGTAGAAGTACTAAACAAAATATTTATTTTTTACCTCAGAATTAGATTTTCTGCTGTAGCTTCAGGAGATAGCAACACAGACTGGAAAACCTCCATGTGGGATCGTAAAGGAAGCCAGAGGAAACCGAAACTGTGATATGACTCCTATCTTATCTGTTTTGTGGAATTGGAATTGTTAGTGTTACAACTCTCCCCGTGTTACAACTATATGGGTCTCCCTAATATCAAATTTAGGGCTGAGATAGTTCCTTATTATGTAATCAATAATTACTGAATGAGATTGACATCATTAATAATAACTATCAACTAACTATGACAAATTATAAAGAACTAATTAATTACTAATCACAACATTATTGTGTGTCTTAGACCAAATCAACTATATTTTTTACTCTGAATATAGTCATAAAATGCATCACTAATCACTCTGCAGGATATTTAAAATAATGGTCCAGAGACTAGTTGAGTAAGATGCATTTTATGACCATACTGAGAGTAAAAAAATACCACTGCTCACATCTCAGACATGTTAATGTTATGATTAGTAATTCATTAGTAATTCTTTATAATTTGTCACAGTTATTAATTCCTAATGAAGCCAATCTCATTCTGTAATTATTGATTACCTTATAAGAAACTATCTCAGTCCTTAATGTGATATTACTTACTGATTAGTTAAGCTTGTTTCTATATTATTAGTAATACATATTTTGTAGTGTTAATGTACTCATTTGTCCAGCATTACTTCCTGCATAGTTACCCATTAATATAAGTATTAGTATAAATTTAAATGTGCCTCAAAGGATTTGGTCCAAATGTTCTCCCCATTAAGTTAAATTGCACAATTACTGCAGTGAGAAGATAAATGGGCCCCTGATAGCAATTCATACCTCTCAACTTCATGTTTCATTTTTTTCCAACACAGGGATTCGGCCTTCAGTAGATCAGTCATTTAAAGGATAATGTCAGATAAATGTCAGATTCTTAAATCCACTTTATTTAAAAGCACTATATTTTTTAAAATGGAATGGATCAAAGTTAACAGTTCATCTGCAGCGCTGGGTCGAGGTCGAGTTGTGCACAGCTCTGGCTGATGATGCTTCTGGTGACTGTATCCATGGTGAGAGCGGGAGAGGGGCGGGGGTCAGACCAGTGCAGTGAATAAGAGGATTCTGGCAGCCGGGACACTACAGGCTTTTTAGCTGTCACAGGGCGTTATGGCCCCAAGTGGTGAATGGCCTCTGACTCAGCTAAAAAGGCCTGTGCATAAAACTGGAGGGGTTTGGGGGTGGTGGGGCGGGGGCTGATTAACAGAATAGGTCACAGTGATGAAGGCACAGTGTTTACTTAAACCCAAGACTTTGCAAAGACTAAAACGTTTTATTCTACATGGCCGTATGATCCAGCCTCCTATATTTTGTTTTCACACTTATATTACTATTTCTTATTAATCATGTCGTGTTTATTTGTTTGATCCTCTCTCTCTCTCTCAGCCTCTGTCTCTTTTTCTCTCATTGGCCATGTTTATTCTGCTCTAGCTGGTGCTGTTAATTCTTTTCATTCTGATTCTGTGTTCGCAGATCAAACTCGAGATCACAGAAAAGTATAGAGTTTTCCTAGTCTGTTTTATCTCTTTGAATTGTGCTGACTTTATATTATTTACATAATATTTACATGTTCCTTTAGTTCACATGTTGATTTAAGTATCAGCATGCCAAGAGTTCCAGCCTCACTTATTATTTGAGCCTAAATAAATAAATATTATTTTAAAATCTTAGCTGTATATTATCTTTAAGCTCCCGCTAAGAAAAAATCAAACAATATTACAGTAATATTAATATTTAATTAAGGTTATTTTCACTACAATCAATAACATATAGAAGTTGCATCAGTTGCGAATAAAACAAGATCTGTGCATGATACGAGAATAACTCCAGTTACTCGGATGAGTGGACTGATGTACAGCATTGCCATGAATGAGGGCGAATAAATGCCATGATTAACCAATCAGAATCAAGTATTCCACAGAGCAGTTTAATAGGTTGTGTCGTGTTACGTTGTGATTTTCTTCTGGCTGTCTTTATGGAAGCTGTTTTTAGACACCTGTTCTAATGCTTCTAATGCTTAAACAAAAAAAGCAACAACAAAAAAATGCTTTTACCACTATTGAATTAATAAACAGAGACTTTAAAGAATGTCTTTCTGGCTCCATACTGTCTCTGTGGACATCCTTTGCCTAGCTGGCCGTCCTATTGATGTCTTCCTTCCTGTGTGGTGGAGCCACAGAGCTGTATATGGCAGATAATACATTATCATTTCTTCGGCCAAAGTGTATTTTGAATGATAAATTGGGGCTTCTTTTAAACACATCCATGTATGAACCTGATAACGACGCGTCTGGTGTGTTCCATTTATCACGTTTTAGTTGGAAAAAACTAAATTGTGGGCAAATAAAATGACATTACAATTAATAGTGTTCTGATAACTCTCTTACATATGATAACTCTTGTAAGACACACACACACACACACAATTTAATGACTATGTTTTGCTCTTTATACACAGACTTGCATTTACTGTCCCATGCACAGATGATCTTCAATTAGGAGCACATGAATTGGCTGAGGTTTCGGGAAGCACCTGCTCTGGGGAAAAGCATTCCATGAATTCCAGTTTGAAGATATATGTGTCAGAGATCGAGAACATCCGTTTCAAAGCCAATCGCTAACAGCTCTTTCCACCATGATGGAAATGCAGTGTCATTAGCCAATTTATTTAGTGCTTGCCACGACACCCTACTGAAATTCAGTTTGAAGCTGAAGCCAAGTTTCATCTCTAGCTTTGCTGGTTCTGTGCATAACATTCCCTCCAGATGCTCACACTGCTTTTTGAGGAGCAGAAAAACTTAGAAATTTTGGACGATCATTATGGTGGGGGGACAAACTGACTCAAAAAATCACTATTTGAAAAATAAAAAAGAATCAGGTAAAATCAGGATTAATATTTCTCACACATTACAAATAAAATATGAAAACATATATTTAAAAGTGTATTTAACAGCAATTTTTTCAAACTAATTTTGTTGTCACAAACTGTGAATATTATAAACAGTAAACTTTTTTTTTTTTTTATTACCATTTCAAACAGATACTCAAGAAAACTTCCTGCTTTCCTGAATAAGAACAAACTGGAGATTCCCAGCGAACTGAACATGCATGAACTTATATAAAAAGTGTATGCCTTCAATGCAGTGTAAAGTTATTTGGATGAAGCCATCTGCCACATGCATATGTGTAAATAATCTCAGAGGGCAGTTGTACAGCAAAATACATTTAAAAAAACTCATGTTGTACTATTTAAATAAAGGCAAAAAAAGCCCCAAAATATAACTGCATTTAACTGTGAAAGTATGCAAATTTACCTGCAAACATCATAATAATCATAATACACCGTAAAAAAAATGTGTTCAGTTTACTTTGCAAACTCGTTGCCTTAATTCAATTAAGCAAGCATAACTTAATTGCATCAAGTTGTTCTTACTTAAACCATTTAAGTTTTGTCAACTTAATTATATCTGTGATCTGTGGAAGTGTACTCCCAGAGTGCATTGCGGCATTAATAAATTAATTCCTACTATTTTTGCCTTTATTTTACCATTTTATTTGCTGTAAAAAAAAATAAAATAATAATAATAATAATAATAATAATAATAATAATAATAATAATAATAATAATAATAATAAAACTTGTTACTATTATTGCATGTTGAATGTTGAAGTCTGTGTGTGACTCATGGTCAGTTGCCTAGAGATTAAATCAACCCAATTAAAAGTTTATGCCATAAGTGTTAGCAATAAAATGTTAAAAGATCATTATTTGACATGTAATATAGTTATGTTTTATATATATATATATATATATATATATATATATATATATATATATATATATATATATATATATATATATATATATATATATATATATATATATATATATATATATATATATATATATATATAACCTTTTGCCCACCTGTTTTATTTTTCTTTTCTTTTTGCTTTGGCAAAATGGTACTCAAACCAGTCAAGTAATGTTTACTTGGGTTTTCTAAGTAGCGAAGGCATAGCATGCAAACAGTTCAGATTACTAAATTATTTTAAGTAAGTTCAACAAATTATTGGATAGTAAGTAAAGTTAACTAAAAAGGCTTAGTAAGATTAACTGTTGGATTTTACAGTGATTTTGTACGCACATTCCAAAATGCATCAGTGTTGTTGACACTTTGCAGGTACCTATTAAGTCGCTGTTATCTCAATCTGTTTTAATGAATTAGGCACTGGCTTCTCTGTGAATCGCTGTCTGGGGTTCTAAGAAAGAAATCCTGAGTTTGGTAAGTTGTTCATGGCCTAATAGAGGTCAGTATCAGCATTAAGGCAGCTGATCTTCATTGAGTTGACTCCTTGTTGCTGTACCTCCTTCCACAACCACTTAATGTTTGTCATTCCGAGTGACTCCAGGACAAGTAAACACAAGAAACCCTAAACTATTTTTCATTTCCACTACATTGTCACATTGTAGAGTTATTCTAGCTACTGACCGTATAAATGCGGTCACACAGATAAGTGACTGAATACAATGGTCGGTCATTTCCAGACCACAAGGACGCATAGTGGCAAATTAAAATAGAACTTTTGGCTATGGGCTTCACAAAGTCAGTATGATGATTGAATATGCTAGGTTTCTTTGTCTCTTTTGCTTCTTTGCCCTGATCTCTTTTCAAGGGATAGTTCACACAAAAATTAAAATTTTGTCATCTTTAGTCTAGTTCCCAATTTGTATGAGGTTCTTTTTTCTGTGGAACAGATTTTGAATAATATTTCAGTTCTTTTGTTCATATATTGGAAGTCAAAAACAACATTGGGTACCACTGACTTTCATATATAGAAACGACATGAACATGAGGGTGAGTAATAATGACAGAATTTGGGGGGTTTAATCGACAACAACAATGCTAGTTTCTGTCTGTAAAAATGAGCATGTCTGATGCTGAAATATATAGAGCATACATATACGGTCATGTCTTTTGCAAGCTTCAGACAGAGACCAGCATGGACACACAAATATGCACACACATACATTTTTGCTATTGTTTTTGGAACCAAGGAGACGTCTGGAGAGTGCCGTGCAGGAAGGTAAAGACCATGTCACAGCTGACCTCCATGACTTTTGACCCCTTCATCCCTGCTGTTTTAGGATGTAAGTGTGACCACGTTAAGGGGGCACAATAGGCAAGAACGTCAAGCCACCAACCATGCATCACAAAATAGCAAAACACGCTCATGGTCAAAGTAAGGACACACTCAAACACAAATGCATATACATAGTCATGTTTCACACACGCACATAATACATAGTTCAGGCATGAAACTCTTCCAACGCTGTGGCACCAGCCAATCAGAAGTACTTCCAAATCCACATAATGATATATATTGTACCATAAATTATGAAAGCTTCTGTTATCCCTCCTCTTCCAAAGCGCCACCTATAGAGATTATTAGATGTAGAGTTATTTTTGACCAAGCTGAATTTGAATTTGCTCAGCAGCAGCAGCATAGCAGCTCTCGATCATATTCCATGCCCCACGCCAATAAATGCTGGATGAAATAGTCCACTCTGAGAGTTGTCATGACTGAAATATAGATACACTACCATTCAAAAGTTTAGGGTCAGTACAATTTTTTTATTTAGCAAGGATGCATTCATCAAAAGTAACAGTAAAGACATTTATAATGTGACAAAAGACAAATGCTGTTCTTTCTAATAACCAAAGAGATGTATAAAAGTATCACAGTTTACACCAAAATATTAAGCCGCACAATTGCTTTTAACATTGATAATAATAAGAAATGATTCTTGAGCACCAAATCGACATATTAGAATGATCTCTGAAAGATCATGTGACATTGAAGACTGGAGTAATGGCTGATGGAAATTCAGCTTTGACATCACAGAACTAAATCATACTTTAAATATATTTAATAGAAAAATATCCGCCATGGAATAAAACTATTTAAAAGATAATTGCGACTTTTTAACTCACAATTGTGAGTTTACATCTCGCACTTTTGACTTTATTTCTTGCAATTGTGACTTTATATAACGCAATTCTGACTTTATAACTCGCAATTGCGACTTTATATCACACAATGTCAGAATTGCAAGATGTAAACTCGCAATTGCGAGAAAAAAAGTCTGAATTGTGAGATAAAAATCATTATATATTTCACGTATTTTTTATTTTGTGGAGGAAACAATCTTCCATAGATGAATGTTATTTTAAATTGTAATAATATTTCTCAAATTGCTGTTTTTTTTTCTTCTGTATTTTTGATACAGTAAAATCAGACTTAGTAAGCATAAGGGACATTAGAAAAATCTTACTGACCCAAACATTTTAACAGTAGTGTATATACGACCCATAGCATGCTGACCTGAAACTATACCACTAACACATCTAAGAATATTATGATGATAAACACACCCAGGACAGTCTAGTGCCCCTCAAATTGTTTATATTGAGTGCTGTCTGTTTTTATTCTTTTTTTTATTTAACCTTTCTCAATAAAGACACATTCTGCCGAAAACACAGACACGCATGAAAAATATGCAAACACTGACAAACTCTGTGTTCTTTGCTGCAAAGCTGTTTAGTTCCGATATATTAGATCTGACATCTCTCTCCCCAGATTCCCATCTGGACTATTCACATTTTGTACTGGAACAAAGACACTAAATTTAGCCTGCAGAAGAAGAGAGAGAGATGCATAGATGATAGGAATAGAGAGAGTCTTTTATCAGTGAGTTTAATAATGTATTAAGCATCTCCATCTCATTGCAGAGAGGTTGCTCAGTCATGGTAATGTGTTCGTCATTGCTTCCAGACTGCTCCGGCCCGCGTTTGTAGACAGAGAGGCTTTGACTGTCCTTCTCTAACCCCGCTTCAGTCTCAGAGTCTGCCGCAATCACACTCACATCTGTGTGCTGAATTCTGATGTCTATACCTCCAGATAGATAGATAGATAGATAGATGGATGGATGGATGGATGGATGGATGGATGGATGGATGGATGGATGGATGGATGGATGGATGGATGGATGGATGGATGGATAGATAGATAGATCTTCCTCACAGTTTTAGTTTCATGGTCTCTAGTAAAGGCACTGAGGGGAGCTATTTGAAGTCATAATCTCTTGGACGAACAAGAGGGAGATGATCGATAAGGCTATAATGAAAGTGTGTGCGCGCTGAGGGAGTGTTTTGTGTGTTTGGGAGAGGATGTTTCTAGATGCACACATACGAGCAGTGTGAGTGCATTTATTCTCTGTGTGACAATGGCAGCAAATACTGATTTAAAAATGGTCAATGGTCAATGATCAGTCAGTTCAGCATAAAACATTCCATTGTGACATATGGTAAACTGTCAACTTCCAGTAAACTTTCAGACTCTGTAGTGCACACTTCAGCAAATGTAGTGCACACTTTAGCAAACGTCTAGACCCTGCAGTTAGTTATGGAATGAGGGCCCAGTGTAACCGGATCTCAATGCATCTCAAACGCAGCGCAGTTGTGGTCAATATTTTTAGTCCTTTGTAATTACTCTCCTGCGTTTACGTGTTTGCTTTCTGGATGGTGGCAGAAACAGAGGGAAAGAGAAGAGAAACACAGAAAAGAGAAATGCAACTTGCATGCAGGAATGCTAAACACATGGGAGAACACACACCACAGATATACTGTGTGATTAAGAGCCTGACCTCAGATTTGGTCTCATTCTTTTGGGTTTTAAGCTTTTTTTATTTTGCTAAAGACTGGCATATGGAAAACGGAATACTGACAGCTTAAAGAAAATGACAACAAGATGCAGTGTTTGCACAATGTAGGCCTAAATATAAATTAATTTGTATCACTCACATTGCAGTTGTTAGCAAATCAGGAAGTGTATCGGAGGCACCTAACTGATCATTTAGTGGGTTCAGCTTGTTAGGAGAGTCAGAGTTGTGGCTTTGAGGTAAACAATTATTTTTTTTTATATATTTTTTTTTATAGTTTCCTATAGGCTACTGCTTATCGGTGATGCTGAACTGGGGGGAAAAAAATCTGATGTTGGTGTGAATTTGCAGTCTGTACTGAATGTGATGCAATATGACCATGCACGTCTTTCTATTGAGTTGTCATTGCAAAGATGCCAACTGTATGCAAAAACAAACACTTCAAGGGTTAGTTCACCCAAAAATGAAAATTCTGTCATTATTACTCACCCTCATGTCGTTCCAAACCCGTAAGACCTTCGTTCATCTTTGGAACACAAATTAAGTTATTTTTGGAGAAATCTGAGAGCTTTCTGTCCCTCCATAGGCAGCTATTTAATTACCACTTTCAAAGCCCAGAAAGGTAGTAAAGATATCGTTAAAACAGTCCATGTGACTACAGTGGTTCGACCTTCATATTAAGAAGTGATGAGAATACTTTTTGTGCGCAAAAAAACCAAACAAAATTACTTTATTCAACAGTTTCTTTTGGTCTGTGTCAGACTCCTACGCTGTTGGTGTAGTGTAAACAGTGTAGCGCTTCCAAGTTCTGCATCAGATCGCCGGCTTACCATTGCACCACGATGCATGCATGTGATGTTGATGCAGAAGCTAGCTAATGGTTAGCCGGTGTTCTGCCGTAGAACTCGGAAGTGTTGCCCTGTTATTTTAATTTTTGGGTGAGCTAACCCTTTAAACCTACCAGCGTTTTCCGATTCACGTCTAAATGACTCTTATGAGTCGATACATTTTAGTGTATCAAAAACAAATGACCAGGGCATAGTCTGATTCACAAACAAATTAATCCTTATTATCTGGTTATTTTTAGTGAATCAAAAACATACAGCCTGACCTGTCATTATCTCCAGTCACCTCACCATCACCTATCACTTTCGCACTACATTTCCCAAGATGCCTTCTGGCTCCCACCTGCTCACACTCCTCTATCATCCACACCTGCCATCATTCACCTTCATCAGCTCCACACTCATCAGTTTATAATCTTGTCAAACCGGGTATTATCTCCTGTCTCCAATTCCTCCAGTGGTAATCTCCAAAGACCTTTAAAGGAAAGTGTAAGACTGTCATTCAATCTATTCGGCTACAATCATCTCAGTGTGTGTGGTGCAACTTGCCTGGGGGGTATTCCAGAAAGCAGGTTATGTGACATACCCGGGTATGTTTAAGAGTAACTTAGCAGTTTACCTCAACTTTTGGTTCCAAAAATGGAGGTAACTTTCAGGGTATGTAAGTAACCATGGCAACTCACTCTGAACATAACCTGCTCTAGAGCAGCTCATGATCCAGGGTTAGTTTGCTTAAGAGGTATTCAGATGTGTTTTATATAATTAATATAGTTATTAATATAACCAAATTTGTTTCCGTTATACAATATTAATATAATATATATTAATTCTAAAGAATTAGAATAAAAAATAAGTTTAAATGTTAGTTCAATTAAAATATATTTATTATTTATTTTATTGTCATCTCACACATGGATCTGCATTCAATTAATTAGCATCAAACAAACAATATAATCCTTATTCTCAGTGAACAAAAATTACTTATTAAACGAAGACATTGACAAAATGATTGCATAACCATCAAATAGGTAGTGATGTGCACTAAGTAGGTTATGTAAATCGCCTAAGAGGAAGTAGAATGGTGCGCTTTTTCTTAGCGTCTGTTTCCATGGTGAATCATTGATTCGTCGCTCTGTTGAGAATGTCTTGTGTGTTCATGGTTAACATACTCTGAGTTGTCTGAACTTACTCCCGGACTTGTTTTTGGAACCAGCATACCTTGAGTAAGCAAGGTTTGGGTTAATCAACCGAGAGTTCAGGGTACAAACACGATTCAAAAAAAGTTGGGACACTGTACAAATTGTGAATAAAAAAGAATGCAATAATTTACAAATCTCATAAATTTATATTTTATTCACAATAGAATATAGATAACATATCAAATGTTGAAAGTGACATTTTGAAATGTCATGCCAAATATTGGCTCATTTTGGATTTCATGAGAGCTACACATTCCAAAAAAGTTGGGACAGGTAGCAATAAGAGGCCGGAAAAGTTAAATGCACATATAAGGAACAGCTGGAGGACCAATCTGCAACTTATTAGGTCAATTGGCAACATGATTGGGTATAAAAAGAGCCTCTCAGAGTGGCAGTGTCTCTCAGAAGTCAAGATGGGCAGAGGATCAACAATTCCCCCAATGCTGTGGCCAAAAATAGTGGAGCAATATCAGAAAGGAGTTTTCAGAGAAAAAAAAAGAGTTTGAAGTTATCGTCATCTACAGTGCATAATATCATCCAAAGAGTCAGAGAATCTGGAGCAATCTCTGTGCGTAAGGGTCAAGGCCGGAAAACCATACTGGATGCCGGTGACCTTCGGGCCCTTAGACGGCACTGCATCACATACAGGAATGCTACTGTAATGGAAATCACAACATGGGCTCAGGAATACTTCCAGAAAACATTGTTGGTGAACACAATCCACCGTGCCATTCGCTGTTGCCGGCTAAAACTCTATAGGTCAAAAAAGAAGCCATATCTAAACATGATCCAGAAGCGCAGGCTCATTTAAAATGGACTGTGGCAAAGTGGAAAACTGTTCTGTGGTCAGACCAATCAAAATTTGAAGTTCTTCTTGGAAAACTGGGACGCCATGTCATCCGGACTAAAGAGGACAAGGACATCCCAAGTTGTTATCAGCGCTCAGTTCAGAAGCCTGCATCTCTGATGGTATGGGGTTACATGAGTGTGTGTGGCATGGGCAGCTTACACATCTGGAAAGGCACCATCAATGCTGAAAGGTATATCCAAGTTCTAGAACAACATATGCTCCCATCCAGACGTTGTCTCTTTCAGGGAAGACCTTGCATTTTCCAACATGACAATGCCAGACCACATACTGCATCAATTACAACATCATGGCTGTGTAGAAGAAGGATCCGGGTACTGAAATGGCCAGCCTGCAGGCCAGATCTTTCACCCATAGAAAACATTTGGCGCATCATAAAGAGGAAGATGCCATAAAGAAGACCTAAGACAGTTGAGCAACTAGAGGCCTGTATTAGACAAGAATGGGACAACATTCCTATTCCTAAACTTGAGCAACTTGTCTCCTCAGTCCCCAGACGTTTGCAGACTGTTATAAAAAGAAGAGGGGATGTCACACAGTGGGAAACATGGCCTTGTCCCAACTTTTTTGAGATGTGTTGATGCCATGAAATTTAAAATCAACTTATTTGTTCCTTAAAATTATACATTTTCTCAGTTTAAACATTTGATATGTCATCTATGTTGTATTCTGAATAAAATATTGAAATTTGAAACTTCCACATCATTGCATTCTGTTTTTATTAACTTTTTTGGAATCGGGTTTGTATATGTGACGGTAAGTTAACCTTTCTTTCTGGAATACCCCCCTGGACTGTTTGCAATATCCTTCTGTGCTCTGTTGTCTGCAAAAGCCTTAACTCAATAAACCACATAATTTCACCGTATGTCTATGAGTCTTTTCCCTGACATGACCAGTGTCTAATTCATGAACTAATGATTCCATGGTCTGGTTCTTTTTAGTACCGTAACTCAAAAGCATAAAGTAGAACCAGTGATGTCAAAAATGACTTATGAGCAGGTTCTTTAATGAATATCCTAGTTCAAAAAGATAAGTGATCAGTTTGGATTAGCCTGACAAATTCACTAAACTATCCTAACCAACTAACTATCAGAGTGGTTACTGCATCGACATCTGACTCACTTAAAGTCCTCATGAAATCAAAATTGACCCTATTTACTTTGTTAGCACATATTAAAGGTCTTTGGGTGAACAATTAATCCATGCAAGTTAATACACAGAAAAAAAAAAAAAGTTTGTCACGGTAATCTTTAATCAAAATCTGAAAAGTAACTTCCGGTCTGGAAACAGCGTTCCTTCTCAGATGATGTCAGTTTGATGGCTTAGGTTTGAAAAATGCGTAACCACTCCCCTCCAACCGTTAGTCTGCTATGAGCGAGAGATGGAGAGGAGGAGTGCTGAAGTAAAACCCTGCGCTCTATTCAATATTCCGCTTCACTGAAGAAAACTCACGTGCTACTTCCGGTTCACTGGGACTTTAACTTACTGAGGTTATCATTATTTTCAGTGATGTCCATGTCAAAACTAAATGTTTTGTGTCTGTAAACTTACTGATTGACAATTTGAGTAGTATTGTAGCCTATATACATTTTCAATAATTTTCGTAACCCATATCTGTGTTGTATTTATTTACTTTCAAGCTCTTAATTCAAAAACATAATTAAATGGTATACAGGCTACCGCAAAATCTTGGGAATTGCGATTTCCCTTTTCATATTTTGTCAAAGCAAATGTGTGAAGTAAACAAGAAAAACTCTTCATTCTGAGAACAGTTTTCTAAGCTGCCTTATTCCAGTGTTCATAGAAATCCATGTGCTGAGGGCTGATCTGAGACCAGCGCTCTTCAGTGAATCCTGGCAGGAGTGTTAGTGATCTGCAGTTCATTAGCAGAATCTAAGCAACCCAATCAACACATTCACAACAGGTCCTAGAGTAGCAGAAGAGACTCTAATACATGCGGGAGGGGTAAAAAATAGCTCCCTACAAAACACTGAATATATTACACTGACTGGACTATTCATATATGTCTGTCTGTATACTTCAAATCCAATAAGCCACAAAATACTATAAAGCAATAAAATGAGACTTTTTTTGCACCAATGAAAACATCAAAAAACAGGCCACGAAATAAAAAAATAAATGGGGTGAGTCTTCATTTTATGTTGACCATTTTTAGTTTGTTTTATACTCCCTTTTTATTGCGTGTGTCAGGGGAACTTTTCTTGTGTGTCAGCCCATGTGTGTGTGGCCTGTACGATTTACACAAGTTATAAAAATAGACACTGAAATTGGCATAACTCCATTCATGCTCTGTGCTCTGAACAGACAGAAAGTGTGATGAGTCAGTATTATGAAGACACATTAGTAATCAAATGCGTGTAGAGGCCCTCTCTGATGTCATGGACCCCTCCGGACGAGGGTGATAAGACAGGGAGTGGCCTCTTCCTCCCTGACACGAGAGACACTGATAAGAATTCTTTCATCTTGTGCCATCTGGGGCCTATCTGGCTGAACACAGTAGCTGGTATTAGACAAATAGTGAAGGTAGGCCTATGACCCAATGCTGGGGAAGGTATACTTTAAAAAAAAATATATATATATATATATATATATATATATATATATATGAATCGGATTTGTTTGTTCAGTACAGATGCTCAGTTGGATTGAGATCTGGGGAATTTGGAGGCCAAGTCAACACCAAGTCAAGCTCGTTGTTGTGCTCCTCAAATCATTCCTATACCATTTTTGCTTTGTGGCAGGGCGCATTATCCTGCTGAAAGAGCCACCAGGCCACAGCCACCAGGGAATACCGTTTCCATGAAAGGGAATGGTCTGCAACAATGCTTAGGTAGGTGGTACGTGTTAAAGTAACATGGATGGCAGGACCCAAGTTTTCCCAGCAAAACATTGACCAAAGTATCACACTGCCTCTGCCGGCTTGCTTACATGCTCACGTGCACACTGTTGGCACTTTCGGCGGTGGACAGGGGTCAGCAAGGGTACCCAGACTGGTCTGCGGCTATGCAGCCCCATATGCAACAAACTGTGATGCACTGTGTATTCTGACACCTTTCTATCAGAGCCAGCATTAACTTCTTTGAGCTACAGTAGCTCGTCTGTTTGATCGGACCACACGGGCCAGCCTTCACTCCCCATGTGCATCACTGAGCCTTGGCCGCCCATGACCCTGACGTCAGTTCACCACTCTTCCTTCCTTGGACCACTTTTGATAGATACTGACCACTGCAGACCGGGAACACCCCACAAAATCTGCAGTTTTGGAGATGCTCTGGCCCAGTTGTCTAGCCATCACAATTTGGCCCTTGTCAAACTCGCTTAAATCCTTACGCTTGCAGGGAGTCAAATCTGTGAATTAAACTTTCCAGCACTGCATGTAAAAAAAGAGAGGAACCAATCAATTCACTGAAATAACTCTGACTTTACAGTGTTACAAATGAGAGAGATGACCATTTAGGATGAACCGATTCACTAGAATAGCATGATGCTGCATAGCTTAGAGCAGCACAGCAAAATGCAATTCAACAATAATTACAGCACTGTAAAGCAGAACTTGAGTTATAAATGCCATAGCATCATCATAATTCTACATATACGCAAAGCTAAGTGCATTTTAATAAACAGCACAGCAAATTACAATGGAAAGTATAGTATACCCCTTGTTCACCCAGAGAGTTACTGTAAGGCGCTTTGTTCTTTCATATTGTTCCAGATAAGTACTGTTTATGAAAGTATGAGCATATGAGCTGTTTGTGCATAGGGTATTGAGTGTACTCACACTGCATGCCTCTTATTTATGGTTACGAAATGCACACCAGGCCTAAGTAAACACTGACCATGTCCGTTTTCTCTCTCTCTCTCTCTCTCTCTCTCTCTCTCTCTCTCTCTCTCTCTCTCTCTCTCTCTCTCTCTCTCTCTCTCTCTCTCTCTCTCTCTCTCTCCCTCTCCCTCTCCCTCTCCCTCTCCCTCTCTCTCTCCCTCTCTCCCTCTCTCTCTCCCTCCTTTTGGCTCACCATAATGCTTTTCATTGATCGCCCTGCAAATTTATTAGCCATTGTGACAGCTTCCTGCCAGGTTCAGCAGGCAATCAGGGGAAACACACAACTGCTCAGATAAAGGGAGGGCACACAATACCTATTGTGTCCTAATTGCGGGTCAAAGTATTACCCCGAATGGAATGTTTTTGAGGTATGCGTGTACATTCATGTCTATAAACGTGCGGCCATGTTTTCTCAGTGTGGTTATGTATGCGCCTCCCTATCCACCTAAGCTGAAGAATGAAGATTGTCGCTAGAAAGGCTTAAAAATTCCAAACACAAGGTCAAAAAAACAAGAGAGTGCGGATGAGAAGAACAAAACATGGTAAAGGAAATGGATTCCAGCCAAAGGCAAACAAATGAGCGGCAATGGCTTTAAATGAATTACCTTGACCTTTTGCGGTCAATAGCACTCCGAGTTTAAGTTCAGTGTTTTGAGGAAAGTATTTGAAAGGGTGTGCACTGGACTACTGGTTACATAAATGGAAAACAATGTTATCTGTCCTTTCAATACTGCCAAACAGCAACATTACACATCTATTAAGCTTACAACTAATTTTAAACCCTAGGAGTGAGCTTTGAGTATGTCTATTTGTATACTGTAAGTGATGACAAAATGACCGTGTAACTTTAGCAAGTGTCTCAGTTTATGTTTGGAGGTCTGTGTTTGTGTATCTGTATTATTTTTAAATACCGGTATATATTTTATGGTTGGGGGCTTGCGTGTTAGGGCTTGTTTGCATGTGTTCATGTGTAACATGCCATTAGAAGTGACACTGAGTGAATGACACCGGTTTAGCTGGATGATTGACAGCTCCCTGTTTCAAAACAGGCAGTGTGCCTTACAGGCATCAGACAGACACAGAGACATAAATAGGATCGGTCTTATGGTTTGTTTTACCCTAACCCTAAGGGACATAAACGCTGAGGTTCATGAAGACTTTATGTTTCTTATCACACATCAGAACCAGTTATTCAATACCACTAAAGCAATAATCAATAAATGAACATTCCTGATACTGGTATCAGACGGCATGATAAGCCTTGTACAGGTATCTCATGAAAATGCTTAACACACAATATAAGACTTAGCTAATACTTGGAATAGATCTTTAATTACCTTTATCATGTGTAGGGTACAATGGGGCTAAAGGCTCCATGGGGTAAAAGGCTCCTTTGATTTTATTTTCCTCTAAACCACTAGATGGGACAAAAACTTGCCTCAG
Source organism: Paracanthobrama guichenoti (assembly GCA_018749465.1). Lineage (NCBI taxonomy): Eukaryota > Metazoa > Chordata > Actinopteri > Cypriniformes > Gobionidae > Paracanthobrama > Paracanthobrama guichenoti. The sequence goes on from CM031947.1 coordinate 18,797,906, forward strand.
CACTTTCCAAAACATCCGCTTTTCAAGATGCACGTGGAAATTTGTCTGATCTTTGACGTGATCACGGGCAGCAGCGCAAAGTTGATTCTGCGCTCATTTGATCTAATATTTGATGTTTTTAAAAAGGTTGTAGATTTAAGTAGCAAATAAGAATCACTAAAATGATTGAATATATTTTGAAACAAAGGTCTTGTTAATGCTTGTCAGTTTTGCTCAAGGTAATTAAAGCAACAGTTTTACAATAACGGAAGAATATGTAAAAGTATGGTATTTGGGGTAAAAGGCACCCCTGCTGTTGGGGCGAAAGGCACCATATTTAACATGATGATAAACAGCGGTTGACATGACATGATTCGATTAAGATTGTAAGTATCATATATTAAGTTGGGTGTCCACTTTAGAGATAAAATGTTAAATACAAACATATATATTTTTCTGTATATCATACATTATAGTAGTAGTCAAAAGCACATTTTTCTTAAGGGGTGCCTTTAGCCCTGTTGTACCCTACTAAAGGCAATTTCCACATGTTCAACAGTAATGGCACATGGCGCACTTGTTTTTCCAGTATGACACCTATTAGATATGTTTGATAAACTGTTATCTAACATTACATTCACCTTGCGTGAAATGTAGCCAGTTTTAAACATGCCAAAAAGTTAGATTTTTTTTTTTATTATCCTATCCCACCTCAAAGGTCTTAAACTTCTCTTGAAATCCAATTCATTATAGTAGCTAAAACTATTTATAATTTGGTTAATTGTAAGTACAAAAAAACATTTAGTTGTATCCTACATTATTTTGTGTGCAATTGTTACAAGATTACACAAAATGTACTGTATTTATTGTAAAAAAATAAATAAATAAATAGAAAGACGTTGGCAACACATTCTGCCATATTAGGCCCCTTAGTGCCAATTGGGCATCGTTTAAATGCCACGGCCTACCTGAGCATTGTTTCTGACCATGTCCATCCCTTTATGACCACCATGTACCCATTCTCTGATGGCTACTTCCAGCAGGATAATGCACCATGTCACAAAGCTCGAATCATTTCAAATTGGTTTCTTGAACATGACAATGAGTTCACTGTACTAAAATGGCCCCCACAGTCACCAGATCTCAACCCAATAGAGCATCTTTGAGATGTGGTGGAACGGGAGCTTCGTGCCCTGGATGTGCATCCCACAAATCTCCATCAACTGCAAGATGCTATCCTATCAATATGGGCCAACATTTCTAAAGAATGCTTTCAGCACCTTGTTGAATCAATGCCACATAGAATTAAGGCAGTTCTGAAGGCGAAAGGGGGTCAAACACAGTATTAGTATGGTGTTCCTAATAATCCTTTAGGTGAGTGTATATGTATGTATGTATGTGTATATATATATGTGTGTGTGTGTGTGTGTGTGTGTGTGTGTGTGTGTGCTATTAAATTCTGATGTTTATTGTTTGTTGGGTGTAAAATGCTAAACTGAACAATTCAGGGTTTTAATTTGTACTTATATTTTACATTCTGAAAACCGGGTTGAATGAAAGATTCATGGTTTGACAGTAAGACTCCATCTGTTCAGGTCATAAATGGTTTGCAGTCAACAGGCACCGGAGGTTTAAAAAAAAAAAAAAAAAAAAAAAAAAAAAAAAAGAGTATATTCTGCCACCTACTGTTGCTTAAGGGCATGTCAGAATTTAACCACTACTCTATGTGGAAATTATATTGCAGCCAAAGCATAAAAATAAAAGCAAACATTTATTTAAAAGTTTTTGTTGTACAAAAAGAGATAAAAAAGATAAAAATCCAATAATAATAAAAAAAGTCTCAGGATGTACACTGGAGGACTCATTTTGCACATACAGTTATTCAAGGTTTGAGTTTTAGTCCAGGAGGGGATGTCCTCTCCCCTTGTTCCCCTGAGGCTCTCATTAGTAGCACACAGCTGCCGAGAGAAGAAAGCAGGACAAAAGCACCTAATGACACGCTGAACTTTGTCTGCCAATTTTTTGTTTAGCATAAATGAGTGAAAAATACATAATAGCAGGCAGATTAATTTCCCATGTGGAAAATATGTAAGCAAGTCACTCACACATGTAGGTGTAAGTCATGACTATTTTTTTTTTTTTTTTTAAGGTGTTCATTTGTTTTTTTCTTAGTAAGATGCCACTCCAGTGTTTTCTGTGATGTAAACTTGTACGTTACTCATATCCTATTACAACATATGCTCATCAATGCTTCGTCATTTGACAGTTTCTAAAAATCTGTCCATGTCTCATCTCTATTCATTCACATTTGCATTTACAAGTGTCTGCTTGATGTAACAAAGCTCATCCAAGGACTTGGTTGGTATGTAAAAGGTCACACTGAGTCTGTGGATGTCTCTGGTGCTGCAGGAGCCTGTCCTGAATTGAAGAAGACAGAAAGGAAGGAAATTATTCAAATATATGCATTTATGTACCGCTATGGAGTAACATCCAAAACCAGCTTCAAGATGGCATAAAATGTGACAGCTTTTCACATTTTAAAATGGGAGCTTTGGACTGTGATATTAGAGTTTGACCCTCAGTAAATCAGAATTGACAAGTACAGAAAGAGCTGCAGTAAACAGTATCTTCTGTTCTATCTAGAGAAGGGATGTGCCTATATGAACACAGAGGAAGCCGGTGGCGGTTCACCTAAATCTCACTTACATCGGTTTCCTGCTAATAGCTTTTACAGTCTTTATAGATACTGTTAGAGTACATTGTCATACTCAAAATCTGAAAATAAACAGAATTTTGTAATCTTGAAACAAAGAAACACAGTGCATTAAAATAAATAAGGAAAAGTTCAGATTATGCATAATTGTTAACATACATTGTATATACACTACTGTTCAAACGTTTGGGGTCCTTAAGATTTTTAAATGTTTTTCAAAGAAGTCTCTTATGCTCATCAAGACTGCATTTATTTGATCAAAAATACACTGAAAACAGGAATATTGTGAAATAGTATTACAATTTAAAATAAGTATCCATTTTAATATATTTAAAAATTTAATTATTGTAGTGTCATCCTTCAGAAATCATTCTAATATGCTAATTTGCTGCTCAAGAAACATTTCTTATTATTATCATCGAGGTTGAAAGCATTGTTTTTTTCAGGATACTTTGATGAATAATAAAAAAAGAAAAGAAAAATAGACCTTTGTCCCAGACTCACCTTTGAGCCTTGTGTGAAAATTCCATCACCTTTAGCCATAGATTTGGTTACAGTGTAATCTTTTATACTTTGTCACTAGCTAGGAGACGATATTATCTGTGCCAAGCGTGTTAGCTAATAGATGCCATAAGGTGTGTTTAGAATAAACACAATGGCAACAAAGCTTGTGAACTTCAATTTACAATACATTTTTCACATTTAAATAAACTTGGATTTAATCATTTAGTAGCTTGACATGTCAGCTTTTGTTTTCAACAATTAATCAAACAATTAAAGGGGTATTATGCCACTTTTTACAAGATGTAAAATAAGTATCTGATGTCCCCAGAGTGTGTATGTGAAGTTTTAGCTCAAAATACCCCACAGATAATTTTTTTACAGCATTGAAATACAGCATTTTTTACAATACACTGAAATACAGTCACTTTTTGAGGGTGAGCAACAACGTTCTGTTTTTGTGTCCCTTTAAATGCAAATGAGCTGCTGCCCCGCCCCGTTTCTAGAAGAGGGCGGAGCTTCAAGAGCTTGTGTTAGCAGCTCTAATTACCTTACTCAGACACTCACTGAAAATGTCCGAAACTGTTCAGCCTTTTATGTTCAAACCGGAGTCAGACAATGATGGAGAGACTCAAAAAGAAGTGACAACATGTAGAATGCAACAGGACATTCTGAATGGTTAGTTGATGTGGAGTTAACTATCTTCAAGCCATTGATTGGCATATTCTGTCATGATAATCTATAAATTGCTTGTGTGGGAACGGTTGTAAAATGCCTACAGAGCCAGAGAATATATGCTGCATCAGGATATAACATGTATAGTTTAGTTTAATAACGGTTATAACTTATGTTGTCATCTTGCTTTTATGACATGCTGTTGCATTTGTGTTACAGACTCCCAAATGTGCTCTACTACAACAACTTTTCCTCTTCTCAACGTGGCCTTCCTCACCCTCTTTGCCGCGTGTTCCCGGGGGTGTGATGTGATAGTGATGTCACTAACTCGTGAATAAGCTCATTGTAGTCCCTACCAGCCGTTTGTTGTAGTCCTTAAAAAGCGTTTTCTTTCAAAGAAAATATCTCCCTTTGCTTTGAACCTTGAGTGTTGTAACTTTGCAGATGTTGTTTATGCTCAAACAGCAACATTACACACTACATAAAGTTAAATCATCATCAACCACCCAATTAAATAAATGTCACTTTTTTACTTAATAGTTTTACTGTTTTTTTTAATCTGCCTACTACTGATTTTTGTCTTGCATTCATTAAATGCTTTATATTTATTAATTTTTAAAATCGAATCAGCTGATTATGTCCAAGAACATATAAGCATTATCAGAAGGTACCAAGAAGACAAGCAGTTTGGACAGCCTGTAATTACAATAGCCTGTTATTACCTGAAGTGAGCAGTTCTGCTGCTTTCCTGTCCTCTTTGATATACAGAGAGGTCATTAGGAAAAACAGGCCTCCCAAGACCCCAATGAAGGGGCACAGAAGAATGCTATATTCCAGTCTACGGAAGTCCCAGTTTGGAGAGTCTGGATTATACTTACGCAGAGCATCTGAGATCTGAACAAACCACAAAAAAAGATAAGTCAAATCGATTAAGCGCATCTAACATAAAAGTTTGTAAGTATATAATGTGTGTGTGTACATGGTTTTGTGACATCAGGACACAAATGTGTATAATGACATGGGTATGACATAGGTATTATAAGGAGAGGGTGACTTATGAGGACATTACCCATGTCCCCATTTTTCAAAAGGCTTATAAATCATACAGAATGCAGTTTTTGGGAGAAAGTAAAAATGTGCAGTTTCCTGTGATGGGTAGGTTTAGGGGTAGGGGTAGTGTACGGGGATAGAAAATACGGTTTGTACGGTATAAAAACCATTACACCTATGAAATGTCCCCACAATTCACAAAAACAAATGTGAGTGTGTGTGTGTGTGTGTGTGTGTGTGTGTGTGTGTGTGTGTGGTGTGTGTACTGTATAAACTTTTATGTTATATGCACTACTGACAGCACTACTTTTAAAAATCACACTGTGAAAAAAGCCATTGTATTTATGCCAAAATAATTACTCGTAATTTTGTATCCAGTAGTGCCATGTGTTCTATAACACTTCTGGATAGTGACAGCATAGCCTTTCACTGCTATTTAATGTGAAAGTATAGTGGATTAAAATATGCTTACCGCACCAATAAGATATGGACTTCCTGCATCTCCAAAAAGATGACAGACCATAATCTGTAATGCCTCAGCTGTCGCTCTTCTGGTAGGCACGACAACATACTATAAATAATATGAATAAAATTTAAAAGATGCCTTTTACACTAATTTTTTCAGCAATTGTAATCTAATAATCATGCACTGGAAAATGAAAAACAATACTCAAACAATACATCACTGTTCTCAACATTTCTAAATTTAAGCATAATGGTATTTTTACTTTTATACTATTAGCTTTATTGAATCACTTAGCAGGTTTCCACATGCTTGTTGCCCTGTGCTAATTTAAAAGAGAGTGCGTTTAATTTTGCACTTTTTTTTATGTTGTTTTATGTTGTCTTGAGAAATGTAAACCTCTCACCAGCAGAATGTCCGCCAGAATAGCCCAGTTGAGGGACAGCAAAGTCTCTCCAATAGCAATGAATGTCTGTAAAATGGCACAAACAGAAACATACAGTACAGTATATTTAGAGAGCATAATGCACCCTATGCATGATGGTGGTTGTTTTGACGGAACCTGATTTCAGCATCCTGGAACCAATCAAATTTAAGGGACAAGTTTACAGTTTATGTCAAGTTTAGGCTTACAACCAGAGTTAGGTAACCTGGGAAAACCCAGACAACTTCCGGCAAATTTAGATTTGCTCTGCAAGTTAGTCTAGCAAAGAGCCCATTCAAGCCCATTTCTAATCCCTCGAAATCACGGCACCAATCAGAAGCGTTGGGGCAGGCTTTACACGATGACGACAGTGCAGCGACGGTGAAGCAGATTTTGTACATTACTAAGATGGATGCCGCCGTGGAACATCACTCGTTCGAATCAGCTATCGCGTCTGTTTTAAACGATTTAAACTTTTCCTTTTTGTTAAAACCTGAGCAAAGAACAACACTTGAAGCCTTCATATCTAAAAAAGATGTTATCGCTGTCTTACCGACTGGATTCGGCAAAAGTCTGATATACCAGCTTGCCCCTTTGGTGCATACGTCATCTCCTTCATCGCTCTGATTGGTTTTAGGTCTATCCAATTGCGCCCAGAGGCATTTGAGCGACGTCCGTTAGTGACGCCCCTTTGGAAATTATTTGTCTATGAAGCTTTGCCAGACCATAACTCAGTTACTACTGAGAATGGTCTGGTTTTAACCAGGCTAAGAGTTAGGTGCTTCTACATCTGGATTATTCACCCATCATTTCCTTCTGATTTAGTTATATGTTATAGTAATGCTGTATAGTTAGGGTTAGGTTTAGGGGTAGGGATAGTAAGGACAACATTTTCAGATGGGAATGTTGTTCTAGGATCAACAAAATATGTTGACCCAGGAACGCATCTAACTTAGCAAAATCAGGATGTGCTTTGTTCTGTATGTATTCAACCAATGTCGCTAACTAAATTGTTTAAATTAGTTAAAAGGAGTATATTTCTTTAAAAAAAAGCTCACCCAAAAATTTTTATTTACTAACCCTCATGTCGTTCCAAATCTGTATGACTTGTTTTTTTTTGTGTTCACAATCAAAGTCGACATGGATAAAAAAAAAGTTTAAACAATCTTTAAATGATTTTCTGTTTTGTTTGTTTTTTACACGGAACAAAGTAAGTCGTACAGGTTTGATAACAGAACTATTCCTTTAATATTAACATAAATACTGAATCACAAAGTAATCCAGCCAACTGAAGAAATATGGCTGAACTTGGCTTACGTATGTGGCCGGGATGCTGGTGGCCGCCAGGATGATGGAAATGAAAAAGCAGGGGGAGGAGCTGAGCATGCCAACAGCACATATCAGAGGGTCTGCGTTGGGCACTCTGTCTCTCAGTTTCTTTGATATGTAGGTGCCCAGAAACACTCCCACAACCCCTGTCACCACTGTGATTGCTCCAAAGATGTAACTTTCACAAGAGAAAGAAACAATGTGATATTATTCAATTTTGGCCTCATAGTCTCTCAACTCAGTTTGGAGGTACAAATGGCTGAAAAACATACTGCATCAGATATATTGACAGGATTGCAAAAGCAAAAACAGCTGAAGTAAACATTATGTCCTATCTAAGCGGGGAACAAGCAGATATGAACACTATCGCAGAGGAGGTCTCTGCCGTTTAACCAATCTTTGGCTAATCTCACTTTTACTAGTCTACTGCTTTCCTTTAAGATCTGTTCAATTATATAGTAAAAAAGCAAGAGGCTTGCTATACCTGTCTAATGGGTTACAGGGCTCTTCCTTGCAAGGTGGTCTGAGACCCTGTGTAACCTGTGCACGAGATAGAAAGGTGGGGGTCCAGAAGGCCAGAGCCCCTGTGACAAAAGCCATGGCCGTCACACCAAGAGAAGACCAGACAAAACTCCGACTGCAAGGAGGACACAGATCCAAAACACAATAAAAAGTCATATATAGGAACAACATAGGTCAAAGGAGAGGCCTTTCAGGTCAAAAAGGTTGAAACCATTGTCCAAAACAATATCTTTAGCACCCCCACCCCTATATTTCCTCTGATTCTATAAGATTCTAAAAAAAAAAAAAAAAAAAAAAAAAAAAAATTAACTGAGGGGAAATAAAATAATAAAAATCTTGATTTAGGTGTTTTAGCATTTTAATTGCATTTTACTTTTTTATATAATTAAAAAAAATAAGTCAGTCATTCTGTGGAACCACTGCCTTGACGATATGCAGATCATAACAAACACCTTAAAGATTGTTATGAGCACATCCCAAACTGAACGACATGAACATTCTGGGTCTTTACAATGTGACTTACTTCTTCCAGAGGTACTTGATGTCCTCAATGTAAGAGGTGCTTTCCAATGTTGCTCCTCCTTGGGTGTCCGAGGCTCCACGAGGAGGATTGGGAATCAGAAACATAAGGAGCAGCAGACCCAGTAATCCCAGAGCAGGACTGATCTATAACAGAAGAAACACTTAAAACTATCTGCTCAACTTTCTTTTATAAATGTGAAAAGGTATTTGTCTTGATTATATTAATCAAATATATGCTTCCATTGCAAAGCCACTAAAATAATCATTACTGATGTACATTCACCTAAAGGATTATTAGGAACACCGGTTCAATTTCTCATTAATGCAATTATCTAATTAACCAATCACATGGCAGTTGCTTCAATGCATTTAGGGGTGTGGTCCTGGTCAAGACAATCTCCTGAACTCCAAACTGAATGTCAGAATGGGAAAGAAAGGTGATTTAAGCAATTTTGAGCGTGGCATGGTTGTTGGTGCCAGACGGGCCGGTCTGAGTATTTCACAATCTGCTCAGTTACTGAGATTTTCACGCACAACCATTTCTAGGGTTTACAAAGAATGGTGTGAAAAGGGAAAAACATCCAGTATGCGGCAGTCCTGTGGGCAAAAATGCCTTGTTTATGCTAGAGGTCAGAGGAGAATGGGCTGACTGATTCAAGCTGATAGAAGAGCAACTTTGACTGAAATAACCACTCGTTACAACTGAGGTATGCAGCAAAGCATTTGTGAAGCCACAACACGCACAACCTTGAGGCGGATGGGCTACAACAGCAGAAGACCCCACCGGGAACCACTCATCTCCACTACAAATAGGAAAAAGAGGCTACAATTTGCACAAGCTTAACAAAATTGGACAGTTGAAGACTGGAGAAATGTTGCCTGGTCTGATGAGTCTCGATTTCTGTTGAGACATTCAGACGGTAGAGTCAGAATTTGGCGTAAACAGAATGAGAGTATTGATCCATCATGCCTTGTTACCACTGTGCAGGCTGGTGGTGGTGGTGTAATGGTGTGGGGGATGTTTTCTTGGCACACTTTAGGCCCCTTAGTGCCAATTGGGCATCGTTTAAATGCCACGGCCTACCTGAGCATCGTTTCTGACGATGTCCATCCCTTTATGACCACCATGTACCCATTCTCTGATGGCTGGATGGGGTGGAACGGGAGCTTCGTGCCCTGGATGTGCATCCCACAAATCTCCATCAACTGCAAGATGCTATCCTATCAATATGGGCCAACATTTCTAAAGAATGCTTTCAGCACCTTGTTGAATCAATGCCACGTAGAATTAAGGCAGTTCTGAAGGCAAAAGGGGGTCAAACACAGTATTAGTATGGTGTTCCTAATAATCCTTTAGGTGAGTGTACATTATCTTGTAAATGATACTTTTACTCAATGAGGGAAAAACAACAGATATTTTTGCATCTTCAATTTTAGTTTAAGCTTAATATTGCAATTTTGTTTTTAATACATGTATTTTTTTGGATCCCCTATTTAAGAGCATATACACTGGTTAAAACTGTTCCACTTTAACAGCTTTAACATTTTTTTAGCTTGAATATACAGATAGGCAATAAAGGAGACCAAGGAAGCAAATCTGATTAAAATATAATGCAATACAGAGCCCTTTTTTATAGCTGGCTACATTTCAGTTGACTGCATGACAACAAGATTAACAGATTATTAAGTCTAACACGGTAAAGCAATAACATAGCTTCTGCACAATATTGTCACTCTCCATATATATTTAAAATATATATATATATATATATATTATCTTACCCTCAGGGCCCAACGCCAGTCCCCTGTTGCATTAGCTACAGTTGCTCCCATTATATATCCTAGACCACTAAATGAAAGTAAAAAAAAAAAAGTCTTGTCAACATGTAGGACACACACACAAATAAATATAAATATACACACACTTTAGTCAAACCAAAATTTATTCAGACACCTTTAACATTCTCACATTCTCACAGTTTATTCACTATAGTAAAAAAAGTTTTATAATATAAGGTATGTAATGGATTACAATCAACGTCAGCTGTTAAATTTAAGAACACAATTATAATACCAATTTAGGTCAACCAATTACCAAGCAATGCTTCATTTTGTCCAGTCTGTGGTGTAAAAGGTCGCAATTAAAGAAAAAACACTTAGGCAAAACATGGTCAAAGCGTCTGAATAATTTTGGTCCCACATTTTTATAAATTTTACTGGTAGTCCACTGTATGAAGAATTTTAGGGTATATGTCACAGTTTACTTTATTTTGCTATCCTGTATATACGTATATATGTTTCCTATACAGGACTACCACAAGAGTGCAAGAGTCCCATCACCAGTTTTGGGGTAAAGAATTACAAGTATGTGAGTTATGTAATCGGATTACATTTTCAAGTAACGTAACATTATTTCTAAAGTTTTTTTTTTTTTTTTTAAAGCAAGCAAGTCTGGCCCAGGTAACAAAATAACTCAAAAGTATCAACAAATTACTTAAAAGTAATTAAGTACTACTACTTTTTTAGGAGTAACGCATAATATTGTAATGCATTACTTTTTTTTTTTTTTTTTTTTTTTTTAAATCACTTTCCCCAACGCTGGCCATCACTGCCATACAGTAGTGGTGATTTCATACAAAAGTTCAAGAAACAAGAGGCTAGTTCTAAACAAACCACAACACAATCACTGTGCCTCATTTGGAAGGCTGCACCCTTCAAAGTTCACATTTGTTGGCAACATACATCAACGAGGATATCTTATTTCAGAAAAGTAACCCTTACAAAATTGACTGTTATTCCTTGTGAGGCGCATATTCCTGTAATTTCTTTTTTTCTTTGCAATGTAATGGTTACTTTTCTTAAATATGCCTCAATAACATATGTGGCCGACAAATGCGGCCTCCGGAGGGCGCAGCCTTCGAAATGAGACAAGACTACAGTAGGGTTTCTGAATTAATCAGCATTTCAAACAAATCAGTTGATTGGATGACTCATGAGACAGTCACTTGTTTCACTCCTGCATGACGAGTTTAATGAATCATTTGAATAAATGAGTCAATGACACAGTCACTTGTCATCCCTACTGGTATAAAGATGTAACCTGCAGAAAGATTCACTGAAAAATCTCCATTACTAAAGCACAGACTGACAATCAGTCTGGAAGATACAAACAGACAAGCAATGTTGCATGGTTTTCCGCCCAAAACCACTTCAGTGCAAATCCCACCCTGCACCCAATTTCTTTGTTTAAAGTTTAGGGTGTAGGGCTCTATCTGTGGTCCCCACCTCCTTCAAAAAAATCCACCATCATCCCTGTCCCTAAGAACAGTAAACCCTCTTGCCTAAATGACTACCGTCCAGTGGCTCTCACATCTATAGTCATGAAGGTCTTTGAGACTCATTAAAAACACCATTTGCGCCTTCATTCCTGACACTTTGGACCCTCTTCAGTATGCCTATCGTCCCAATAGATCGACTGAAGATGCCATCTCTCATGTCCTCCACTCCTCCCTCACGTCGACAGCAAAAGTGGGAACTACGTAAGGCTGCTATTTATTGACTATAGCTCAGCCTTTAACACCATAGTTCCCATTAAGCTAACCTCCAAACTCCTGGATCTCGGCCTGAATCCTTCTCTCTGCCACTGGATTGAGGACTTCCTCACTGGCAGGCCTCAGGTGGTGAGAGTAGGCCAGTCCACCTCCACCTCCATCACCCTAAATGTGGGAGCTCCACAGGGCTGTGTCCTGAGTCCCCTGCTCTACTCTCTCTACACGCATGACTGTTTGTCCACACACAGCTCCACCTCTATCATCAAATTTGCTGATGATACTGTTGTCCTGGGCCTCATTTCCAACAACAATGAGACGGCATACTTGGACGAGGTGGAGCATCTAACATCATGGTGCCAGGACAACGGTCTCTCTCTGAATGTTGGCAAGACCAAAGAAATGATTGTGGACTTCAGGAAGAGACAGCAATGGACATACTCCCCCCTCATGATCAGCGGGTCACCAGTAGAGAGAGTGAGCAGCTTCAAGTACCTGGGTGTAAACATCTCCGAGGACCTGACCTGGACTGCTCACATTCAGACACAGGTGAAAAAAGCCAGGCAAAGACTGTACCACCTGCGCCAGCTGAGGAAATTCAGGGTTTCACCAGCTATCCTGAAAACTTTCTATTTAGGGGCGACAGAAAGTGTATTAACTCAGTGCATCACAGCGTGGTATGGGAACAGCACCAGTCATGACTGCAAAGCCCTGCAAAGAGTCGTGCGCTTATCCGAGCGCATCTCAGGGTCAGCTCTCCCGTCTCTGCAGGACGTCTACATCAAACGCTGCAAAGGTAAAGCTACTAAAATCATCAAGGACTCTAATCACCCTGCAAACCCTCATTTCATGCTGCTGCCATCTGGTAAGCGCTTCCGAAGCCTGATGGCCAAAACTGAGAGACTCAGGAGGAGCTTCTTCCCCCAGGCCATCAGACTCCTGAACTCAGTCACTTAACATCACGTGACCATCGACATACCGACATACCGACATTGCACTGCACTTTCTGTTCTCGTTGTTACTGTAACAACCTGTTATAAACCGGTTTGCACATTATACTCTTTGTACATTTGTTAACCACATATTTATAAGTCTACAGTTTACTCACTGCACAGTTTACTCCACTTCTTATATATATATATATATATATATAGTACTTTCTTATTCTATTTCTATTATAATTTCCTCCTTGTGTTTTTAACTGTGAATTTGCACTGTCCATGGAGCGGACCTGTTTACATTTCACTGCCGGTTGTATATAATGGTGTATGTGACAAATAAAACTCTTGAATCTCTTGGGTAGGGTTAGTATTTGCTTTAGTAGTGTGCATGCAAAAAGCACTGTGATTTACATGACCAATGACATTTTTAGAATCTGCTGCGGAGCAGAGTTTGCACTGACCTGGGCTGCATTTCCCAAAAGCATTGTAAGCCCAAGTTGCCATCATGTTGCCACCAATGGTCTCTATGATCAACTTAGACTTGCAATGCTTTTGACAAATGCAGCCCTGGTCATATAAATGGTAAAAAGTCTGTAAATCAGCACTTTTAGAATGCCTATCAGCCAATGAAATTCTAGGACCAAAACAAACCATATAGACCATATAGTTTAGTAGTAAGACCTTCACCTTCCGACCGGTATGAAAATATAGAAGAAGGAGATCATGAGTGTTCTCTGGTTGCCAGTGAACAAGTCACCAATTATAGTAGGAGCTATGGTGGAGTAACTGGCCTCTCCTGTCCCAACCAATGCCCTCGTCAGGACCAGAACCCAGAAGTGCTGTGGTGAGAATAAAGACAGAACTGTAATTTACAACTAAATTCAATTCTGTTGTTCCATTTTAACTGTTGAATATAGTAAAATAATGATATTGTTCAAAAGTACAGGTACAAAAAGAAGCAATTACACATGGTTAAAGTTGTGAGACTTCATAAAGATTACACTGGAATCCCAGAATTCCCCATAAAGACTTTACTGTACTGTACCGATTTTGAGACGAAAGAGCTGCCCAGTGATGTGACAATCCACACAATCAACCCAGAGATCATGAGAAGCTTCCGGTCATAGCGATCTCCAAGGTAACCGAAAACTGGTGCCAAGAACATAAAGCTACAGATAAAAACTGTAAATATGTTAACACAGGGTTGATGGCAAAGTTAAAAAGTTTGATTGTCATGGCGTGGCTGTAACAAGGAAGCCTACAACGCAAGAAAATATAATACAAATGGTCTTCAAAAATCCACAGAAATACTCAGGAAAAAGATTTACAACGCATAACTTAGTAACACCGAACAAAGAACTGAATGAAGACGGGACGTAAATACAGAGGAACTATTGAGTTAATTAATGTGACATCAGGTGAATGGAACAATTAAGCAAGGGAACAAACTGGCACACACTAGGAAACTAGGTCACACAGACAAACAGGAACAGAACTAAAACAAAGAAACTAAACCAAAACAGAACATAACAGAATATAACCGTTACAGTATGTACAGCGGTGGCAGGGCAGGTGAACTGGTTGGCTTTGGTAGAGGAGGCTGGGAGTGATCACAGGTAGCGTAGGCGACGTGGGACCACTGAGCTGGGTGGGACCAGCAGAGAAACAGGAGACTCAGGGCTGGATGGAACCAGCGGTGAAAGGAGATTTAGGGGAATACTCTCTACCAAACCCAATTCAAAGTCAGAGGCCAAGCTCACCATCAGTGGCGGGAGTGTGGGCAAGACTCAAATTCCACAAAACTCCCTCGGGGATGGGCGTTGTTGCCGCCTCGTGCACCTGGTCAGGCGCTTTGTAAGGCTCAGGGGCGAGGTATGGCTCAGATTGGTCTTCTGGCTCATTGTCCGCCTCTGGCTCCATGTCCGTGGTGGGCACAGGCATCCGCCCTATCCGGCGGGGTGCAGGTTGACTGGGCTCTGGGGCTGGAGTGAAAACTGTTTTCTGTTCAGTGTTCTGTCATGGTGTGGCTACAACAAGGAAGCGCACGACGCAGGAGAATATAATACAACTAGTCTTTAATTCAAAAATCCACCTAAATCCAAAAGGAACACTCCGGAAACAGGTTTGACAACAAAGAACTGAATGAAGACAGGACTTAAATACACAGAGGAACTAACGAGTTAATTAAATGGACAACATGTGAACAGGATAATTAATCAAGGGAACAAAAATGGCACACACTAGGAAACTAGGGCTGAATCCGGAATCATCCCCTAAACCAGGGGTGGGCAATTCCAGTCCTGGAGGGCTCTACTGTCCTGCAGAGTTTAGCTCCAACCCTAATCAAACACACCTGAACCAGCTAATCAATGTCTTCAGGATTACTAGAAGGCTATAGGCAAGTGAGTTTGATCAGGGTTGGAGCTAAACTCTGCAGGACAGTGGCCCTCCAGGACTTGAATTGCCCACCCCTGCCCTAAACCATCATTCACTATTCCCTACATTAGTCCACTAATACAGTTCATGTGAAGGAGCGAATGAAAACGAGTGTGTGAATTCGGACAGCCGTTGAGCATACATCGGCTGTACACTCGTTATTGTGGTGCAATGTGGGATTCAATGAGAGCACTCAAAGTCCACTATGGTTTCGGACACCACTACAATGGCTGTCCCCTCAAACAATGCCCTGTTTGAGGGTATAGGGGGTGATATTGGATGCACCCTAGGTCACACAGACAAACAGGAACAGAACTAAAACACAAAGGCCTGGCTTCACAGACAGGGCTTAGATTAAGCCAGGATTAGACCTTAGTTCAATTAGAACATTTAAGTAGCTTTTTTAAATGGGCCTTAGAAAAAAAGAAAAAAAGAAAAAAAAAAACATTACTGGTGTGCATCTTGAGACAAAACAATGGCATTAACATATTTTAAGATACGTCAGTGCAAGTTGCTTCCAGTTAAAACAGCTCAAACATGCATTTTAGTCTAAGATTAGGTTTAAGACTAGTCTGAGAAACCGTGGCCATGAAACTAAAGCAATCGAATCGTTGTTCACCAGCACCTCACGAGTGTGGCGAAGATGTCACGAGGACAGCTCCCTGGAAGGCGTGCCCTGGACCTGGCACACCAAATCCAAAAAAATCCCTGGTGTGAGACACTAGGGAGCGATCCCTCTGCTCCAGGCATAACATGTGAACTGCAGGAAGGACCATGGTGACGGAGGGAGAGAAAAAATAAAAAAAAAACACCACAAAAAATACTACCGTTTTTGGTTCGGTGTTCTGTCATGCTGTGGCTGTAACAATGAAGCGCACGACGCAGGAGAATATAATACAACTAGTCTTTAATCCAAAATCCACAGGAACACTCAGGAAACAGGTTTGACAACCATGTAACTTATACAACACAGAACAAAGAACTGAATGAAGACAGGATGTAAATACACAGAGGAACTAATGAGTTCATTTATTGGACAACAGGTGAACGGGATAATTAATCAAGGGAACAAACTAGCACACACTAGGAAACTAGGGCTGTGTACGAAATCGCCCACTATACCCTCATACACTATTCCCTACATTAGTCCACTAATGTAGTTCATTGAGGGAGTGAATGAAAACGGGCTGCCACTTTTGAATAGTTTGTGCCTGCAGTTTAATAATTATTTGAAACTTAGTGGAAACTACATATAAACCCTAATTAAACTATTTAGTAATCAATTAAAAAGGTATTTATACTTGTAGGATATTACGCTTTAGCCACATTGGTAAATGGATGGATGGATGGATGGATGATTCACCTGCGGGCGCCATCTTCTGGTCAGATGCGGGAATTCATAGTTATTGTGGTGCAATGTGGGATTCAATGAGAGCACTCAATAAAGTCCACTATGGACACCACTACAAATGGCTGTTTACTCAAATAATGCCCTATTTGTGGGTATGGGGGGTGTTTTTGGACACAGCCTAGGTCACACAGACAAACAGGAACAGAAATAAAACACAAAGAAACTAAGCCAAAACAGAACATAACATAACATAACATAACATAACATAACATACAGGGATCGGTTACAGGGATCTGTAAGATTTTTTTTTTTTTTTTTGAAAGACGTCTTTTATACTGTGAAATATTATTACAATCTAAAATAACTGATTTATATTTTAATATATTTTAAAATGTAATTCTTTCCTGTGGCAAAAAAAAAAAAAAAAAAAACATTTCGTATTATTATCAATGTTAAAATCATTTTGTGGAAACCATTATACTTTTTTTTTTTTTTTTTTTCAGGATTCTGTGATGAATAGAAAGTTCAAAAGAACAGCATTTATTTATTTTGTAACATTATAAGTGCCTTTACTGTCACCTTTGATCAATTTAATGTATTCTTGCTGAATAAAAGTATTAATTTATTTAAAAAAAAAAAAAAATGTCCAAATCTTTTTCACAGGATATGTCATCAGATTTTCCACAACTTTGTCAAGGCTACAACAACATCTATGAAACATGTGTAACATATAGATTATGAAAATCCACAAAACAAACTGTGTATTATTAGTGCAATCAGTACGCAGAATAATCACCCAACTAACAGTTTGGAGATTAGAGCAGACAAAGATTGAGTAAGCAGGAAACTGCAAACCAGATCAGTGTCAGATTAGATGATTTAGATTTAGTGGTGCTTTTAAGAAATGCAAACTCCAAGACAGATTACATAATTTACCTGTACAAATATGTTTTGTGTTACTTGCTACTTTGTGTTTTGCTTAATACCAGGCTTGTTACTAACTTACAAAACGACAGTAAAAGACTCGAACAAGGATGTACTCTTGTAAAATCAAGTTATGCAACGTTCTCTTCCTTCTTTCTGTTTTGTCAGTGAAATGCACTAAAAAGTCAAACTGATACCTGTCTGTAGGAGTCCTGATGTGCTGTCAGAGATCGTGAAGAAAGCCTGGATGCTAGACAGCACACCTGGAATAGAACCAGAACAATATCTGTCGCTATTTCTAATGACATTCTGTGAAGCATCATACTAACTATGGCTTTGGGTATAGTGTGCTCACCTGCTATAGTATAACGGTCCATATAGTTGAGGAGATTGATGTAGCAGAGCACTGCCACTGCAATGTAGGAGCGTCTCTGAGAAATGGAGGTTGTTTGCATGGAGGATGCATCACTATCTGGTTGCTCAGAGCTCATGGAGCCATAATGTGGCTTGTTTGAGCGGAGGCTCAAACGGGTTTTTGGTCTGTGTTCATTGGAGGCCATGGTTCTCTCTGTCTCTGTCTCTATACCGAAATACTTTTTTTTTTGTCACTGAAAGAAAAACAATTACTTGTAAGCACTAGCAAAAGTGACAAAACCACTGTGGTTTTCAAGACATCATGTACTGATGAATGAATTGTGAACTGTGGCACAAAACTCACATGGCTTTCATGTGATTCAAGGACACTGGTTAATTTTCAGATTAACCAGTAGCCATGGCAGCAAGGAAAAGCATAGGTCTGGAGTGTAGTCACAATCAATGAACAAGGATGATGACCAATGACTCATATGGAAATAAACATCCAACAGTATTTTATCAAATCATTTGGTGCACTTTTGCTGGATTGGGAAATGAATTTGTGAATTTGTGCAAAAAAAGCTAATTAAATGCCAAAGGCTTTGCATGAATGTAGAATCAAAAAGTGTTTAAATTTGGTGTCTGGAGGATGTTCACACACAACAATGCTATATAAGAGTAATAAAAATAAGAGTAATACTCAAGAAACATGGAAAATACTAAAAAAAAAAATACTGGAAAAGTAGATTACCCAAATTATTTTGTAATTGATAATTCAATAATTATAAATAAAGTGAATGACATTGTCAATAAATTCAACGAGTATTCTGTAAATATTGGATATAATTTAGCAAAAATATTCCTAGTAATATTCCTTCAATATTTATAAGAGGAGCTCATGAAAAGGAAATACTTGGTATTGTTAATAACTGTTAGAGTAAAAAGTCTACTGATTGTAATGATAATGACATGTCATTATTAAAAAATATATAATATACCTTTTTAACAGGTATATTTCCTAATAATATGAAAACAGCTAAAGTTATTCTTTTTTTTTAAAGTGGTGAAAGACATCTTTTTTCCAACTATAGACCAATCTCTCTGCTTTCCCAGTTCTTGAAAATTTTAGAGAAATTATTTGTGTGCAGACTTGATAATTTTATAGATAAACACAAACTCTTGAGTGAACATCAGTATGGCTTTAGAGAAAATAGGTTGACCTCAATGGCAGTGATGGAACTGGTAGAAGAGATTTCCTCTTCAATGGATAAGAATCTTTCTAGATTTAAAAAAAAAAAAAAAGCCTTTGACACGACCATGGCTTATTAATGATGAAATTAGAAAGATATGGTATAAGAGGAATTGCAATCTTGCTTAAAAGTTACCTTGCTGACAGATATCAGTTTGTACAAATAAATAATGTTAAATCAGATCTTTTGAAAGTTACTTGTGGTGTTCCACAAGTTTCAGTGTTAGGCCCGAAATTGTTTGTACTATATATAAATTATATTTGTAACATGTCTAAAATGTAAAAAAAAAAAAGGTTTTGTTTGCTGATGACACAAATTTGTATTGTTCAGGGAAAATTTGGAACAGCTTCTGATTACAGTGGAAAGTGAACTGAGGATCTTTAAAAAATGGTTTGATGATAACAGACTTTCACTGAATTTAATTAAAACAAAGTTCAAAATATTTAGTCATCGACAAAGTAATAATAAAGCTAAAATTAGGATTAATAATGAGGAAATTGAAAGAGTGTATGGAAATAAATTTCTGGGTGTTATAATAGATCATACACTATGCTGGAAATCACATATAAATAATGTAAAAAGAAAAAATAGCAAAATCAATTGCAATATTAAATAGAACAAAACTATTAGGTTAAAAAAATTTTTGAATGAAAGATCATTATATATTTTGTATTTTGCACTCATATTTCCATACATGACTTATTGTGTGGGGCCATACATATAAAACCAATTTAAATCCAATATATATATATATATATATATATATATATATATATATATATATATATATATATATATATATATATATATATATATATATATATATATATATATATATATATATATATTACAAAAAACGAGCAATAAGGATTATAAAACATGTTGACGATTATGAACCAATTAATTTACAAGCCAAAATTTTGTTGATTTTTATACTGTACAGACAATGTATAAAGTATATAATAATTTACTTCAAATTGTATTCAGAGGCTGTTGAAATAAGAGAAAGTCAGTATAAACAAAGAGGAATTAATATGTTTAAAAGGTAAGGTCAAGAACTAATATAAAAAATAGATGTATATCTGTCAAAGGGTAAACCTATGGAATCATTTTGAGATGGAATTAAAACAGTGTAATTCATTTAGTAAATTTAAGAAAATGTTTAAAAACAAGGTAATAAATAATTATATTATAATATAAATAATTGGTGTATGCAATACTAAATTTATTGTAATAATATCTGAAAAATATACATGTATATCTTTGTAATTATTATTGTACATTCTGGGAAATGTCTATAGTAACACTATTGTATATCTTGTACTAATCTAATCCATTAGAAAAAAAAAAAATGACGAATAGCGCTCATTAGAGAAATATTATAAAGGGTAGGCATAATAAGCAGTGGCTTCTGCCTATACCTTTTCGGTTATGTATATTTTTGTTATATTTCTTTGGTTATATTATAAAAAAAAAAAAAAAAAATATATATATATATATTGTGGAATATTTTTGTAAAGACCTAAATAAATAAATAAATATACTCCTTTGTGATAACAGTGTTGCTAACCTATAGCTTGCGACCATTGTGTTGTGTGGTCAGTCAAATTTAGGCAAAGCAAAACTTTAGGCAGGACTTCCATAAAAAAATGTGTCATGAAATCTCAAATGCCCTTGATAAAAAGAAATAAAAATAAACTGATTTAGAGTTATAATGGGTAAAGGTGAAAAGATGTTTTTAGGTCATCAGCATTAAATGAACTGCCACAACATTTCTGTGTATATAAAGTAAGCTCATTTCATTCATGACTTCGCAAATGAGCACATTTAGTTTGCTGTAGCATCTCACAAACAAATTTGGCCTTTTAATGCATCTGACTAGAAAAAAAGGGTTTTCTGTATTACAAGAGGAGACCTACATTTTGTGAGAATGTAATATGTAGACCGGAAGTTATCTCAGAAGTTGGTTGTGATCTTACTAGTTGCACTAGAAGCTGTCTTGTCATCAACTCAACCCACAAGCTTATGCTATTTTAAATTTCAAATGCAACAGTCCTATTTATGGCCTAACTCACATTTTCCACAGGAGGGGCATATTCTGCCTAATATATTTTTTATGGCCAATATTATAATTTTTACCTAAAGTAATATATGTTTATTGTGTTATATTAATAAGTTACATTGAGTTTAAAGGGAGATTTAACAGATTAAACCTTTTAGTGGTAGTCTGAATAGGTGATATACCAAATGGGTATCATTAGATGAGTTTAGGTCAGGACTCAGTTCCTTAGCGGACTGTCAACAATGCTACTGTTGTGATGATCAGCTGTGTATGAACACCACAGGACAATGACATATGATTGTTCAGCCTCCGATCTTTTAGACATTGAGGTTATACTAAATTTCAGTTTTCAGGTTCATATTTTTTTATGTATTATTTTGTTCATAAAATGCAAATTAACATTTCACGAGAAGATCATTTTACCTTGACAGTTTCAATAATTCAAAAGCAAATTCAACCATTTAAGTTACTTACACTTCAGTCGATGTGCTCAAATGTCCAGTGCTGCTCTAATCCATCTTTTTTTTTTTTTCTTCTGTTTCTCTTTCTTTTTTTTGCTGTGTTTGTTGAGATGTCACTTGTAGAAACAGAAAGGCATTCCTCTGCGTACATAGCACACTACAGGGTTATCAAGTTAGAATCACGCCCTACCCCCTTTTTCTGGTCACACGCAGCAGAACAGTTCCTCCTTGTGTTGTGTTGCAATATAGACCACAGACCAGTAGATTTTCATCTCCATGCTCACTTCAGGCATTCTGCTTTACACTGATCTGTTACCCAGATCTGCAGGGCTTTTGGCATTATGTTTCACAGTAATGCTCTAAAGTCTGAACACCAGGACAAAGGTCTGATAAATAGAGCAGCCAGTAAATAAAAACACCAGTGAGGGAATTCTTCAAATGGAAACCTAATCTTGTATTGTCTACTCAACTGAGTGAAGTTTATGACCCTTGTTTTTGTAGATAACAAAATTCATACCGTTGATAGATCATTCTAGATAAGCCATAATCA
This sequence comes from Paracanthobrama guichenoti, assembly GCA_018749465.1. NCBI lineage: Eukaryota > Metazoa > Chordata > Actinopteri > Cypriniformes > Gobionidae > Paracanthobrama > Paracanthobrama guichenoti. Next base: position 18,819,961 of record CM031947.1, read on the forward strand.
TGTTTACTGGAGATAATTTGGTAGCGAGAGTCTCTATTTGGTTATAGTGGTCATAGTCTCATCTTTCTTTCCCACGAGGTTTATGCAAAGCATGAATGTGAAACTTTAGCTATGGTATTTTGCTATCTGATGCTGCACATGTTTTTCATTCTTGTGAAATCCTCTGCCTATAACAACTTCTCTAAAATACAAAGTCACTGTATATACATTGCATTATGTACCATGATATACACTACGTTTTCTGCAAGACCATATCCTAACATGTACTTGTGTACAGTGAGCAGAGTCATCTCACTACATGATAAACTGATATCTTGAAAAAGTAGGTTGTGGTAACGTTATGCATTATAATTATAATTAATAATGCATTATAATAATGTGGGTTACCATTATAAAAAGCACGATGAGTTTCGTTAAATTATATATTAAACTGCAATAAAATAAAATTAATTTTTGTATGACTCTTTACTGTCGCCTAGTGGTTTAATGACACTGTACTGTCCATAAAAATCAAAACCTTTTCCCCGAAACTGGCTCTTACAAAAACTAAGAACATATAACCTAATTAATCCCTAGACATAAACTAATCACAGCATTAAGCTATAATGAGAAAACAAATATATAGGCCTATCTTCAGAAAATGTAGCCTACATGTATAGTTATTCTTTTATCGTCTTCTGCGTGAATTTTTGGGCTGGAAACACGGTTTCAATAGACTCACCAACAACATCATTGGAGTGCTAACATATAATCTCGCACTGACTCAAAGCCATCACTGTTTGCTGCTGTTTATGCTGGGGCATGCGCGAATTCTCCGCCCTTAAGGAACGTTCTCTCCTCGCGGCCTCATAGAGAGCAGAGCGCATGCGCACACCGGATCAGAATGTTGAGCAAAACGGACTAGAGCAGAGACGGAAAGACGTGCAAGCAAATTCAAACATATTTTCTCCTTAGCGAAGTGAACGACTGTCGACCTAGAATATAACTTATAAAAACATGACGGAGCCCCAGTCAGCACTGTTACTCAGGAGACAGCTAGCAGGTAATTTTTCAAGGCTGTTGGAAAAAGCCAGGCTAACAAACCGGTGAACATTTAGCCTGTCAATACCGTCAAGACGGAGGTGTTAGCCGCTAGCCGCTAGTTTAGCTGCTAACGAGCGCTGCATTTATTGTGATGCATTCGTTAGCGAGTTAGCAGCTAGTAGCCGGCTAAAGGCTATCTCCGCCGTCTTTTGTTATTTTTAAATGCTGTTTTGGTACAAATTATGGTGGAATTTGCAATCTAAGAGCCGCTAAGAATAATTTTAAATAATAATTCGTTTGTTTTTATCCAGTTTGCGTATGTAAATGTATAACTGTCAGGCAGATTTGTCTGTAATCACTCCGGCGGGGCCGCTCACAGTCGGCTAGCCCGTGTTTTGACATCTGTGTACGGACTTCGGGCGCAGTTTACATATGAGCACCAGCCGTCGGTTATAGTCTCAGGGAAACTCTGGCATTGGTCCCATTTCCGTTCACCATCTTCTCGTGATCCATCAAACCAGTATTGTTATCACAAGGCGCAATGGTGAGATTTATAAGCCGCACATTGTGTGCCATGTCCCCGCAGCGGGGCGATCAAATCCCTTTGTTTTTCTAGGATGGCTAAAAAGGCTAAGCTAACAAATTGATGGTTGTTGTTTGAACACCAGCTCACCGGTAACCGAGAACTCGAGACCCCCAGTCCAAATGTACACTCATAATAGATGTACATACGTGATTAACACACAACTTGCTTTTTTATTAATTTTATTTTTTATTAATATTTGGTTACATACGAAATTAGCTGTTACTAGTTTGTTTCTCCTGTTCTTTTGTCCAGTACACACACTGAGCAACATGATCCGTGAGTGTCAGCTTTACTGAGCTCAAGCCAGAGGAGGATATCTTCACTGGGCCCCATTTGCGCAGTACTGCCACTGAAGTGAATTAGATGTAAAAGGGTCAAACTAAGCAGATTACATGAGTTCTCGGTTTAAACATGATGAGCATTTCAGATCATGTCAAAAATGTTAGATCTGATTCATGACAGCTGTCTCTTTGCGGCATAGACCGCTCAAGCAACCCCATCCCCCCACAAATTACTCATCTTACACATGCATAGAGGCAACTCGCCTATTTCTTTCCAAGGGTCGACAGGGTGAGTGGCACCCCGGGCCTGTCATGGCGTCAGGTTCTGCGATTGACTAATTCAGGGGACCAGGGCTGTTTTGGTTGTCTCCTTTCAACAGGACCAGCATGGTGAGCTCACTGGCCTTGTTCTAAACTCAGTGAACCCTCTGTGGGAACAAAAGCCTCACAACACCCATTTATGCAGGACTGTAAAGATATGGGCCAGGAAAATGTGGGACTTGTGAGAGCTTAATGCTCATAAAAATGACATCCTTATGACTGGATTACCCAACAACTGTCAACTTGTTTTTGTCAACAAGACGCTCACCCCCCAATTTACAGTGATTTTTGTTTTGCTCTTTCTTATAAGAACACAGAAGTTCAGACAGAGCGTCTGAGACCACAGGCACCAATAGACGGACGTTCTTTGGCTCGAGGCTCAGTCAGTTGATCTGATAACAAACAGGCAAATTGCTCATTTCTTGTCTAAAATTCTCCCCAGATGTGAAAACAGTTTTTGGTGTTGTAACTGCGTAGGTCCTGCTATCAACATCCATGTCTAAGCACAAATGCATCTGGTGGCCTGAAATGCCACATTTACTTTTACTTTTTCTTCTTTCATCTAAAATAGCTAATCAGTATCTTAATGTTCTCTCTTCCTTACAGAACTGAATAAAAATCCTGTGGAAGGTTTCTCAGCTGGTTTGATAGATGATAATGACCTCTACAGATGGGAAGTGCTAATAATTGGTCCTCCTGATACACTCTAGTAAGTCTTTTTGTCTTATGAAATACCATGTGACATTATCATTTACAAATGTAAATTAGTCATCATAAATTGAAAGATTCTATGTAATTGTTGTTATTATTACTGTTGTTATTGATATGTCTGATTTTGTATGTTGATTGTTTTTAAACAAAATTGTTAAAATTATTGTTAATGTATTGAAGTGATTGTAATCATAATGATTTTTAAAACATTTAAGTACTGTTTAAAGCCATGATTATAGCTATTGCTGCTGATATGGTGTTACATCATAAATAAATAATAAATTGAGTCATCAGTTAAAGGATTAGCGCAACCAAAAATGAAAACTGTCATTGTGTACTAACAAAAGAACGAGCAGTACAGTTATTCTAAATTTAAATTTTGTTGCTTGGAAGAAAGTCATACAGGCATGAGGGCTTGTAAATGATGACAGAATTTAAATTTTCGTGTGAACTATTAATTTAAAATGGATTGCCCCATGGCAAATCACAGCCTGATTGTGGTTGTTCCTAATGAAGAAGAATACACACACACACGTTTTAGTGGTGCCATAGGGGAGTCCTAACTGGCACAGTTTAAGCAGTTGCAGAATGTTTTAATACATTGCAAAAAATGTATCACCACACAATATTGTTGCTGAATAACACTTTAAGCTTATGTTTTTTTCTGTTTACAGTGAGGGTGGTGTCTTTAAAGCCCATCTTACATTTCCCAAAGACTATCCTCTCAGACCTCCTAAAATGAAATTCATAACAGAAATATGGCATCCAAATGGTAAGTGTGGGTTCACCCCACTGGGTCTTTCACATTTTTTCTGAGGAGTATTCACCAGCAATCTTTGTATTTAATGTCGTTAATCTGACACTCAGCTGAAGCAAGTTTTGTGAGATTTGTTTTTTGCAGATTTCCACAGAATATAAACATCCCTTATTCAAATTTTTCTCTGGTTGATAGAGAGGCTGCTCACTGAGAGCTATGGTTTGAGCGTGAAGTTCAGTTCCTCCTTTCTGGATGTAATTTGGGCGTAATTGGTGTAGCTAGAAGGTTCAACCACACCCTAACCCTACCCAAAACTCTATCAGAATCAGAAAGAGCTTTATTGCCAAGTGTGCTTGCACACACAAGGAGTTTGTCTTGGTGCTGAAGCTTCCAGTGCACATATACAATACAACACAACATGAACACAAATATGAAAAATAGTATAAAATAAAAGTGTGTGTGTGTGTGTGTGTGTGTATGTGTGTATATATATATATATATATATATATATATATATATATATATATATATATATATATATATATATATATATATATATATATATATATATATATATATATATATATAATATATATATGTCAGTTACATTTAAGAATATATTGCACTAGTTTAGAATATATTGCACTAAACAGTCAAAGTATTGCACTTTAAAGCGGCTGGGGGTGTTGGGGGGGGTATTCAACTGTTCAAGAGGGAAATGGCCTGTGGGAAGAAACTGTTCCTGTGCCTAGATGTTCTAGTGGCCAGTGATCGGAGTCGCTGTCCTGACAGTAACAGTTCAAACAAGAAGTGTCCAGGGTGAGCGGAGTCTGTGATGATTTTACCTGCCCTCTTCCTCACTCTGGAAGAGTACAGGTCCTGGAGGGCTGGCAGGGGGGCACCAATAATCCTCTCTGCAGTACGGATTGTACGATGTAGGCACATCCTCTATCCCTCCGCCCATTAGATCCACAGAGGTGGATCTGGACTAGGTCGAGCTCAACCCATGACATCCAGAGAGGTGGTGCTAGAGGTCATTTGGCTCTGCAGTGAGCACCACTTGGGCTGATTATATGGAAGCTGTATTGACGCTTAGCATTGCGCATTCAGCCTCAGGCAAATGCTTTGTTCAAAGCAATTCAGAATGGGATTATTTTATTCCACTGGCAAAATGTCTAATAACGGTGCTTACCTATCATTAGTCAAGTTTCCATCCACTTTTTCCACTGTTTTGTTATTGGCAAAGTGAAGATGCGTGTAAATTTTTTTGCAATTTGCTGTCTCCAGCTTGTTTCCATCCAATTGGCCTTTTACTGATAAAATGGTGTGCGTAATGACGTCATCCCTAAAGACCTGCATTGTCGCATAAGTTTTGTTGCATCGCTAAAAAAAACTGCCCTCAAGTTGTTTCCATACATAATTTCACGTATGTAGCAAATTAGATTGTATCTTTCGTGTCCCAAATATTTGGTTTGACGTGGCCGAGATGTCAGATCATTCAAACCAAAAAAAGTTATTCATTCTGGTTTTAGAGTTCAATAACATCAAACCGATCAAAAACATCAAATTGCTGAGAATTTTTTTTTTCTTCTCTGAGATACATGCAGCTGTAACCTAAACGTTTTATTTGTGTAACCTATATTTAACTTTTTAAATGGTCTAATAGTCATGTTTGTGATTTTCCTTTGTCAAATAGCCAGATATCCTGCCCATGAAATCTTGATTTTATGGCATTACATTTTATTTATTCAGATACAGACATATGTTGTGTATTTTACCTTTCTTTTTGTCAGTATTAAAAACTCCAACAGCCTTCCTTTGTTTGACAGACGCCACACTTTTTATTTTTGACGAGCTGCTGAGATTTTCAAGGTGCTATATTTTCCTCATCCATTTTGAAACAACTTGTATATATTATTCAATTGTAGACCCTATACATAAGTGTCGTGTTTTTTTTTTTTTTTACGCCGTTATAAACACCGTCAATACTTGATCAAGCAATATTCAGAAATAGGTGCAGTTAGCTATTATTTTTCTGTTGATTCTGAAGTTTTATTAGATTGTAAAAAAACATAAAATTACAAAAATAAGGATGAATGGTGTTTGAGAGGTGACACGTCTAAACAAAAATGTTTATATACAATTTAATAATATGAATATAATAGATTTAGTGTGCCTTTGAACTACAGAGAAACGGTGCTTTAACGGGAGCAATGCCATGCGTGGACACTGTATGTAATAGGCTAATTCTATCATGTGACCATATTTATTTGTGTTGAAGCACTTTTTTTCTTGACAAAAGTGTTTCCAAACTAGTTTTAAGTGACATTTGAAGTATTGACATAGTTTATGCGCTAAAGTTAAGCGGAAAAATATTGTTGACATTTGCAAAATTATCGATAATTGTCATTTCCATCAGCTATATCGGTAAGCGTATAGATGCGCTTTACAAAAAAATTAATTGGATGGAAACCTGGCTAGAGTGTGTGTCCATGATTAGGAGACCTCTATGAAAATAAATTGCATATGTTTTGCATTATTAGCTTTTTTTAAAATGCATTTACTATTCTATTGATATGACAGGAGGCTTCTCATGTGAATGTACATGATTTTAAATCTTTTTCAAAAGTAATATCCATTTGTGTAATATTTTAATGTGAAATTGAGTAAACCTTTAAAAATGTTCACCCAAAAATGAATCATTTACTTACCCTCATGTTGTTCCAAACCTATATGAGTTGAACACAAAAGAAGATATTTTGCAGAAGGTTGGTAACCTAACAGTTGATGGACCCCATTGATTTCCATAGTAGGAAAATAATACTATGAAAATCAATCAACTGTCTGGTTACCAACTTTTTTCAAATTGTCTTTTGTGTTTGTATACAAGTTTGGAACAACATTAAGGTGAGAAAATGATGACAGAATTTTCATTTTTGGGTAAAGCGATCCCTTTAATGTATTTTAATAACTGCGTATACTGTAATAACTTGCATCCAATATCATGTCCTGTCTCTGTATTGTTTCTAGTTGACAAGAATGGGGATGTTTGTATTTCGATATTGCACGAACCGGGGGAGGATAAATACGGCTATGAGAAACCAGAAGAGCGTTGGCTCCCCATCCACACCGTAGAAACCATCATGATTAGCGTCATCTCTATGCTAGCTGACCCCAATGGAGATTCCCCTGCCAATGTTGATGCAGCAGTAAGTCTAATGATAACTTAATGATAACAGTTAAATCTACTGTACTAGGATGATCAATAACTATTTAATAAATAATATACACTACACATTCCATCATGTGCATGTTGTACCTTTCTTCACTTCAGTGATAAATGAGATAAATTACTTGTGTATTTATGCATTTATTTTTATGTATTTGATATTTCAGAAAGAGTGGAGGGAAGACAGACATGGTGAATTCAAAAGAAAAGTTGCCCGCTGTGTGAGAAAGAGCCAAGAGACTGCCTTTGAGTGAAATTCATCTAGCAGCTTGTAGCTTCACTATTTTCAGGGTAAGCAAGTGGACTTTTACTATCTTGCCTTACTGCCAACTAAAGATCGACTGATAGTCGGTTTTACCTATATATTTCCCAGTATTTAAGCAATTTCCCATAACATAACAGCCATTAATGCTCAAGTGAGATGTGTTACATAAATGCTTGTCATGTTGTTTAAATTTGGTGCTAAAAAAAACTTAATCTGTCAAGTCCGGTCCCAATAAAGACGTAACTTTACAGGAACTAAAAAAATCATGCAGGTTGGAAATAAAAGTGCTGAATTTAATTCTCTCTCTGTTGTCTATGCTAATGTTCATCATTAGTCTCGGAAGTCGTGTTCATAGTGCCTTTCACTCACCTGGTTGAGGCTCAGAGAAGTGAACACGATCCACTTGTTTAAAACTCCTTTTAATTACATTAACATCTACTATATAACCTTTACTTCACTACTAATAAGCATCTAAATAATTACAGCTCTGTGGAAATGAATTATCTCCGTCAGAGAAGTATGAAAACAAACAGATAAAGCATTTCTCTGTCAGCAGGTATTTCATAATCTAGACCGACAAAAGCATTAATAGTTCTGATAACATTCCAGATGAGATGGACTCTGTAATTGTGATGTATTCGCTGTTTTATTTTTTCCTGACAATTTCAGCCAATGAATACGTAATGTATGTGTATTCCAATGACTATTCCAACGAGATTCTCTCTCTTTACCCTTTAGCCTATTAAACAACACACAAACCTTTTAAAACTGTAGTTTTAAACAAATGCTTATATTTATGGGGAGTTGATAGCCTCCCGTCATTTATTTATGTTCTCCATATGAAAACATTAGAGTTTGTAAATTTATTTTGCCTGTTGTTTAATGCTGTTGTTATAAATAAAAAGATGCAACTGGGATTAAGCTACACTAAAGTAGTAATGTTTTTTATTAATTTATTTCAATTTTTTTAAGTGCCCCTATTATGCTATTTTAAAGTTTCCTAATTTAGTTTCTGGAGGTCTCCAACAACAGGTTTACATGCATCAGGGTCAAAAGTTTTCAAGTTTCATTTTCTGGATGAATCAGTCTCTCTAAATCCCTCCTTTCCACAAGCCTACTCTGCTCTGATTGGTCAGATGGCTCAGTCTGTTGTGATTGGTCTACCACATACAGCGCGTATTTCAGAAACAAACCCCCATTACCATAACTGAACTCCAGCTCCGTCCGGAGGCTTCCTAAAGCTCAGCGATAGTACACACTGTAAAGTAATAATGACTTTGATTTTACATCAATCCCAGCGCGAGTCCGAATCGATGAAGAAACATCGGAAGAACTAGTTAATCAACCCGAGCCTTGAGCAGGAAGTTTCTCAGTGATGCAACTCAGTTTGAGGTACATTATGAGATGTTTCAACTGTAATTCCTCACCGTCAGCGTTAACAAGTATACGTCCATCAACAAACTTGTGTGTGGTTGTGTGTTTCTAATGCACTGCAGTGCCCATGCAGGAACTGTATCAATAACAGCGCATACATTAGCCAAGCACTAACTTGAATGACTGATAAAACATTAAATGCATGCGCATTAAGTGGATGGGCAATATGCTAATGTTTCATCTTGACATCACAACGAAGCGGCTTGCGATTCGTCTGAAACGATTCGTTTAATTGACTCAGTCGACTCTTCCTTTTGAGAGACAGTAACTTTATATACCGTTTCCTTACCTGATCAAAATTTTTATTTAAAACAGGCACTTTAGTGACAGTGCACACACACACACTTGATTTATGATGTAGAAGTGTGTTTTTTCAGTATTTAAAAAGTGTTAAAACTGTTTGTTCAGCTCAGTGCTGTTGATTTATAGACTAATTGTCAAAAACAGAAACAAATATATTTTGGTTTAAAATATTGGTCATCAGGCACATACACATGCATGTAATTGGTATTGATATCAGTTATATATTGGTCGATCTCTAGTGCCAATGTCTTGTGACAATTTGTTTTTTTTAGTTCCCTCAATTTGACTGACTAATTTAAAACTCACAAGCCCAGAGCCAAATGATGCAGAGAATTATCACAAGTTTTAAAGCAACCCCTCAGATGACATTTTATTAGCATGTTGATTTAAACTGTTGTTTTTGTGTTTTTCCTTCTTCTTTTTTCTTTTGGTTTTGTTAATAAAAGGTAAAATGTGCTTTAACATGTATCTGCTTATGAATGCACAGCACATACAAAGTCAGGAACATATTACTGACGTTGCTGATTTGTACAGGGTTAAAAACTCTTATGTTGCCTCACTATCCTGAACTAATCCCTTCCAAATAGGCCTTTTGTCAGTCTGAGTAGAGTTCTGTTGTAGTAATGTTGTGGGCTAACCTGTTAGAACAGGTTCATGAGGCTTGTTTAAAATGGAGGTTTGATGCTAAAGATTATTAGGTAACAGTAGGTAAGGTAGACCCTTTAGTTCAGAGCATTTCATTTCAGTTTCCCCCTTGTTTACACAGTTGTAGATTCCCATGAAACAGTATACGTACTTGCCACCAAGGCTACATTTATTTGATCAAAAATACAGTAAAACTTTAATATTGTGAAATATTGTTAAATATCAAATTAGTTTTCTTGTATTGGCAAAGCTGAATTTAATGCAGCCATTACCCAAGTCTTCAGTGTCACATGATCCTTCAGAAATTATTCTAATATGCTGATTTGGTGCTCAAGAAATTTGTTTGGTAATATTATTGATATGCTGCTGCTGCTTTTGATCAATATAATGCATCCTTATGGAATACAATAAAAAAAAAAAGTTGTGCTGACCCCAAACATTTGAACTGTATGCTGTATGTTTGAAGTCCTCATGAAATCAAAATTGACCCCATTTACTTTGTTAGCACACATTACAGGTCTTAGGGTGAACAATTAAAGTCAGTACACAGAAGAAAAAAATTGTTTGCCGTAGTAATCTTTAATCAAAATCTGAAAAGTAACTTCCGGTCTGGAATGGCGTTCCCTTTCCGATGATGTCATTTTGACAGCTTGGGTTTGAATATCCTTAACCCTCCAACCGTTACGGCCATTTCACACCGCAAGCATGAGCGATGCGTGAACTTCACATCAGCGGAACTACACCGTCACTGGAGCTGCAGACGCACTAGAGTATTCACACTGGAAGCGTTTGTACAGCATCACAGCAGCAGCTCCAACGCTATATATACTGCTCTTAGATCATATGAGTGTTTCTTTATAAAGACAACTAGCCTATATTTGTTTTTAGAAATTGGTCATTTATAAACTTGATAGTCTTGAAAGTTTAACATGGAGAGGTGTAGGCTACAACATTCACATGTAAATAAACGACAAACACAACCAAAAAAACTGCTCCGATCATGTCGTTTCATTCATACTTCGATATGTTTACAAGACAGCAAACTTTGTGGACAAAAAGAAAAACGCGCAGTCGGGTTTGATTCGGGTAGTGCTAGAGCCTGTATACCTGTCTCAGTATTACATAATAAACTAAAAGAAAGTTTTCATATTTGCTGGCTAGTTTACTTTATTTTATGTTTTTTATAACCATAACCATACTTTCACCCAAACTGAATAACAAGTTTAAATGGGTAAATCTTCTACAAATATTTTTTAATCTTCATTTTCTTTTCTGACATACTCCAGTTCTTGTTAAAACATACTACACATGCTTCTTGTGTGCATTTTGAGCACTTTTTGTGTGAAATCATATTTATTTTGTCCATCAAAAGTGTGCTTTCACTTTAATTGAGTGTCAGCTGCGCAGCAAAAATAGGCTCGGCGCCGAAACCCCCACTTCACTACTGCTGAGGTGACGCTCCTGCTTGACGCTCACGCGCTGCTCCTGCTCCCGGTGTGAATACACTCATTGATTAACATGGGCGCCAATAAAAAAACGCGCCGCTCATGCTTGTGGTGTGAAACGGCCGTTAGTCTGCTATGAGCGCGAGATGGAGAGGAGCGCTGAAGTAAAACCCTTCCCTCTATTCAATATTCCGTTTCACTTGGAAATACTTCACAGCACTGAAATAAAATCAGTGAAAAACTTCCGGTTCACTCTGACTTTAAAGCAAGTTCCCAAATTCAGTATCTCAGAAAAGGTTGAATATTGAAGACACCTGGTGCCACACTCTAATCAGCTAATGAACTCAAAACACCTGCAAAGACCTTTAGATGCTCTCTGTCTAGTTCTGTAGGCTACACAATCATGGGGAAGACTGCTGACCTGACAGTTGTCCAAAAGACCACCATTGACACCTTGCACAAGGAGGGCAAGACACAAAAGGTCACTGCAAAAGAGGCTGGCTGTTCACAGAGCTCTGTGTCCAAGCACATTAATAGAGAGGCGAAGGGAAGGAAAAAATGTGGTAGAAAAAGTGTACAAGCAATAGGGATAACCGCACCCTGGAGAGGATTGTGAAACAAAACCCATTCAAAAATGTGGGGGAGAGTCACAAAGAGTGGACTGCAGCTGGAGTCAGTGCTTCAAGAACCACTACGCACAGACGTATGCAAGACATGGGTTTCAGCTGTCGCATTCCTTGTCAAGCCACTCTTGAACAACAGACAGCGTCAGAAGCGTCTCGCCTGGGCTAAAGACAAAAAGGACTGGACTGCTGCTGAGTGCTCCAAAGTTATGTTCTCTGATGAAAGTAAATTTTGCACTTCCTTTGGAAATCAGGTTCCCAGAGTCTGGAGGAAGAGAGGAGAGGCACACAATCCTCGTTGCTTGAGGTCCAGTGTAAAGTTTCCACAGTCAGTGATGGTTTGGGGTGCCATGTCATCTGCTGGTGTTGGTCTACTGTGTTTTCTGAGGTCCAAGGTCAACGCAGCCGTATACCAGGAAGTTTGAGAGCACTTCAGGCTTCCTGCTGCTGACCAGCTTTATGGAGATGCAGATTTCATTTTCCAACAGGACTTGGCACCTGCACACAGTGCCAAAGCAACCAGTACCTGGTTTAAGGACCATGGTATCCCTGTTCTTAATTGGCCAGCAAACTCGCCTGACCTTAACCCCATAGAAAATCTATAGGTTATTGTGAAGAGGAAGGCACGATATGCCAGACCCAACAATGCAGAAGAGCTGAAGGCCACTATCAGAGCAACCTGGGCTCTCATAACACCTGAGCAGTGCCACAGACTGATCGACTCCATGCCACGCCGCATTGCTGCAGTAATTCAGGCAAAAGGAGCCCCAACTAAGTATTGCGTGCTGTACATGTTCATACTTTTCAGTTGGCCAAGATTTCTAAAATTCCTTTCTTTGTATTGGTCTCAAGTAATATTCTAATTTTCTGAGATACTGAATTTGGAATTTTCCTTAGTTGTCAGTTATAATCATCAAAATGAAAAGAAATAAACTTTTGAAATGTATCAGTCTGTGTGTAATGATTGAATATAATATACAAGTTTCACTTTTTGAATGGAATTAGTGAAATAAATCAACGTTTTGATGATATTCTAATTATATGACCAGCACCTGTAAAGGCCTTAGTCTGACATTTGTTGAAATATCTCTACTCTAACATCTCTGTCTGTGTCTTTCACAGGTCTCCAGTTGAGAAACAACATGGCACTGTTTTCTTGCACTCTACCACCCTATTGCTGGACTGGTTTTCATTGAATGTTGGCAGTAACAGACTGGCATTAATAGGCTGCAATAGAACATAAGGCCATCACAGATGCTGACAGAACACGCCAAGCAAGTGCCAACAAAAAAGAGAAAAAACACTTACAAACAATTATGCTTTTTTCCTTTTTTTTTTCCAAGTCTATGAACTGATTCAACTTTTCAGGAAGAGATTGTAAAGATGTGTACATAGCACAGACATAAAAACCGGATAATATATAACTTGTTCCTATCCATCCAGCAAGACTTAGTACCAAATAAAATAGCAATTCCTTAGTTAGAGTGTGAAATCATGTACAGTTTTTGAAGAGTATAGTTCATCTCCTCCTCTCCTCCTGCTGCCTCACATCTCTTAGTGTGCATCAGATCTGTCACAGGTGCGAGCGGCCTCACGTACCTGCCTGTCAGTTTGAACAAAAGTCACTTAAACTCAATCCAGTTTTAGGGTGGGGAAGGCAGGGGTAAGCTATCATTAGGATTCAAAGCATGCTCGTCATGTTGGACAGCTTTCTCACTCGGGACACTTCAGGTAAAAATAGCTGTAAAGCACGTAATTTTCTTATTAATTAAGGGTCATGAAGGTATTTCTCTGATTTGCTTTTTAAATGGGGTGGGGGAAGGGGGAGCGCTCTTACTTTGGCTGAAAGAATGACTGCATTCTGATTGTCAGGTTCTCATCTTTTCTCTTGTTTTGTCCATTTGAGGCGGGGAGGCAATGGCAAGGAAACCCATCAGATGTGATTTTCTTTTTTTTCCTGCATGTTTTAAGTTCTCTTTTGTTTTCAAAAGTGCCTCCAATTTAAATCGCTTGGCTTGTTCAATGCCCTGCATCAAACGGGAGCTAAAGGGAGGAACATGTTTCTGAACTGCTTAACATCCTCTCAAGCTTGTGTGAATGTGTAAGGTTTTTTTCCATAACCCTTGTACCAGCATTCTGAATTATTTGGTGTAGCAATAATTGCTTTGCCCACTTTGTGAGGACATCATAAAATTGGATATTCATACAAGATTTCTAGTAAAGATTCCCCCTTGTATCAGAGCAGATTTTTTTTTTGTTGTGCTTGAAATCTCTTTTGTGTGGTTTCTTTGATCGGTTTCTTAGCCATGCTTTAAATGTAGATTTCTTGCGAACAGTTTCTGGGATTTCAGATGATGTGTATATATGCGCGTGTGTGTGTGTTTAAAGCGATTGAGCATAAGTGCAGAGGTGTGTGTGTGTGTGTGCATGCATGCCTGTATCCCATTCTATTATCCTCCCACAATCTTTAATTCTCTGGTTAATTTTATTCTGGCTCTGACAGACTACTGCAGTTCTTTTGCCTAATGTACAAAGACAAAATACCGATGTATATTTTTCATGTTATGAAAATTGTCACCTCTAGTGAGTTCTTCTAAAATATAATTTTTTCCAATACTTGAGTGTGCTGTCTGTTCAGTTCAAAGTGTTGCCACAAATATGAATGTCTTATGACACTCATCCATTCATCAATACCAGCATAACTACAAATGTATTTGCTTTTTATTAAAAGTGTTCTTCTCAGAACATGGCAGTCTTATATAACCCACTGGGTAGAAGGGTGTTCTGTAGTTTTATATAACATGAAATAACATATTTGGGCCAGTGTGATTTTAATATTATTATAGTATTTATATTTTAAATTAATTTAGTTTTATTAAAGTAGTTTTATGTGCTTTGCTTTTGTCATTTTATTTTGTTTCTATATAGCGTTAATTTTAAGTTGTAATATGTTTAGTGCTTGAATGTATTTCAGTTAGTTGCTAAGAGAATATTTGTAATTTTGTTAATTTTAAGTCTTTTGTCTATTAATTTTATTTTAGTTCACTTTCAGTTACCAAAAACAAGTGTTAATACTTTTTGTGTTAGCTAACAATAACAGCACTGGTTAGGACTGGGAAATATTGATTGTCCATCATAAGGATAATTCAATTTGAACAAAATGTGCAACAGATAACACTTAATGCTGCAGGTGCCATGTAGGTTTACTGAGACTTTTACACAACAGACTAGGCACTAGGCCCTATTTTTAGAAAGGGTCTGGGAATGTGCGCCAAAGAGGACATTTACCTAAATACAATTCCTTATCCCTAATATATCTGGAACAGTCTTGAGGAACACACGGGCTGATGGTCAGAATTAAACTTAAATAAGACTGAATAATAAAGACTCCCCGTGTACAGTTGGTTTCCTTGGCACACAGACTTGCACATTTTTAAAATCTGTCATTGATAGTGCACTTTACAAACGTAATGTATCTTTGGTTCAGCGCTTACAGCACGCTCCTCCCCAATCAAGACCTTCCTCCCGCGCTCTCTCGCGATATTAGGCGACGAGCCACGGATCCAACATGGCAGAAGGTATGAGGATGGTTTCTTTCTTATTTTTCACGCCCTTTCTATTTAACACCTTCAGCTGTTATTTTTGTACACGATGGACAGGCCTAATACTGCATTTAATTGTTATCGCCACAGCCGTTTGGTGATGAATATTACATAACCCTAAAACAAACCACTTTATTGCATAGATTTTTTTCCAGCCTAGCTGGTTGCAAGTCAGGTGGTGGGCTGGGCGGTGGTAGTAATAATTCGCCGGGTGATTTGAGCTCCCATGTAAAGAGATAGTAAATAAATCCCCTTTCAAATGATCTATTCAGTTGCACTTATCGCAGAACATACAACGTTATGCTTTTGAAAGGTAAAGGGATGATTGTCGTTCTGCATTCTCATTTTGCGCTTTGTTTTTCAAGTAATTTCTAATCAGAAATGTCCCTTTTTAGTCTCTTGTCTCGGTCTTTATCAAAGTTGTCATCAAATTCATCTGGCTGTGCAAATTGATTATTAAATCTGCCAATACATTGCACTATTTAATGTATTTTATGTAATTGAATACATAACTTGACATTTATATGTAATAACAGTAGAAAATTATTTTACTAGGCTCTGTCTTGTTGATTGTATAATTAATTAGCATATCGTGACGTTGCAGCAGGGGTTTGCAACCGTTACTTTTATCAGCTCATATGTGACCTGTCCCTTTATCTTCCCAAAACATGTTGTAAAATCACAATACATTTAAATTGCATTGGCTTCAAACTGCGTAAGAACATTTTAGCAGTCTTTGTCTTTTTTTTTCTTTTAACATAGGTGTGGGCTAATAACAGGCTAGCATAGTTTAATTGTAGTAACAATACAACCATGCAGTGACAAGCCTATTGGATGAAGGCTGAAGCTATGGTTGGTAATCATGGTAACGTTAATAGTTTGTACCTTACCTTTTGTACCTGATTTTCTGTACCTATTTCCGAAGAATTAGTAGATTACTAGAACAATTTATTGTATATCAATTGCACAATTATCTGATTCTTGAGAATTATTTATTCTTCATCGGAGTTCATTGTGTAATTCATGAGCTCTTATAATTCGTGTAAATGCTTGTGGGTCATGCAACTAGATTATTGCTTCACAAGGTTTCTTGTCATCTGATTGACTGATGAGCGATTTAAATACTTTATGGGACCTATTTGGACAGCTCTGAGTTGTTGATTGCTCAGGATCCTGGATTCTTGAATCTAGGCTGAAGACAAATGGCTGACATATTAAACTGAAAACATTTGAATCCTTTGCTTACACCACACACAGATTTAATGGTGTATAATATCTAGGGTAGACTTCTTTTAACAAAACGTACAGCTTTGGCATATTATATTTATACAAGGTGCCGGCCATCTTATTTATTTTTATTTAGCAGAATTCAAAGATTTTCCTAGATGTCAAATGGTAAGATATTGCTAGACCAGCTCTCTCAGCACCTGAGTTTATGTGGGGCAAAGTGTAGCCTCAGCATTCTGGAGAGAGACATAAATTCAAGGAAAGAGGAAGGAAGTCGCTGTGTTGGAATGTAGGCTAAGCTGTGAAATCCTAATAAGTCATGGATCCAAGGCAATTACCACATTAAAGATGGCGAGTTTAAAGTTACTTTGAGGCTTGAGTGGACTGAGACTGATCAAGGTTGTATATGAAGGAACTCTTGCCTTTGTGGTTATCATGTATCGGACCATGTTAAAAGTGTTGTTACTTCTTGTAATGTGTAAAGGCAGTTGTGCTCACTTATCGTAGGTCCACTTCTCCTCCCGTGAGCGTGCTCAGGAAGTCTGTCTGTGTCAGCAGTTTTTATGTGAAATCTGTATTTTGTCCCTCACTCTCTCGTCTACATGGCATTTCCACTTCCCTTTGGCTTTACCCGTCACATTTCACGGTTTATTCTTTTGTTTACCCTTATTCTCTCCTTGTACTCCATGTGCTCATTCCTTTTGTACCACTACTTATCTCTCCACTTCTTGTCCCCCATCTCTTCATTTCTTCGTTTCCGTCATGCCTGCAGAGGAGGTGCAGAAACTGCAGAAGCACCTTGCTCTGCTGAGGCAGGAGTATGTGAAGATGCAACAGAAGCTGGTGGAGACGGAGAGGCGGTGCTCCGTGTTGGCTGCCCAGGCCTCTCTCCCCGGCTCCACCTCCCAGGCCAGTGACTCCTTCATCAGCCGCCTGCTGGCCATCGTGGCTGACCTCTTTCAGCAAGAGCAGTACAGGTGAGAACTGGACATGAACTGTCACATACTGTTAGGGTAGGGACACCCCAAACCAGCGCCACAGAACTATCGCCGACTGTGTTGTCACCTGTGTCGGGGCAAAAAGCTACACTTGAACACACGAGAGAACTACAGCTGACTGTCAACTAGCATGCAACTGTCATATACAACATGTATACAACTGTCTATCTGCACCTGCGTGTAAAGGATATACAATAACTGTCTATTTAAGCAGATAGGGCCTATATCTATGTTCAAAAAGGGAAACTGACACTGCAGGCGGCAGATACACAACCCTAAACAAAGCAGCGCATGCTTGCCTTTTTGAATATCAATCCTGCTGATCACTTTTATTCCACTCCACTCATGTTAATATTAAAATATTCACCCAGGAACACACAGGTAAGATCAGAACAGCCTTCTGTCTGTACCATTTTGACTCGCTGTCTTGCTATTATTCTCATGCACTGACCCTAATCCGACCATAACCCTATAGTAAGTACATGTAGTTACTAAATATTACTCAGTACTTAAATATATAATTGCACTGTAACAATGACACCTCACAATAAAGTATAACGGTTTTTATTTTTACCATCAAGCTATGTATATACATACACGCACATATAATATAAAATATTATATATTAGTACTTTGTATATTATTTAAATATAATATTTATTGTATTTTTGTTGTGTTGTGGTAATGAGAAAGAAACCAACATTTAAATATTAATTAATTGTCATGAAAATTGTCAATTCAATTGACAGTTTTATAAGATGCACATTGTACGGTAATTGTAGTATGTAAGCTTGTTTGTGGCTTTAACCTGATTTAAATGTCTGCTTCCACTAGGGTATACAAGTTATGATTCACAGTTTCATTTTGCTTCTTAGTGTATTAAAGCTGGCTGAAAGGTTTTTAATATGTCTGCTGGGTCTGTGAAGTTAGGAAGTTCTATTACAGTTGTATTTCTTTTTATTGCACCATGTACTTTTGAAATTACAGAATGACCTGTCTGAGATTTAAGCCTGAACTGTTGTCTCAGATCTGACCTCACTGAGACCAATGGTTAATACATTAGATCTAATGCATCAAATAAGGTAGCTGATGACTGCATATTTCACAGAGATGCTGTTTAAAGTCAGTATGACCACATCAGTCTCTTTTCTCTTAGCGATCTGAAGGTGAAGATTGGAGATCAGAGGCTCAGTGCTCATAAATTCGTACTGGCTGCTCGGAGTGAAATCTGGAGTTCAGCCAACATGGCCTCCACCACAGAACTGGACCTCTCAGGTAACAATGACTTCTCTGTTTCCTACAACCTGCACTAGAAATGTAGGATATTTAGATTGTTTTGGCTGTTTTTTCCCTTATTGTTCTAATGCAGTATGCAGCAGTGTTAAATCGATCAAAACTGAACTTGTTCTTGGATTCTTTCCTGTGCGTCCCCATGTGACTTCCTAGATGCCAAACCAGAGGTTGCCATGGCAATGCTGCGCTGGGCGTACACAGATGATCTGGAGTTGAGTGGGGACGATGGATTCCTCATCGACCTGATGAAGTTAGCCAACCGCTTCCAACTCAATCTTCTGCGAGAAAGGTGGGAACAGTTTCTTTATAATTATAGCTCAAATTGACTGGATAGATTTATGACTCATGTTGCAGCTATACATCTCGTAGTGATTCACCAACAAAACACTATGTAACTGTTCTTATCGGTCAGTATGCAAGAATATCAACTACAAGTACAAACCCGATTCCAAAAAAGTTGGGACACTGTAGAAATTGTGAATAAAAAAGGAATGCAATAATTTACAAATCTCATAAACTTATATTTTATTCACAATAGAATATAGATAACATATCAAATGTTGAAAGTGAGACATTCTGAAATGTCATGCCAAATATTGGCTCATTTTGGATTTCATGAGAGCTACACATTCCAAAAAACAGCTGGAGGACCAGTCTGCAACTTATTAGGTAAATTGGCAACATGATTGGGTATAAAAAGAGCCTCTCAGAGTGGCAGTGTCTCTCAGAAGTCAAGATGGGCAGAGGATCACCAATTCCCCCAATGCTGTGGCAAAAAATAGTGGAGCAATATCAGAAAGGAGTTTCTCCGAGAAAAACTGCAAAGAGTTTGAAGTTATCATCATCTACACTGCATAATATCATCCAAAGATTCAGAGAATCTGGAACAATCTCTGTGCGTAAGGGTCAAGGCCGGAAAACCATACTGGATGCCCGTGATCTTCGGGCCCTTAGACGGCACTGCATCACATACAGGGACACCATGTCATCCGGACTAAAGAGGACAAGGACAACCCAAGTTGTTATCAGCGCTTCTGAACTGAGCCTGCATCTCTGACGGTATGGGGTTGCATGAGTGCGTGTGGCATGGGCAGCTTACACATCTGGAAAGGCACCATCAATGCTGAAAGGTATATCCAAGTTCTAGAACAACATATGCTCCCATCCAGACGTCGTCTCTTTCAGGGAAGACCTTGCATTTTCCAACATGACAATGCCAGACCACATACTGCATCAATTACAACATCATGGCTGCGGAGAAGAAGGATCCGGGTACTGAAATGGCCAGCCTGCAGTCCAGATCTTTCACCCATAGAAAACATTTGGCGCATCATAAAGAGGAAGATGCGACAAAGAAGACCTAAGACAGTTGAGCAACTAGAAGCCTGTATTAGACAAGAATGGGACAACATTCCTATTCCTAAACCTGAGCAACTTGTCTCCTCAGTCCCCAGACGTTTGCAGACTGTTCTAAAAAGAAGAGGGGATCCCACACAGTGGTAAACATGGCCTTGTCCCAACTTTTTTGAGATGTGTTGATGCCATGAAATTTAAAATCAACTTATTTTTCCCTTAAAATGATACATTTTCTCAGTTTAAACATTTGATATGTCTATGTTGTATTCTGAATAAAATATTGAAATTTGAAACTTCCACATCATTGCATTCTGTTTTTATTCACAATTTGTACAGTGTCCCAACTTTTTTGGAATCGGGTTTGTATAAAAATCACCCCTCAGCATGGATTGATGTGGAACACAAATGCTTTTAATGATGAATGCTACACTTGATTAATACAGCATATGCATCACGCCATCATTTTAGTCACTCTGGTCCTTCACTGAGTCATATTCATCAAATTAAATAGACATCTCCCTGAAAGCATGTGATCTTTTACCTGGCATTTGCTTGAAAGAGGCTTATAGTTTAACTGGTGGGTTGTATGGAATACTTTAGTCCTCTCCCTTCAAGAAGTATGCGTTAAGTCGCTTTGGATAAAAGCAGCTGCTTTTATGCTAATGATCAACTTTTATTCTTGAGCAATGGACTGCAGAACAAAAAAAAATATATCTGACATTTATGTCACATTTATGTATCACACATTAAAATGCAAGAAATTGTCTTAATCCATTTGTGAGTTGTCATAGCATGGTTAAGACTACCGCCTAAACATTTGAGGTTGGTAAATCTCTTATGCTCACCAAGGCATTTATTTGGTCAAAAATACAGTAAAAACATATTGTGAGATATTATTACAATTTAAAATCACTGATTTCTATTGTAATATATTGTAAAATGTGACTTATTCCTGTGATGGCATAGCTGAATTTTGATCATTTTATATGATCCTTCAGAAATAATGCTAATATACTGATTTTCTGCTCAAGAAACATTTTATTATTATCAGTGTTAAAAACAGTTGTGCTGCTTAATATTTTTGTAGAAACCGTGGTGCATTTTTTTTTTTTTTTTTTTTTTTTTTTTTTTTCTTCTCATGATGTGATTAATTTTTTTGTAACATCATAAATGTTTTTCTGTAACTTTTGCTGAATGTTAAAGTATTAATTTGTAAAACAAAACATTTTTGGTAACGTTTTGGTAAAAAGTTGGTAGCATAAAAGTGCATCATTTTAATAGAATAAAGAGAAAATAATTTGAAATGATAATATTTATATATATATATATATATATATATGTGTGTGTGTATGTATGTATATATATATATATATATATATATATATATATATATATATATATATATATGTATGTATGTATGTATGTATGTGTATGTATTTCAAAATTGAAATGTTATTGTTAAAGAACACAAAGTGAGCTCTAAACAGAGAGATTGTTTTTCAAATGCAGATGTGAGAAAGGAGTGATGTCATCAGTGAATGTGAGGAACTGTATCAGGTTTTACCAGACAGCCGAAGAGCTGGACGCCACAACATTGATGAACTATTGTGGAGAGATCATTGCCAGTCATTGGGTGAGTCAAAAGAACAGAGCCATTATCCTTTTCATCCTTGATAGACTGATCAGATGGGGAATTTGTTCTATAGATACACATAGCCTAGACCTTTTATTTTGTTTGCCAGAAATATACAGTTTTAGGCATCATTTTATCATCAATACAATAATTATTGATTAATAAATGGACCGTTTCACTGTGAAAAGTAGCCTTCCTCCATTGTATGCGCTCTGTTTAAAAGCAGCAGATTCTTGTTGTCCTGCTTGATGTTTGAGGTCTTCTTTATGACTCCTTGTAAATCCCCACAAGTAGTGATGGTTAATTTTCAAGGTTATGTGTAAGACTGGGATGGTAAAGGAAACATTGTGGTGGATTTACAGGCACATCAATATGAGATCAGCAGACCTTGAGCAAGACCTTGAAAAAGACCAGAGGGTGATTTGAGATTTGCATAATTATTACATGTTGTCTGTTACCTGCTGTTTTAAAGGAGAAAATCGTTGAGGTGTGTTTTTTTTTTTTTTTTTTTTTGAGTGTGTATCAATGCAGAAGGTAGGATTTGCCAATGAATAGATTCTTAAATATGTTTAATATTTACTTTTGATCATTTACTTTTAGGATGATCTACGGAAAGAGGACTTCAGTACCATGGATGCTCAGCTGCTCTACAAAATGATCAAATCCAAGACCGAGTACCCCCTTCACAAAGCAATTAAAGTAGAACGAGAAGATGTTGTCTTCCTTTATCTAATAGAAATGGACGCCCAGGTAAAGAGCCAGCACTAAATCATAGAAGTGTTCTTGCTTTATATACCGTGATATAAAAGGTGCAAGGTCCTATATGTAGTGAAAGCAATATCAAGTGATGTTTTTGTATGGTTAATGTTTTGCTTTAGGTTTTACATTGGACAACTAGTGGTGACTCAACATACTAAAATATTTCTAGTATAAAAATAAACAAAAATGCCTTTGAAAAATATTAATATTTCTAATTATATTTTGAATGACTCATGCAAAATGCATCAATTGACTAAAACAATCATTTAGTCACATTTTGAGCTACTGATAAATGTGTTGTCCTCTGTTGGTAAGCGTGTTTATTGCTTGACAAACTCATTAGGATAAATATTTCTTTCATTTCGTTCCCAAGTTACCAGGTAAGCTGAATGAGCTGGACAATAATGGAGATTTGGCGCTGGATCTGGCTCTGTCCAAGAAGCTGGAGAGCATCGCCACCACACTGGTCAACAACAAAGCAGATGTTGACATGGTGGACCAGAGTGGCTGGAGTCTGCTACACAAGGCTATCCAGAGAGGTGATGAGTGTTTGTATTTGGAAAGAGGGAATCATTTTATAATGAATTTGAAGTTGGCACAAAGACGCTTGGCGATTTTAATCTTTTGCGAATTTTTTATTGTGTTCTAAATACTGTCCACATCCTGTATTTCTCTCTCTCTCTCTCTCTCTCTCTCTCTCTTTAGGAGATGAATTTGCTTCCACTTTTTTGATCCGTCACTCTGCGCAGGTGAATGCTGCCACAGTGGGTGCAGTTGAGACACCTCTGCACCTGGTCTGCTCTTTCAGCCCTAAGAAACACAGCAGTGAAGTTATGGCTGGCATGGCCCACATTGCTGAGGCTCTGCTCAAAGCTGGTGCCAACCCAAACATGCAAAACAGCAAAGGACGGTGGGTAACATAAGTCAAGGGTTTCTAATGCATTAATGCGATTTGGGATTATTGTATCTGCGATGTTTTGGGAGTAAAGCTTATTCATTGCATTCATGACCTGTTTTTATTTCTATTGTATAATTCTTAGGACGCCATTACATGAGGCTGTGGTGTCAGGAAATGAACCAGTCTTTAACCAGCTTCTACAGTGCAAACAGTAAGCTTAAACACACTTTATCTGGGTGAATTCCAAACTGTTTTTGTGCCCTTGAAGGACACTTTGCGAAGGGGACGCCATTTGCAGTGGTGTTCCAAACAAAGGTGAACCGCTGAATCCCCCTCACGAAGGGCCTTTCCACAAGTCTGTTAGCGAGGGGTACATACGATGGTCACGTCAAAGAAGTAATTTTATTGTTTATGATCATGTGACCCAGGGTGTTGAATCCTCACAATTCATTTTAAAGCTAGATGGCGGGAGAGTTCGAGCTAACAGAGTTAAACAGAATAATTTAAGTTGTTTTGTTTGTGATCTATTGCACACTTTTTGTCATTAATTTTGTATGAAGATTAAACAAGTTTCATAGGTAAGACTGTATTTAATGTGTTTAAAAGTAGATGCGTTGGGTAAATGTGAATACCTGCAGGGTCCAAAGAAGAGATGGCAAGTTTCTAAAGTTGAGGGCAAAGAGGGAATGCACTCTCACATACACATGCATATCCTGTTGTAAGGTCAGCTAATGGCCTGGTGGACACTGCACTGTTATCATGGTAACATTCCAGGTGAAGATGATGAGGAAATAACATTCTTTCTTTGGTCGCTCCCATTGCTCCCTTCGCCAAGTGCGTTCCAAATGATTACATTGACACGCAAGTGCCCTGCTCCCTTTAAATCCCACTTCAAGAGATCTGCCCTTCTGGGTTAAGGCATATGGTTGCTCACTTCTGATTGGAATTCGCCCTCTTTTTCAAAATGAATGTTCTATCTTACATTACTGATGTAGGTAATGGAAAAGCATAATGCCAAACTACTTTCTGTATGTATGGAGTATGCAGAATGATCTAAAACTTGTATTCAAAAATGCACAAATGCAAGAGTTTAATGTGGGATAGTGTATCCCTTGAGGCATTACTTCACCTTCCATTGTGATAAAGGAAATGGAAGTAATATCAAAATGTGATTTGTAATCTTGACTTGGACTGCCAAGGGTTGGGTTAAAAAATAAACATTAATTATGTATTCTTCATGTGTTCTGATAAAGTATACAATGTATATTGTTAAGTAAGTTAGTGTTCTGAACATGGAGATAGTTAACTTCTACCTTCTCAGTGTAATACTGTCCCTTTCTTGTTTCCTTTTTTGTAACACCGTAATCCCTCTCCTTCCTGCTTAGATTGGATCTGGAGTTGAAAGATCATGAAGGCAGCACTGCACTGTGGCTGGCCTTGCAGTACATCACTGTGGCCTCTGACCCCTCCGTGAACCCTTTTGAGGATGAAGCTCCTGTTGTGAATGGAACCTCATTTGATGAGAACAGCTTTGCAGCAAGGCTTATACAGAGAGGGAGCAATCCTGATGCACCAGACTCCAATGGTACCAAACATCTTGCACTTTATAAAATGTTTATATGTGTCCCTTTAATCATTACCCATTTAATACCTACTAATCACGGCATCTCCTCCTCAGGTAACTGCCTCATGCAGAGAGCAGCTATCGCAGGAATTGAAGCAGCCGCTATCTTCTTGGCCACACATGGAGCTAAAGTCAATCACACCAACAAATGGGTGAGTATGCCAGCTTTGATTAGAAATACACTGCCAGTCAAATGTTTGAACATGCATGCTCATTTTACACAATTTAGAATAATAGTGTAGTCATCAAAAGGAAGTTTGCTGATCATAAGTTTTATTCTGAATGATAATGTTTGTGTGTATATATATAAATGTATATTAACTAGTAATTATTATAATACAGGAGTAGTAGTAGTAAAGGGGTGGATTGACATTATTTTTTATATATTCCTTTTTTCCCCTGATTTCTTATCACATTTTTCTTTTCTAGGGTGAGACCCCCCTCCATTCGGCGTGCCGTTGTGGCCTGGCAGGGCTGACAGTGGAGTTGCTCCAGCAGGGGGCGAATCCTAACCTTCAGACCGACAGTGCCCTGCCTGATGGAGTCGAGAAGAGCCAAGGAGTTTTCCTGCAGAGCCCGCTCCACCTGGCCATCGTTCACAACCACCCAGATGTGGTGTCTGTCATATTAGAGCAGAAAGGTGAGGGATGAGGGAAAATTTTAGATTGAGAACTGATCTGTGCAGCTGTGTCATCTCTTGTCATTCATAACTTTTATTTTTGATCCATCTCTCACAGCTAATGCACTACATGCCACCAATAACCTGCAGATCATCCCTGACTTCAGTTTGAAAGACTCCATGGATCAGACCGTTCTGGGTCTCGCACTCTGGACTGGTGAGTTCTGCTAAAATCTCCTTCAGTGAGTTTCGCTGCTCATGCAGCTCATTTAATGTTTCTTATTTACATTGCTAGGTATGCACAATATTGCCGCACAGCTGCTGGGTTCTGGAGCAGCCATTAATGACACCATGTCTGATGGACAGACGCTACTGCACATGGCTATAAAGAGACAGGACAGCAAGAGCGCACTCTTCCTGCTAGAGCACCAGGCCGACATCAACGTCAGGTATTAGAACTGCTATAAAAACATTGATTCGCACTAGCAGACATCCCTCAGACATGTTTAGCTATGGCGTTCATGTGGGCAATGAAGGTTTGAGTCCTGCCTGTAGTGTGTATCCATCCCATTCCATCTGTCTCCCCAAATAGCGGAGTTGACAAATCTACAAATAATACTTTATATTATATACTAATATTCAACAGTATTATTGATTTAACTGCACTGACTCTATTGGATGAGAACTGAGCTGAGCTGAACGACAACATCCTTTATAGATTAATTTAATAATTGATGACTTTTACAATGGAATTGAATCAACACTGAATTGACTTCAGCTGATCAATAACACGATTTTGTTTTGCATCTTTGAATCATTTTCCTGTTATCACTGTAAATCTGCTTTGAAACAATCTGTATTGTATAAAGCACTATATAAATAAAGGTGACTTGACTTTGTTTCAGGACCCAGGAGGGGCAAACAGCTTTGCAGTTGGCCATCAGTAACCAGCTCCCTTTAGTAGTGGATGCCATCTGCACAAGAGGAGCTGACATGTCAGTGGTGAATGAGAAGGGTGATCCTCCACTCTGGCTGGCTTTGGAAAATGGTTTGGAGGACATTGCGTCCACATTGGTAAGAACTTTCTTTTTTCTGCATTAACTTTATCTACCTTGAAACACTTATTTTGCATATTTTTATGATGTTTATGATGAGTTTATTTGATTTGTTGGTTATATATTTTTTGGTTTAGGTTAGGCACGGGTGTGATGCAACTTGTTGGAATTCAGGACCTGGAGGATGTCAGCAAACTCTTCTCCACAGAGCCATCGACGAGAACAACGAGGTCACTGCTTGCTTCCTTATACGCAGGTTTGCACACCTCTTCGTTTTCTCTTGCTTCTGATCAGGATTTGTGCTTTTAAAAATTAGTCAAATTTATATTTTCATACAAACCACCACCTAAAAATGGACTTCAGCCCTATAGAGTGCTACAGGGATGACATATTTTTGCAGGCTAAAACTTTAGCATTTTGGCACTTCCGGTTCCATAGTTTTTTGTTTTGTTGTTGTTGTTAAATGTTTGTGTCGGTCTGTGTTTAACATAAGCTCAAGATATTTTCATAAAAGTTGTTCATTTGTGAAGATTATCCTAATGAGCAAAATGTGTAATAATCATAAACCTTTGTTAGTCATAGTTCATTTTTTGTAATAATCCAAAAGCCAATGGAAAAATCTCATAGCATTTTTGTCAAAGGAACCAGGGTGATGCTAACTTCCAGGTTATCCTACAAAAATACGTCATCACTGCAGCATTCTATTCAGCCTATAAATAAGACATTATGTCTTGTCTTTATAAGTTATCTCAACATTTGTTTGCAGTGGCTGTGATGTGAACAGCCCGAGGAGGCCTGGTCCTAATGGTGAGGGAGATGAGGAGGCGAGGGATGGGCAGTGCCCACTGCATTTGGCTGCATCCTGGGGTCTAGAGGAGGTGGCGCAGTGCCTTTTGGAGTTTGGAGCCAATGTGAACACACAGGTTAATACAGATATACAACAGATGCATACATTCACCCTTGTTCTTATCTTTTTCTTTAGATGACAAGCTTTATGTAGATATTTTCCGTATACTCACTGTTTAAAATGCCCTGAGAACTGCAATGCTCATTTCTCTGCATGCAGGATTCAGAAGGTCGTGCTCCGATCCACGTCGCCATTAGCAACCAGCAAGGCATCATCATCCAGCTGCTCATTTCCCACCCTGAAATCCGGTTGAATATTAGAGACAGACAAGGCATGACGCCATTTGCCTGTGCCATGACCCACAAGAACAACAAGGCTGCCGAAGCCATCCTCAAGAGAGAGTCTGGCGCTGCTGAACAGGTGCGTGGGAATGATTATATCCACATACATAGATGGGCAGTCATGGCCTAATGGTTAGAGAGTCAGACTTGTAACCCGATTTTGGGTTCAATTCTCAATAATGAAAAAAAAAAAAAAAAAAAAAGTAACCTCTCCAAGTTTGTTTTATGTGTTCTCCTCTTGTTGGCATCACTTTTCATCCACAGCATCATACTTCCTGCATACTACTAGTTGCTCTAATACATGTTTTCTTCTCTACTTTGAGCATAATCATCTGTAGAGTGATCTGAAGAGAGGTCTCATCCTTATCTCTTTGACCTCGAATTTAACTCAACTGCTACTGCTCTTGTATACATATAACTCTGCAATGCTCTCCAGATAACACTCACAGTACTACTGGGTGCATACTATAAAACATCCTAAAAATTTTATTTTCATTGTATTATAAATACACTACATATGTAATGGTTACATAATTGCCCATATAAGGTTTTTCCAGGAAATAAACAAAATGATAAAGCATTAGACATGATATATTAGCTAAATATGTCAAACAGTGAGGCAGGATAATTGTGCTGTACATATTACACAACAGCACCTAACCCCCAATTGCTCCCTGGGGTGCCGCAGTGAATGGCTGCCTACTGCTTCAGTGTGTTCACTACTTACTGCTCCTAATGTATGTGCACTAACTTGGATGGGTTAAATGCAGAGGACAAATTCACCATACTTGGCCTTCACAGAACGTCCCATCACGTCATAAAATAAATTACTCCACATTGTTTTTATATATGTGACGTCACAAGCCACTGAATAAATGTTCTCTCTCTCTGTCTAGGTGGACAACAAAGGTCGCAACTTCCTGCATGTTGCTGTGCAGAACTCCGACATAGAGAGTGTGCTCTTCCTCATTAGTGTACAGGCCAACGTGAACTCCAGAGTGCAGGACAGTGCCAAACTCTCTCCTCTACACCTGGCTGTGCAGGCAGGATCTGAGATCATTGTCAGAAATCTGGTAAAGCAAAGAGAATGGATGGAGGAATTTTTTATTTTATTTTTTATTTTCAAGTCAAACACTGAAACATATATTTTGCTTTTCTCTGATGTATGTGTGGACTGCAGCTGCTGGCTGGCGCAAAGGTAAATGAGCTGACCAAGCATCGTCAGACAGCGCTGCATCTCGCCGCACAACAGGACCTTTCCACAATCTGCTCTGTCTTGATCGAGAATGGTGTTGACTTTGCTGCCGTAGATGAGAATGGAAACAATGGTAGACTATTGTGCTAAACCTATTTAATTTAATATTCTTGAATGATTAAATTCCATTTTACTCATTTCTTTATATCTCTTTCTACTAGCACTTCATCTGGCTGTGATGCAGGGGCGGCTGAATAATGTGCGTGCTCTACTTACCGAGTCCAACATAGATGCCGAGGCCTATAATCTCAGGTTTGACTCAGAATATATTACTCCACACTTAAAGGTGAAGTATGCATGGTTTTGGTAAAATAGATTGTTTGTTGACTACTACTAGTATGCCATTCATGGGTTTATCTGCACAAAAATTTACACATTGAGCCTCCCAAGCACCATCTAAACATTTGAGAGAGGTCTGCTCAGATCTGTCAATCTCTTTCCAGCTCAACCAATAGCGTGAGTTTTGGGCATGGCTACTGTAACAGGCTGAGCCAGAGGGTGACGCTAGGGAAAAGACATTCAGCTTCGGTTACAGAAGTGCAAGCCAAAATTCACTGCATTTAGACCTTTAAAGATTAAACCTCTCATGAACACATCAAAGCGAACAGGGCAATATGCTACATTCAATATACTCAAACAGCTGTGCCGCATTATGTCAAAAAATGCACCCGGTTCAGATGCGTTTGATGGGTTTATTATAAGCGAGATGCTTGTATTCGCTCTAGATGGAGTGTTAGTCTACTCAGTTGATCACTCATGACACATAGCAACACATCTATAAGTATTCTTAATATGTTGGACCTTTTATTGAAAGTAGCCTTCTTTTACCTGTTTAGACATGTCTTCACAAGCACCTGTAAGAGCTGTGATTGTGATGTGCGAAAGGGGCGTTTGCAAAATATGCTGTAGTATTGTATTTTCGCTAGTGCCAACTACATGCTTCACCTTTAAACAAGAAACTACATGCTTCACCTTTAAACTCCTATATGTAATATATTAGTTTTTTTAAACATTTGTTTGTTTTTTACACACATAGTGTGTGTAATTGCTAAACTATGAAATATTTACATTATTCATGGACATTCATTCACTTTTTTTTTTTTTTTTTTTGCCCTGTTTTCATTTCTGTAGAGGTCAATCTCCCATGCATGTCCTCGGCCAGTATGGGAAGGAGAACGCGGCGGCCATCTTTGAGCTGTTTTTAGAATGCATGCCTGAGTATCCCCTAGATAAACCTGACAATGAAGGGAACACAGGTTAGTGAACCACAACCAATTTCGTAACAAATGCTTGTCAGAAATAAACACTGGATCAATGATAGTTGATGTTTTTCTCCTTGCAGTGCTTCTGTTGGCCTACATGAAAGGAAACGCTAACCTGTGTCGTGCCATTGTGAGGGCTGGAGCTCGACTTGGCGTCACTAACAACCAAGGCATCAACATCTTCAACTATCAAGTTGCCACTAAGCAGCTTCTGTTCCGTCTGCTAGGTGAGAGATACAGGTTTAGTGTTTCCAAGACATTTACAGTGCTTTTAGTGGTTATATCTAATGAGTCTTTTGTATCGTGTTTTGAACGGCCCAGATATGCTTTCCAAAGAGCCCCCGTGGTGTGATGGATCAAACTGCTATGAATGTGTGACCAAATTTGGAGTCACCACTAGGAAGCATCACTGGTATGCAGCCAACTAACTGGGTTTAATACACCCTTCTTTCTCTCCAAATCATAACTCTTCCCTCCTTTAATGATGTTTTGTATCTTCCCTCGTCCTTCCACCTAATAACCCATCCTTTATTGTCATTCCTTTCTCTTGTAGCCGCCATTGTGGGCGTCTGCTCTGCCATAAGTGCTCTATAAAAGAGATCCCCATCATCAAATTTGACCTGAACAAACCTGTGCGTGTATGCGACATCTGCTTTGATGTGCTGACATTGGGCGGCGTGTCCTAACACATTAGAGGAACTTGAAGGACGGGCACCAGCCGAGCTGAGTATGAACCCACCGGCTGGGCCTAGCACTAAAAGGACGGAGAACTGGAGTAAGACGCATTGAGAGGAAGAGCCCTTGAACAAAACCATTCCATTCTTGTCAAAGGATAAAATACAACCATAACAATGTGTGTTTGTTCTAGCAGTACTTTTTAGAACCAAAATATTATGTGTTGAGGATCCAGATTAAAACTAGTGGAATGCAGATGCAAATGAAAAATGTAGTTCCGAGTTCAACTTGCAGCAAGCACCAAGTGTGATTATGAGAAGGACAAGTATCATTTACTACAAAAAAAAAAGAACCATAGGGGTTTTATACAGGGCTAATGTGCTATATGGACAATTATGATTTAAATATTACTTAATTTCCCATTAGGATGACAAGGCTAGTATGGTTCCCACATGCAATCATGCCATCACCACTCGAATTGACTCTTGTTCTACAGATTGGTTGATCAGTATTTTCAAGAAAGTTTGTTTGGTGTTGAATGTTGCTTGATATGAAAGGATCTATAAAAGGTAGCCATGTTTAAGTAGTGTGAGGCCTTAATCATACTGTGCAGGGTCTTTGAGGTGTTAGACTTAAGGTTTGAACACATTTTAACCTCTGGAAAGATACAGGCAAGGACATTTCTCTGGAGTTCAAATCAAAACACTAAGACAGAGATGGAGAAATATACCTTGCTGGGTTTGTTATTAGTAACATGATCACTTAATCATGTATTAATCTGCATATTCAGTGGACTTTATTTTATCTGATCCATTAGAATTTACATCATACTAAAATTTGAGAAACACTTCAGATGTGGAATTCAAATCGTTCCTTGTGATTCTATTAAGTCAGACAGGTGCAGAAATACAAGCGCAGAATTATGATATGCTTACTATGCATATGCATGACATCATGTATAGCCTGTTATTATTGTCATCATTGCATCATAATCACACTTTATTCATTTCTGATCACCAAAGGATACATTCCAGTTAACGTTTCCCAGGTCATTGGTTTCAAGTCTTTTTGGTGGCGTAACACGTCACATTATGTTGACTTATCATATTTGTAATGCTTTTTCATGTCCATGCTTAACAGGTGCACTTTATCAAAGTTCTTTTTTTTTCTTTCTTTTTTTACATTTCTGATCACATTTCAAAGGAGATTAGTTTGTTTCTGGGGGGAGGGCAGGGAAAGGGTAAAGTCCACAGTCTGTTATTGGTATTGTTAAACTGTACAGATAAATGTATAATATTTTTGACCACTACAACTGTTTTGTACTTAATGCAGGTTGTGCTTTTTTGTCTATGTGACAAACCTACAATTTGGCCTCTGTTTAATCTTTTCTGCACATTGTATGGTATCTGTATGCTCAGATATTTAGCTTGTCGCCGCCTCTAGTATCCTTTTCAAGAAAGGGAGGACAATTTTACATAAAGGACAATTGAAAAAAAAATCTATAAAAATTGTCTTATTTAAGTCTTGATTCTATGGCATAAATAATATACTTGGCCACAAATTGCAAAGGAATAAGAAGTGAAAACTAAATCAGAGAAACGATATAATTGTAAATGAATAAATATAAAAACAAATGTATAAATGCCTACAGTAAGAGTAGCATTGGTCACCTGTCATGTGCCTGCTATAATAAACCAATCATAAAAACATTAAGAAAATGAAATCGAATGAAAATTCTTGTCATATGGATTGAAGGATCCTTGAAATCCAAACCAAATTCATTGACTTGTAGTGTGGTGAAGAGTTGCAGCTCAGTCTTTAGTGATTTGGCAGGACTCTGCTCGAGGAGGACAGTCCTTGTACTCTCTGAGGTTTCGGTTCTCTGAGTGAACAGGGTCCGACGGTCGGATACACACACATCGGGAATGACCAGACCCAGGGGAGAAAAGCATTCTGGGTACTCCAACCCAGTCTCTGTAAATGCCACCACTACAGAGTAAAACTTGCATTACATTATTTTCCAGTAAATGTATTGAATGTTGTAAAAAAAAAAAAAAAAAAAAAAAAAAAGTCAAAGAAGTACCTCATTGTGGAGCACCATACCCGTCCCCCGCTGGCTTCGCTCCACTCAGAGTTACAGGCTGGGTACAGCTGCATCTCACTCTGAGCCTGGGCCTTTTTCTTCAACCCCTCTGACAAGAAAGCCTCAACACGTAGCAAAGCGTCAGTGGGCTGCCCAGTTTCTGTGTAGAATCGGCCTATCAGTTTACCTGCAGCAGGGGTCATACAGAGAAAGACCTCAAAGAAACAGTTTCAGAGACATACTCATGACAATTTTCATTTGTGGGTGAATTATTGTTTTGTGTGTATTCATGTTTGCAGCAACTGCATTATAAGTGCATTATATCAAAGTATCTAAGGTCTTACAAGCAATTGAATTTTCAGTTCTTTAATTCAAATATATCTCAATTTTTCTTGAAAATAAAAACATTATGCACTAAACACTATTTTTCAAGTTTACTAAGTAATTATGAGTCATTTTAAAAGAAACTTGAACAACTTATGCTATGCAGAAGAAATTTTTGTAGAAGCAGATTTTTTTTTTTCCATGGTGGCGCTGAATTAATTCCAAAAACTTGTACAGGCAGGTAAAGAGATCTTCGTTTTATATTTGAATTAAACTAGCAAATGAGTGATCATGATTCATGTGGTACCAACCTACTGGAGTGTAGTCCCTCTGATAAAATGAAAGCCAATCATAAAGAGCCACAATCTGGGAGTCCGAGAAATCCGAGACATCGCTAGACAAGCCAGACTCTGTGAAGTCACCTGTAATAAACGCTCTTGATGCGTCTTTTCCTGCACAAACACACAGGTTTCAAGAATCGTCAGCATCACTCACACATCGGTCTTGTAAAATGCAGTGAACTAACCCGTAAAGAAATGGTAACCGCCGCCAGGGCCGTAATGTTTCCTCCCCTTTTCAACGTCAAACACCTGTCCTAAGATCGCCAGGTACAATCCTTTACTGTTCTCTCCCCCGTTGTATAAAGACAGCTCATCTTCGGTCAGCATGCGTCCCGGTGGAGATGCTGACACATCACTGACCTGCTGCCGCAGCCACGACTCTAGTACGTTTACAACATTGCCATAGATCGGGAATGTGAGCCACTCGGGCACCGTCCATACGGCCAGGACTATTGAAATGAGAGCTACTAAATATTTCAGCATTGTGAATACAATGTATACAGACAAACTGTCATGCAGTCAGCATTTAAAATAATGGCATTGGAAAGCAATGTCATTCCGTACGTACCGAGCAACACATCGGTTTCAACCACACACCGTAAAATATCACATCATCTGTCAACATGTTTCCGGGTGTGGGACTGCGCATGCGCAAATTTATTAAGATTTTTTTTTATTTTATTTTTTTTTATTTTTTTATATTAAGCTAAAAATGTGTTTTTATCCAGTGAACAACAACATTAATCAACACTATAGACAGCAACCAGACGAAAAATGAGAGAGCAAAAACGCCAGGGGGAATTTAAAAAATGTAACGTTACACTGTGACAGATTTCAAAATAAAGTAGACCTAACAGTTACATAGAATTATTTTTTAAGAATTTTTTTTTAATTTAAATTTAAAATGTAATTGAAAAAATCTCTAAAAAACTGCCAAAGTACAGCTTGGTTATTCTTATAAGACTATAAAAATGTTATTCTATTAGTAAATTATTATTATTATTATTATTATTATTATTATTTATAAAATTACAATTAAAAATGCACTTTTGTTTGCCAATTGAAGTTTCAAGTGTTTGAAATAAACAAATATTTTTTTCATTGTCACACTATTAACAACATTTGCCAGAAAAGTTACATATTTCAGTGATTAATTTGTACATGTACGTTTTAAAGGTTTCCACAATGTTTATATTGTAGGCTAGTGGCTACCTGTCATTTTTTTGGGGTGTTTTTGAAGTCATGCTCACCAAAGCTGCATTTATTCAAAAATACAGTAAAAACAGTAATATTGCAAAATGTTATTAGAAATTAAAAGAACTGAATCCTTCAAAAGATGCAATTATGTTTTCTTCCTCCATAGCCTACAAATGTAATTAAACAGCTTCGAATATGAGCGCATTTGGCTCAATACTGCATTTATTTTTTTCCATTTCCTGATCAACATTTAAAAAAAAAAAAAATGGAATCAATCAAATACTGGAGTAATACGCTAGGGGGCGTGTTTCCAACGCAGCGGGCGTCGCTGAGCTCACGGAAGAGACCAAAGTTTTTTGCTGACAAACATGACGTCAGCTGGCGGAGCCCGTCAATGCGGTAGTGACAGCGGAGGAACGCACTGACTTGAGAAGCACAAGCCTGACACTAAAACTAAGCTTGAATCCTGGGCTGAAGGCGATCGGAAGAGAGCCCGAGGCCGCAGAAGTACAGCATGGGGAACGCGGAGAGCGGCTGTGGCGCTGGGAGCGGCGATGAGGAGGACGTAGAAACGGAGAGTCCCGTGTTCGCTGAGGGCAGCCCGGCCTCTGCGGCCACAGGCACCAGGGCCGGCAACGAAGGTGGTGGTGGTGGTGGTGGTGGCGGCGGTGGTGGCGGCGGCGGCGGTGGTGGTGCTGGAAATGGAGGAGTAGGAGCGGCAGTCTCCGGTCCGGGGAAAAGCGGAAGAAGTGCGGTGAACCCGCCGGTACCGATCTATGGACTTCCCACCCCTGAAGCTCTACTGGAACAGGTGAAGTTGCGAGAGGCAGCGGCCCGTATGAGCGACTCATGGGTCGCCATTTCGGAGTCGGTGCTGGCTCGCAACGAGAGCGCTCTGGTGCGCTGGCTTGAGGAGCGGCTGAGCCGCGGAGAGGAGTCCGTCACCCTGGAGCAGTTCTGCGAGATGCTCGAGAGCAGAGACGCGCCCAGAGACGAGTGCGAGGAGGTGAGGATGAGGCATACGCCTAGTGCTTTAAATGCCTGCCAGGTCTGCTAACTGAAAGATTCAAAACCCAAGGAGGGTGATTTATAGACATCGTAGACAGTGCACTTCAGAAAAGTGCCTGAGCCCCGATCAACTAAACGAGTATTGAGTAAAATAAGTTTTACTGTGACTAACAACTCAAAGTTGTGTAATTGACCCCACAGCTCTACTAATCTGTGAGTGGTTATATTGTGTAATCGCTGTCTTTGTATCACACGTTTGATAAAGGCTGTGTATGGCTGTCTCCACCTATAGTTTACTTCCGGTATTATAGGACTGTCATTATTAGATTGGCATGGTCTTTTTTGATTGGCAGCTACAGGTTTTGATTTGACTGAGCAGTTTATATTGAACCGAGGAGTCAGACCCATCCAGTGCCAGGTCTTGCTGTACTGTTCTTCTTGCCAATGAATAAACAAACGCTTTAGCAAATGAAACTCTGCAATCACAAATCTAACAAAAAAAAAAAAAAAAAAAAAACTAATTTCTGCAGTTGACTTTCTGATATTGGCTGCCAATTTTTATAAGTAAAATATTTGGTGTACACACTATATATATATATATATATATATATATATATATATATATATATATATATATATATATATATATATATATATATATATACACTAAATATACACATATTAGGATTGGGATCTTTATGTGTGGGATAGGCTAAACCAGAGGTCTTCAACCCTGCTCCTGGGGACCCACTGTCCTGCAAAGTTTATTCCCAACCTGCTTCAGCACACGTGTCTGTGTATTTTCAACAAGTGATCCTTATTAATCAGGGTTGGAGCTAAACTCTGCAGGACAGTGGGTCCCGAGGAGCAGGGTTGAAGACCTCTGGGCTAAACCATAGAAGACTTATGGATTAATGGGTGTCCACAATCACAGGGCCTGGGGAAGTGTCCCCATCCCCAAAGACAGCCCTGATTAAATTCAAAGCCAATCCAGAGCATATGATATTGAGTAAATGTGTTATTCTTCTGGGACTGGCTCACAGCACCCAGTGTTTAGTGTGGTACTTTTATTATGCACCTTGGAGCTGAGTTTATTCATGTACTATGGTACATGGCCTTCTAAGACATATCCAAAAACATGGTTGTACTGTGGTTCTTTTTGTGCTTTTCCTGGTTTAACCATGACTCACTTTCATTTGCTTTACAAATGATTCACATGCTGCTTCGAGTGTGTTTATGTAGGTGCAATAGACTGGTTTGAGAGAGCCAGTGAGACCAGAGTTTTTGTTGTCCTCCTTTTGTTTTTTGTTTGTTTTCTCCTTTGTGTCCTAATATTTGTGTCACAGAATGTACAGACAGAAAAAAACATATTTTCCATTTGTGCACTTTAGGCCTTTGGTCAATTTGATGCTGAGGGTGATGGGATTGTTGATGTGGAAAACATGCTCATGGCACTGAAGAACTCCAATGGAGCCAATCTTAAGGGGGAACTCAGTCATGTGATCAGGCAACTTCAGGCATGCTCTTTGACACCAGGTGTGGAAGCAGACATGAACAATGGTGCAATGGTGACAGGAGCACAGATATCCATAATTGACCATTCCAGATGATTATGCAAATGACTGTCATTGTTTGACCCAGTTGTTTTTTTTCCTCTTTTACCCTTCGTGCTCATCCAGGATTTGTGGATATCTTCTCCAAGTCCAAGGACCGCCTCAGAGCGCATGCCTCCAAAATTCTGAAATTCTTGCACCGGAATCGCATCCCCAGCAGCGCCATCCCATTCCCTGTGCTGGAAGGCTACAACAGCATCTGCACCATGAGGTCATCTGTAGTGCAAGACTTCCTGGATTACCTGCTACAGAAGGAGAAAGGTGAATGGCAAATGGGGAGGTGGGGTCGTAACAACAATTCATATATACTGTATATTATACATGGGTGTCGGAACCATTGTACGTGGGTGACCCACCCACTTTTTACAACCAATGGTATTGGACCCACTCACTTTTATCGTCTCTAATTTAGCACGTCTGTTTATTTACCCCTAACCGATAAACATGTTAGATGCTTTATTTCCACTTTTCTAATGTTTTCTTTATTTTTATTGAAAATAAATGCCTTTCCTATCTGATATGTGATGGGAAAAGGGAGTAGAGCGAATTCGACAAAATAAAAACTTTTCAAAACTTAATGCCATGCGTCTTCCCCCTACACTATTGCCGCTCTAAATGGTTTAGTGGTTTCCGTATTTTTGTCTTTCCCAACCAGACGTTTAGTAAACAACACAGTATATTTGTGCCTAATATAAAAGGCATCTACTCCAGTAAAAAAATTCTGAGAGAGGACCCACCCACATTTTTTTTTTTGCTTCTGACACCCATGATATTATATATTATTATATTATATCCCCTGCAGGGATGTCGTGTTTTTGTAGGCCAACCCAGAAGTTAGAATCTTCCTGGTCCTTGACAAAAAGCCAATAGAAATTTTATCAAGATAATCTTCACAAAGGAGTGAACATAACATTTATGAATTTTAAAGCCTATATACGAACACCAGATGTTATTATAACAAACTACACCATTGTTGTATCACTTCAACATCACCACCACTAAGCTTCTGAAAACTGTTTAAGTTATTTAAAACTAGTTGGAAAGTAAAAATAGTTTGCAAGAGCGCAAGTATAAACACAAGGCTGTAAAATTTAACTAGTGAGAAGATATTTTTTTTCTTTTTGGCGTGATGTTTAAAGATGAAGTATGTAGTTTCTTCGGCACAAGTGGCTCCTAGCGGAATTACAATAATAAAGCATATTTTCAGCATCCATTGTAGCAGCTATATCGCAATGCCCCGTTTGCTTTGACATGTTCATGAGCTGTTTAATCATTGAAGGTCTAAATGCAGTGAATTTTGGTTTGTGCTCCTGTACCCAAAGCTGAATGTCTTTTTCTGTGTAATGCATCAGCCAGGGTCCCACACTGGCTAAACACCCTCTGGCTCAGCCTGTTACAGTAGCCACACCCCAAACTCACGCTATTGGTTGAGCTGAAAAGAGATTTACAGATTTGAGCGAACCGCTATCAATGTTTAGATGGTGCCTGGGGAGCTCAATGTGTACATTTTTGGTGGAGATAAACCCATGAATGGCTTACTAATAGTAGTCAACAAACAATAAACTTGGTTAAGAGAATGTATTTTAACACAAAAACATCTTACATCCTTAACCTTTAATATCCCTGACAACCTCTGTAGTCCCATTTAGCTACTTATTGTCAACTCTCGTTTAAGACGCGTAAAAGTAAAAAAATAAAACATGTAAATATCTTGAGCTTGTGTTAACCACAGACCTTATTTTAGGCGTCTAACCAAAAACCCCATGATTCAGGACAATGGAACCACAAGTGCAAAAACGACAACTCATTTGTGGGTTTTAGGACCCATTACTGCAGCAATTACTATTGAAAACAAAACATTAATTTCCCAATTTTCATTTTGTGGTTCTGGTGGTGAAATTTACTGTGGATAAAATATGAGGACATTTTCTTCCATCTCCTCCTCTGGCCTTTATCTTCATATTCCGATGACTCTCCTTTCAGATCTAGACATACAGTACAGAGCGGAGCTCAATCATGACCCAGATGTGGATAAGGTCAAAGTGGTCACCCAGTGCTACAGTTTCATAGAGGCTTCATCTAATAGTGCAGATATCAACAAAATGACCAACGGTGAGACTGTGTCTTTCTGGCAGTCAGACGGCAGCGCTCGCTCACACTGGATAAGGCAAGCTGCTTATTTCATTTCTGACTCTACATAGAGTTAAAAAATAGCTGATATTGACCATTTCCTCTGACTCATCTCTTTCACAGGTTAAAAATGAAGCCAGACATAGTTTTGAGACGGTTGGCCATTGCAGTTGCATCTAATGACCACAGCTACATGCCACAGCTGGTGTCTGTAGCTGTAGGGAAGAGCCGGCGTTCCATGCAGGAGATCAGAGATGTGAGGATCCCCAGTAACGTCACGGGTTATGTACCGCTGCTAGAAAACGCCAACATCAGCCATCCCTGTGAGCACACACTTCAATAGCACAGTGTTTTGTTTGATGTTTCAAGTTGTACACTACTGTTCAAAAGTTTGGGTTTTTTGAAAGAAGTCCCTTATTCTCACCAAGGCTGCATATATTTGATAAAAAACTGTAATATTGTGAAATAGTGTTACAATTTAAAATAACTTTTGTTTTAAAATGTCTTCTCAAATGTTATTTATTCCTGTGCTGACATCATTACCCCAGTCTTCATTGTCACATGATCCTTCAGAAACCATTGTAATATGCTGATTTGGTGCTCAAGAAACATTTGCAGTAGTATTATTATCATCAATGTTGAGAAATTTGATAATCTTTTTAGAAACAGTAATGTATTTTTTTCAGATTCTTAGATGAATAGAAAGTTCAAAAGAACAGCATTTATTTGAAATGTAAGTCTTTTGTAACATAAATGTATTTGCTGTCACTTGATCGATTTAATGCGTCTTCATGGAGTAAAAGTAATTCTAATCCTTCTGATCCCAAACTTTTGCACAGTAGTGTATATGTATTTTTAATTTGCATACTTTGAGGTGTATGTAGAGTATTTCTGTGTATTTAAAGTATATACCACTCTAATTCTATCCACATGAATGTCAGAAGTCAGAAAGCCTTTGTAAACTCACACAGATCTTCCTTTTGACTCTCAGATATTCAGATAAACATTAAGCGCTGCCTTAGCGATGGCTGCGACACACGTATTCACGGTCTGAAGACAATGGGCTACCAGATCACCAAAAGCAAAGAGGTTTCGGTATCTGACGCCTCTGCTATATGGTATCTGTCGCTCCTCACCTCTCTGGTCACCGCTTCCATGGAAACCAATCCTGTGCTTGCGCAGACAGTTCTACAGAGCACACAGTAAGTCAAGCGAAATGACTGATGAATAGTGATGGCACTATATTTGTTGCTTTATAGTCACATGCTGCACAAATCCAGCTTTTGATTTACCACACAGACAAGGCTTAAGCCTAGTCCCAGACTAATCTGCATGTTTGAGCTGTTTTAACTGAAAGCAATTTGCAATGACTATCTTAAAGTATGTCCGTGCCTTTGTTTTGTCTCAAGATGCACACCAGTAATGTTTTTTTCTAAGGCATGTTTATAAAAGCTACTTAATGCCCTAATTGAGCTAAGGCCTAATCCTGACCTGATCTAAGCTCTGTCTGTGTAACCAGGCCAATGTATCCTAGATGGGAACTTAATGTTTTATTCTCTACTTTGCCTAATGCATTTTGACAGTCATACATTTTTAGACATTTACACTACTGTTCAAAAGTTTCTTTTTTTTAATTTTTATTAATACTTTTATTCAGCAGTGGTGCATTCAACTGATAAAACTGACAGTGAAGACATTTAAAATGTTTAAAAAAATTCTATTTCAATTAAGTGCTGTTGTTTTATGTTTTTTATTCACCAAAGAAACCTTCAAAAAATATATATATCTTGGTATCCAACAATATTAAGTAGCATTTTATACCATTATACCATTTTATAACATTATAAACATTGATATTAATAAGAGCTGTTTCTTGATGTCGTTTTTAATTGATTAAATAAATGCACTCTTGTTAAGTATGAGACTTATTTCAAAAAAATTTTTACCCACCCCAAACTTTTGAATGGTTGTATATATGGTTTTGTTCTGAAAAATCCATTCTGATAAATCATTTGTTCAGAACTCATTTATTTCACTGTGTTTTTTACACTTTTTGTTCTCCAGGAAAGCCTTGCAGCACATGCCACCCCTGTCCTTAACACCGTCTTCTACAGAGTTCCCCAAATTCTTCTCTGCAAACATTCTGGAAGAGGTGGACGGCTTTTTACTGCGCATAGCAGAGTAAGAATCAAGCTGTACATGCTCAACTTAGCACATTTAAATGCCTTATTAAGAGGTCAAAACCTTTCTGTTTTAATTATATAATACGAATCACCCTGATAATAATGGAATGCTGTTTTCTATCAGTGAATAATAACAGCTGTTTCATCTGAATGTAATTGGACACTGCCATTCTCTGCTTAGGAAGCTTATCAGAAGTGCTTTGCTTTTAACCGTCCCACCTCTCTCTAGCTGCTGTGTGTCTCCTGAGGCCGAGCTGACTCTGTTAGCGTTCGCTCTGGCTCGAGGCAGCGTGGCTAAAGTCCTCATCTCTCTGTCTGGTATCTGTGAGCATCTGGACTCAGAATACAGAGCTTCCTCACTGCTGGCCTCTATGGCGTCAGTCCGGTTAAGACTTCTCTACCGTAATGGTAATGTACATTAGTTCCATAGACAAAGGATTTTTGATACTTCGATGCAATTAACTTCTACATATGATGTTCCCCATAGCTATAAGACCACTTATTTTTATTATTTGTTATTTTAGTATGTTTTATATACTATATGGTATTTATTCATATTTTAAATTAGCTTTTATTTTTATTCTTAGTTTAGTTTTCATTTAAAGACCCCAAAGAAGCCCCTTAAGTTTCAGCCCAGTTTGAAAATCCCTGCCATCGAGCATCTTGTTTGTTTTCCTGACTTTAGTTACAAATTGCTTTGCAAAGATTACATTTGCAGCTCCACATAGCTGCATTATAAATATCTAATATTGATGAGAAGAGAGTAGTCATAACCGGAATTAGCTGACTTGGCCCACAGCATTGTAATACGTGTGTGTGTGTGTGTGTGTGTGTGTGTGTAGGTAAACCCCTCCAGCTCCATCTGCAGGCATGTGATGTGAAGAGTAAAGAGGAGAAGTCTGGCCCCGAAAACATGCTGACAGAGCCAAGCGCTGGAGATGGTACGCAAACCATACATAACATTCCAGATGATCATAACATTCCAGCTGCTTTAAAAGCAGAAGTTGCTACAAAACTCTCTCTGTGGAGAAAAGGAATATGATTTGAGCTGCTCTGTTTTATTCACATTCTCTGTTTTGCTTAGAAACAAAGTAAAAGCTGAGACTTCAAAAGTAGATGTTTCATTTGAAACTGCAGGTTTTCTAACAGAGAATGGAAAGAGGAAAGCCAGTGTTATTCTGTCCACTGAAAACCAGAGCTGCTTCCAGGTCACACAGATCAAGATAAAAGTGAGAGAAGCTTCAGTACACTACACACTTTTGTGTTTTATACTACAGAACTACGTGGAATTAGAAAATGTTCTGCTTGTATGGGTGTTCAGTTGGAGAAACACAAACTGATTTGATCTGCTCATCCTAGTTTTAAGGCACTACTATGTTCTTCAACCTCAGGTGCGTAAAGGAGCCATTGGTGCTAAATGTGGCTTGTTGTTGGCCTACAATGACAGCGAGCCATTTGATGCAGATAAACACTTCAAAAGATTCAAAAAGTATGACAGCTGGGACTACAAAAACTATAAAGAATTTGTCCAAGACAGGTATGCCACATTCTTAGTTTGTAATGTGCTTGGTTGTCGATTTATTTATCTGGAGTTAATTTGCATAACATTGTTGTTCATAAGTGACAGCCAATGCTGATCATTTGAATTGTGCTTGCTTAGTGCATGTGAGTGTATTTTGGTCTTTGCACGTGTGCGCAAGGCCATGATGGCTGTAAATTTAGTGAGAATGTTTTGGTCAGTCAATTGACCTCTCATTGTTATCTGCTTCTGTACACCACACACACTGTCACATGGATCACATTCACACACAAACACGTACACTTCAGCACAAGGATACCAGAGACCAGTGAGGAGGAGCCCATTGGCTGGTTTGAGTTGGAGGAGGACTGGAACGACGTGGAGATCAAGCTGCAACAATGCAGAGTGTCAAAAGTATGGACTGTCTGTCTGTCTCTCTTCCTGTCTGTCTGTCTGTCTGTCTCTCTTCCTGTCTGTCTCTCTTCCTGTCTGTCTCTCTTCCTGTCTGTCTGTCTGTCTCTCTTCCTGTCTGTCTGTCTGTCTCTCTTCCTGTCTGTCTGTCTGTCTGTCTGTCTCTCTTCCTGTCTGTCTGTCTCTCTTCCTGTCAGTCTGTCTGTCTGTCTCTCTTCCTGTCTGTCTATCTCTCTTCCTGTCTGTCTGTCTCTCTTCCTGTCTGTCTGTCTCTCTTCCTGTCTGTCTCTCTTCCTGTCTGTCTGTCTGTCTCTCTTTCTGTCTCTGTTTCTGTCTCTCTGTCTGTCTCTGTTTCTGTCTCTCTGTCT
This sequence comes from Paracanthobrama guichenoti, assembly GCA_018749465.1. Taxonomy (NCBI): domain Eukaryota; kingdom Metazoa; phylum Chordata; class Actinopteri; order Cypriniformes; family Gobionidae; genus Paracanthobrama; species Paracanthobrama guichenoti. Next base: position 18,864,205 of record CM031947.1, read on the forward strand.
GTCTCTGTCTGTCTGTATGTCTTTCTGTCTGTATGTCTTTCTGTATGTCTGTCTGTCTGTATGTCTTCCTGTCTGTCTTCCTGTCTGTCTGTCTGTCTTTCTTCCTGTCTTTCTTTCTTTCTGTCTGTCTCTCTTCCTGCCTGTCTGTCTTTCTGTCTGTCTTTCTCTCTTCCTGTCTGTCTGTCTCTCTGTCTGTCTCTCTTCCTTTGTCTCTCTTTCTGTCTCTGTTTCTGTCTGTCTGTCTGTCTTTCTGTCTGTCTGTCTATCTTTCTGTCTGTCTCTCTGTCTGTCTCTCTTCCTGTCTGTCTGTCTCTCTGTCTGTCTCTCTTTCTGTCTGTCTGTCTGTCTGTCTGTCTCTCTTCCTGTCTCTCTTTCTGTCTGTTTATCTGTCTGTCTCTCTTCCTGTCTCTCTTCCTGTCTGTCTCTGTCTCTCTTCCTGTCTGTCTCTGTCTCTCTTCCTGTCTGTCTGTCTCTCTGTCTGTCTGTCTCTCTTTCTGTCTCTGTTTCTGTCTGTCTGTCTATCTTTCTGTCTGTCTGTCTGTCTGTCTGTCTGTCTGTCTGTCTGTCTGTCTGTCTGTCTGTCTGTCTGTCTGTCTGTCTGTCTGTCTGTCTGTCTGTCTGTCTGTCTGTCTGTCTTTCTCTCTTCCTGTCTGTCCCTCTCCCTGTCTCTCTCCCTGTCTGTCTGTCTTTCTGTCTGTCTCTCTTCCTGTCTGTAGCTTGTAGTCGATTGTAAGAAAGGGGCAGGGTTTAAGCAGACCAAATGTTTGGCATTCGTCACGAGAGAGAAGCCCAAATTATGACATATTGATTAAAAAATTATTTAATGAATGAGGAATTTTTGAAACGTGCATGGATAATTCACAATAAGATCTATAACGTGCATTTAGAAAACAGCGTGAATTTTCTTTTCATGCTGACTTTTAATAAAAAAAAATATCTCCAATCTTTTTCACTCTACTTTTTCATTCTCTGCAGTGCTTGTCTGTTTTAGTTCTGCTGTAAGTATATTTTACTGTAAGAATTGAAAGTCGAAATGATTATCATTCAGTCACAAATGCTTTGATCTTAACTTTAATTCAAAACATCTTTGAGTGGTTGCTATTGAATATGGAAACTCTAAAAGCTGTATTTATATGCATGTGTGTGTCTATTTATTAACACACACTTGATTAACATAAACTTTCTCTGTCTCTGCATATAGTTTCTGATGGTGAAGTTCCTGTGTGCTAGGCAGGACACAGCAGAGCGGTTGGGGGTTCAGCAGATGAGTTTCAGTGGTTATTTGTGTCCAGACACTGAGCGGATGGAGGATGTGGAGGATCTGAGCGCTCAGGCCGAGGGGAGCGCCTCAGGCCTGGTTACGGGTCTCACACTCATGAAGAAAACCCTTTATTTCATCCAGCAGCTCACCAGAGATATGGTACACCCACCAAATGTCCTCTTGCAAGGGGTCTCACCATGACTTTGAACTGATTTATTTAAACACAACTTTTTTTTTTTTTTTTTTTTTTTTTTGTGAACTCTGCATGCATCTTTAAAGAGAGCTTTATGAACCCTGAGCCTATGTTACAGGATGTGTCTCTGTCCAAGCAGAAGTCTCTGCTGGACTTCAGTGACCTCAACCTGCTGCTGTTCTGGGACTTTTACCGCAAACTCAGATCCATGTGAGTAAAGCTGTAATATGAATGTATGTTTAAATTTATATGTGCATGGATTTTATTTTAAATGATTTATAAATGGGATTTTGCACTATGAGATAAAAAAAAAAACATGCTGCACTATTTCTAGGCCAGTAATAAAGTATAAAAAAAATATATTTGTGACATTGATCATGTGACTATAGATTTTTAGATTTTCTTGCTGCTTTGGATTTCTCTGAAATCCACTTGACATGAAATTTCAAGCCATGACAACAGTGCTCTTTGGTGTTACATGCTTTACTTCATGTAAAACTATTTTAAACAATATAAAATGATTATTATTATTTTTTAAATACAGTATGTTGTAGAAATTTGTCTATTTAAAGATCTTTTAAAATGAACTAACGAAGGTAAAAATAGAATACAATATACAAACCGTTTTTTTAAATACAGGCTAGCCACAAGGCTTAAACATTGAGATGAAAGTAGTGTGGCCTTGTCTGTTGTAAAATTTGAAAGCTGAATTTTCAGCATCATTACTCTGGTCTTCAGTGTCCCATGAAAACAGTTGAGCTGCATAATATTTTTGTGGACTAAAATGAACTAATGACGATAAAAAGGAATGTGCATGGACCATCAATGGAGAAACTTGTTTTCCACAATGCATTCCCTTTTAGGAAATGTGCTGACCCATTAGTTTTTGTCTGTGTTAATGTGTTTCTCTGTTTTCTCTGTTTTCTCTGTGTCTGTCTGTACACTCTCAGTGAGGGAGAGGAGGCTGTAAAGACACGAGTTCTCCTACTTCAGCTGCTCCAGAACTGCTTCCCAATGCTGCCCAGCCTGACAGAGTCCCAGCCGTCGGACCTCACAGCATCAGCATCAGCATCTGCATCACCCTCAGCCAGCGCAGACGTGGACCCTGCAGAAGCTGTCGGGGAGCTCTACAGTCACTTGTGTCAAGGTTAGACTCACATACTGCTTTATATGACTCAATGACTCAATAGCTAAAGAAACATTTCCAGTTATTATCAATGTTGAAAACGGTGTAATATTTTTGTGGATATCGTGATAATGTTTTTTCAGGATTCTTTGATGAATAGAAAGTTCAAAAGAATATTATTTATTTGAAATATAAATTTTCTTTAATACTATAAATGTCTACTCTTTGATTAATTTAATGCATCCTTGCTGAATAAAAGAAAAAGGAAAAAGAAAACGTTCTAATACTTTACTTTTGAATGGTAAAGTTGTATCAACTTTCCAAAATATCAGTTAAAATTGATGGCTGAAAACTAAAGAGTGACGTTTTTAAAACATTCACTTTTTTTATTGGTGGTTAAGAGAGTAACCCATAGTTTTTGCGCTGTGCAGTGGTGGACGTGCCTGAAGGAGAGATTGCAGTGGAAAAAGCTCTGAGGAAAGAAGCTGTGAAAGCCATTCTCAATGGAGCCGCCATCTTCTACCCTGACAAACAGAGCCGGAGGGACAAACTCTTCCACATGATGGTAAGATTGCAGGAGTGTACTTGCCTTGGCTGAATATTGTTATTGAATTACTTTTATATGGGCAAGTTTTTTTTGTTTGCTGCTTTTCTCAGCAAAACATAACAGAGGAAAATCAACCGGAGTCTGTAAAACTGACATTTGAGTCTCTCTGCAGTTACTTCAGGTATGAAACTCCTACCTTTAAACTAGTTCTCCCCGTCCTGTCCTGTAAACTGCATAACTTAATTCCTGCTCTCACACATTGTCTCTCACTCATCTCTGTTTGCAGTGATCAGGACCCAAAAGGTCTCCTTATGCTGCCCCCTAAAGGAGCGCCATCTGACTTTGACATCTCGCCTATCCTGACCGTCATGGACACGCTGCTCATTGTGGCCACCAGAGAGGCATGTTGACAGCTGCCAACCTCATCTATTCACCCCTGCAAATAGCTGACACATGCTGTAGATGGATTGTGCATTAATGTCTGTTAGCCGACACCTTGCATTGTAATGCATTGTATTACAACTCACTAATAGGTTTCCCTTGTCTAGTAGCTTTATAAAGAAAGGATAATGAAATGTTTATCCATGTAAGAATGTCCCTCTTCCTTTTTTCAGTGTGAGGTGTTGATGTTAGACTCCAGAGGAGGGTCAATTTGGAGGGTCCTGTTGTCTCTGTTCTGGGCTCTACAGGGCAGCCTGCTGTCCTGGTGTTTCCTGCAGCTTAAAGGAGGAACGGCCACCTCTGCTGATCTGGCCAGGGAAATTCTGCTTAAATGTTAGTGTGCTTTTCTTAGTTTTCCAGTACGCTTGCCTAGAGCCCTTCAAAATACAGTGGGCTCCAGAAGTCTGAGACCACTGGTGAAAATGCTTCTATTGTGCTAAAATATTTATATTTGAATGCCTTTTTCATTATGAATTGTATCAACATAACAATTGAAGATTGTTAAAGATGAAGTTGGATTCATCTTGAGATTTTTATTCTTAGATTTTCAGAGATCACTTTAGATCCCTCTGTAAAGAGTTTTGCGATCTCTATAATGATTAATCCAGTTCCAAGTGTTTTTATTTGCCTTCAGATATTAGAGTTGTGTAAAATTAAAGTAACTGCACTTTTTAGTTTAGTACTAAACTGTACTGTCAGCTGTTTTTGACTGTTAAATAGTGAGGTGTACTTCAGAGCAAATAGTGAATATGACACACTACTGTTCAAATGTTTGGGGTCAGTAAGATTTTATTCAGCAAAGACACTCGATTGATCAAAAAGACATTTATAATTATAAATGATTTCAATTTTTTATATATATAAATGCTGTTTTTTTAACTTTCTATTCATCAGGCAATTCTTAAAAGACAATTTCCACAAAATATCGAGCAGCACATTGCTGTTCTTGATTCTTGAGCACCAAATCAGCATATTAGAATGATTTCTGAAGGATCTTGTGACACTGAAGCCTGGAGTAATACCTGATAAATTCAGCTTTGCCATCACAGGAATAAATGACATCTTAAACTATATTAATAGAAATGCTTGTGCAATCGCAATATTATTATTTTTTTTGATCAAATATATGCAGCCTTATCTTTAAAAAATCTTACAGACTTGAATGGTAGTGATTATTTGCAGTGGTCTGTCACAGTGTGAATACATCTATGTTGTTTCTCTTGGCTATTAGATGTGGAACAGTTCCTGTCAGGTACCAGAGACATACTGAGTCCTCTTATTAAGCGTTTCTCTGGAGCTGACATCACGGAAAAACTCAGTGGATCTATCCTTGCCATGGCAACAAGACAACTGGTAGCACACCACTTTTTCTATCCGTCTATCTATCTGTCTGTCTGTCTATCTATATAACTGTGTACGGTATCCTGTTGTAGACAATCTTCCTGCTGGAGCTGTGTGCTTTGGATATTCCTCACTGTGTGCTGCTCAAAAGATTCTACCCCCTGGCAGACATGCTCAAGAAGCTGTCTAGTGACACAGAGGACATCTTCTCTAAGGTCAGTTCACTGTGTCTTAAAGGGTTAGTTCACCCAAAAATGTCGTTCCAAACCCGTAAGACCTTTGTTCATCTTCGGAACACAAATTAAGATATTTTTGATGAAATCCGAGAGCTCTCAGGCCCCTCCATAGACACCTCTTTTATTTAACACTTTCAAGGCCCAGAAAGGCAGTAAAAATAATGTTAAAATAGTCCATGTGACTCCTGTGGTTCAACCTTAATTTAATTAAGCAACGAGAATACTTTTTGTGTGCAAAAACAAACAAAAATAATGACTTTATTCAACAATTTAGTTCTGGCCTTTGCCAGTCTACTACGCTGTTTACAATACAGTGCAGCTCCCGTGCATGCGTCGTGGTGTACATGTGAACCGCATCGGCTGCCGTAGATGAGAGCGCTGCACTATTTACAACAGAAACTTGAGTAAAGTCGTTATTTTTGTTTGTTTTTACGTACAAAAAGTATTCTCGTCACTTCATAATATTAATGTTGAACCACTGGAGTCACATGGACGATTTTAATGATGTCTTTACTACCTTTCTGGACCTTGAAAGTGTTCATTAAATTGCTGTCTATAGAGGGGTCAGGAAGCTCTCTGATTTCATCAAAAAATAACTTAATTTGTGTTCTGAAGATGAACGATGGTCTTACAGGTTTGGAACGACATGAGGTTGAGGAATAATGACAGAATTTTCATTTTTGGGTGAACTAACCCTTTAAAGAATTTTTATTATGTTAAGTAAAACATTTTTTTTCACTTACCATTTAAAAACCAAGACAATCAAGCTACTGAATAACTGAATGATAATTAATAAGAATGTGTTTATCCCCATGCGCTTTTAGGGAGATATGGAGGGATGTCAGCAGACACAGCAGCCTGTCGTGTTAAGGACGTGGCAAATGGAGTCGCCTCATAACTATGAGAACAGCAGACACGAGACCACCGTCTTTGTCTGTCCTGGTGCCACATCCTTCGAGGTGGAGTTTGATGAACGCTGTGAAACGGAGAAAAGGTGTGAAAGGCTTTATTCTTCAACTCTACTGCTACCTTCTGGTGATAACAGGAATCAAACATTCACTTTCCTGTTACAGACTCCTTATGGCTCTTAAGTATGATTTATATTTGCACTGATCAAGATTTTTTTTTGTAGGTACGACTATCTGGAATTCACTGATGCTAGGGGAGGGAAAGTGCGATATGATATGAAGGTCGGAACGGAGAAATGGCCAAAGGTACAAAATTCATTGGAATATTTTAAATAGAGTTGTTAAGTGAATGTGTTAATTGTGTAATTAATTATATAAAAATGTGTTTGTGATGGTAATCCAATCATGGGCAGCAGCCAAAAAAAAAACATATGGCCAAACTGAACAGGTATTATATTATACCCATATTATATATTATATTATATTACAAACATTCTGTATTTTTTAAGCCTAATATTAATTAACCTGCAACTAATTCAAATCATTAGAATTAGTGAGAAAAAAGAAGAAAAAACACATATTCAACAACATCCAAATTGGATTCAAACCAATATAATTCTGAAATACATTATCTTGCAAGAAAAATAACTTGCTCTAAACATTTAATAAGGAAAAATCCAAGCAGGTGTACACGGTTCTAGACAGTTTCCTTGTGCGGCCGTTATGTGACCGTCACAGTGTTGCAATTTACATTAAATGCAATTATTTTTGCCTTTTTCTTGTACGTAATTCCAATTTTTTTTATTTAGTCTGGTCTGGTTAATTATTTTTTTTTTCATCTATAACACATAATGTTTTTTTTTCCTTCAGAAAGTGACGTTTAAAGCGGGTCCCCAGCTGCAGTTTCTGTTCCATTCAGACAGCAGTAATAACGAATGGGGTTACAAGTTCACAGTGACGGCATACGGCTTGCCGGACATCACTGTGTCCTGGACCTCAGACCTGCAGCTCCTCGTGTCCAGGCTGATGGGCCGTCTGGCCTCCCGCACCATGGCTTTGAAATCACCTTACGGTAAGAGAACACCGATAATCGATTAATCAGTTGATTTTATTTCTGTTTCATTTATTTTAAAAATGTTTATTGTCTGTATTTTATAAACACAGACAATAAAGTTGTATTTTATTCCAAAAACTATTCCACTTAAAAATAATAAATTGTAAATTTAAAGGTTGTAGAAAATAAATGTAAATGTATCCAGCCTTATTTTGAAATGTGAATGTAAGCGATTTTCTGTGAATGTGCAAGACGGTTCATTAGCTGCTTTAGGTAAATAACTAGAAGAATAACAAAGTGCAGTAAACGCTAGTAAACTACAAAGCAGTGTGTCTGATCATATAATAAGATAAGGTATGGTTATGACAAATGCCTAGACAAATGCCAGTTTACAATATAAAGGAACATAACAGACCTTTTTTGTACAGCTAAAATAACTTGAAGTAAAAGACACCGGAAGCCTTTCATATTCATGTTACAAATGGCCACGCCTGCTCTTTGCATTAAAAATAAGGTGGACAGACCTACATTTTTTCAAAAAAAGTGTAAAAGTGAACGTTCTGTCATCATGTATTCACCCTCATGTCATTCCAAACTAAGACTTTTGTTCATCTTCTAAACACAAATGAAGATATTTTTAATGAAATCTGAGAGCTTTCTGTCCCTCCATTGACAGCTACGCAACTCCATTTGACGCTTCAAAAAGTTCATAGAGATAAACAAACAAATCCATATGAATTGAGCTGTTTAGTCAAACATTTTTGAAGAGACTTGATCGTTTTACATGATGAACAGATTTAATTTAAGTTTATCAAGCGTCTAAGTGGTAGTTTTGAAACACACTGACTTGGTTGGTTTTGTGTCATGTCTACCTTCCTCTTGAAGAGATCCGTGGTGTGAAGGAGTTACCTGCAGGCTTGATGAACCATGTCCTGTCCTGTCCTCTATGGAAGCCGGTGTTCAGACATGGATTGAATGGTCTTCCTGGAGAAAAAACTTTAGCACTGCCCAGCCCAACTACTGACCAGGTGAGGGTACTAGGGATATTACTGTATTTGTGTGTGTTTCAGTCCAAAAGGTCTAATTACATTTGTGCATCTTGTGCAATTGTATTTGACAGGAAGAGCTAGCTCCTTGTGGAGATGAATTGGTGGAATTCCTGAAGGAGTTTGCTCGCTGGGATCCTTCCCAGGATTCTTCAGATGGAAGGACGGAGCTCATGAGGGCCCTTTTAGTGACGTGCAAGAAGCAGCCAATCAGGAACGAGATTGCTTCAGGCTCAAAAGTGGACCAGGCTGTTAACGCCACCTGGGCGGCCATGATGTATCACACACCAGCACTTCACCATAGTCTTAGGAGCTTTGGTAAGTAAAAACAGAGCAAAACCTACAGAGAAATGCTGCTGACACACTCTAAAACATTTCTAAAACATTTCCTAGGTGAAACTGTTGAATTTGAAGTTGTTACTAGGAATGCACTGATATGAAAATGTTGGATAACCCATAAATATTTATTTTTATATTATCATTATCTATGAACAACTTTCTTTTTTTAAATTCAATGTACTTTCAGAAGTTTAAGAATAAAGAAGCAAGATATCTTTGTGTCGTAGATAACATTACAAATTAATTTATTTGTAATTGTTAAATTAAATATAAATATGATAATATAATTCTATATTAAAATGAATAAAAAAACTGTATTTAATATTTAGTCAATGCCACAAATTGGGTTATTTGAATAATATTTGGAAACCGTGCAGAATCTTAAATATTTCGTATTAATTTTACTTTCTTTCCTTGTTTTAAAACGGTCAAAATCCTAAAACTTCCTGGTTTAACCTAAATCCTTCCCTTGGGTCATTTTGACCCAAAACTTTTTTTTTTTTTTTTTTTAATTAATAAATTGAGTGTTCATCTGAGTGTGGTCCAAGACCCTATGACTTGTCACACTTGAACCACAAATGCACAAAACAAAGAATTGACTGGATGCGAGGAGATTTGTGGTTGAAATTTTAAAAAGTAACACATCCTTCCCTAGCGGGTCAATTTTACCCCCATAGGAATGAATGCAATGTGAGGAATGCTTTAGTACACATAGAAAAACAAAATTCACACTAAAAATGCTAAAACTTTATCAAAAAATTATTTTATAATGTCTATGTGTGTATCTGAATACATATGGAAGAGAAACTGATTTTAGGACCCAACAGAACCGCTCATTTGCTCCATATTGAGCTATAAAGCCATCTAGTGGCGAGAGTCATGAAATATGTTATATTATTATTTTTCCACGAGGTTGGCAAAGACACCCAATCACGCATGAGATTTTGAGCTATTTTGAATTTAAGTTGCTTTAATGTGCTAATGTATGTGCTTAAATTACTTTGTTTATTTATTTATTGATAAAATCAATAATTTGTAATTTAAAGGTAAAAAATTTTAAGCATAATTTTTGGGCTTCAGGTTATTTTGACCCATGAGGGAAGGACTTGTTACAAAGTGCGAGGGAAGGATGAGGGTTAAATTAGATTTGACACAAGCATTGATTTTCACATTTCATACCAACTAATGGCTAGTTGTTATGTGGCCAAGTTTTCAAATAAGTATTTTTGTCTACTCACTTTATGAAGAGCCCACATTACAATTTAATGTTTAGTCAAAACATGCAGATCATTTTAAGTAGTTTTCAAGGGTCAGATGGTCTAGTTTCGGCATCTACCTTCAGGGTAATGCTAACCCATCAAAACCATCACCCCTTGGTACAAGTAGTATTTGGGCTGCTTCTGTAAGATGTTTGAACAGGACAATTCAGTGGTCACAATTGTAAATGTCCTTTTGACTTTTTGACCACATTTCCTCATTTTCTCTTGTTCCCTGCATTAGTTGCTAAAAACGGTCAGAGCGGCGTCAGCGAGGACATTATGCAGGTTTACTCTCTCGCAGATGGCATCAGAACATGGATGGTTAGTATGGCTTATGATTATTGGTTTTTAAAATAACAGATTTTTTATTTATTTTTTTTTATTCATCTCTCTCATTTGAACTATTTTGGTAGTTGGAGATGAAACAACGCCACCTTATGGGTAAAATGAATGGAGTAGAGGAAAAAGATGCTGGTCAGAATGAGGTTACTATGGAGTCACTTGGTAATTATTGATGCTATAAATACACCTTTGATACACTTTTTTTGTCAAATAATGATGCTGTATTCTCACTCTCCCTTTTTCACTCTTAACAGCTGAAATTTGCATCAGTAGAAGTTTGTTCCTCTTTCGATTCAGCCCGAGCGGTGGAATCTCTGCACCCCAGGAACAAGAGTCTTCCAGATCTGAATATGGCGCCTGTGCTGCTCCTCTCCTCCGATCTGTTTCGACCGCAGAGGGAGACTTCCAGCCCAGCCCCTCTCTCTCCATATCCCAGACCCCTGAGGGAGCAGAAGCAGCAGGGGCCGGTCAGAGTGAGCGGACACAGGAACAGGCAGTCTCTGCATCAGGGGATGCTGGACGATCCAGCAGCATCAGTTCTCAGGGTGCCACAGGCTCTTCAGAAAGTCTTCAGTCTCAAACAGGAGAGCCTCTGTCTCCGTTAGTCTTCCCGCGTAAAGCACCTTTCAGTCGGGGGCGCTTGAGGCTCCTGTCCTTACGATCTATGGAGGAGCCTCGCACAGCACCACCTGTCAAAGAACGCTTCCTGATCCTCAAACACATCCTCAGCTTTTTGAAGGACATGGTCATTAATGAGAGCAGGTATGAACTGAGTATTTTCACCTCATGATGTGAATAGCTAGATTTTGATGCATAAACTCACACTCATGTCGCGCTAACCTGTATGATTGTAACACAAAAGTAGATACTGTGCTGAATGTCCTGTTGGCTTTTTTTTTCACACAGTAAAAGTGAATAATGACCAGAGGCTCTAAAAGTAACAGTGATAACGACCATATAAGTAGCCCTTACAACTTACTTAAATTAAAGCTATTAGTTGCTGAAATATCATGTATATTTGGGCCGTTATCTATGCATTAAAATCCGTTAATGGTAGCATTTACTGTACATCTAAGAAAACTAGTAAAATGCTTTTTGGGTAACTTTATTTTACAGTGTCCTTGTTACATATGTGACATGTACTTACCATAGTAATAACAGTAAATTATGCATAATTACAAGTAACTAACCCTCAAGCAAACCCTAATCCTACCCTAACCCTATAGTAAGTACATGTAGTTACTAAATATTACTCCATACTTAAATATATCATTACACTGGAACAATGACACCTTACAATAAAGTGTAACCGCTTTTTGTTTTGCATTTTTTTTTAATGTAATAAAAATATTATTTCAAATGTTTACATGTAATTGTAAGATTTTTAGAAGTCTCTTATTCTCATTTGAATAGGCTGCATTTATTTGATCCAGAATACAATAGTAATGCTTTAAAATATTATTGCAATTTAAAATGAATGTATATTAAAATGTAACTAAATTCTTGTAATGGCAAAGCTGAATTTTCCAATCTTCAGTGTCACATGATCCTTCAGAAATCATTCTAATATGTTGCTCAAGAAACATTTCTTATTATCAATGCAGAAGGCATTTAATAATCTCACTGACCCCAAACCTTTGACCAGGAGTTTGTATGTATTTCCATGTAACATATATTCAGTGATATAACTTTTAATAATTTGAGTACAAATATACAACAATTTTAAAATGTAGTTTGGTCAAAAAAAAAAAAAAAACTAACTTTCATTTACCATTTGTTCAATGACATACAATTTCTTGTTTGATTAGTGACTTAGAAATAGTGCTGTATCTTAAATATCTCTTATTCATTTTACTTTTGTTTTAAAATGGTCAAAATCCTAAAACTTTATTTCCAGATTTTGAATGTGTACATATATGGTGACGTGTGTGTGTGTGTGTGTGTGTGTGTGTGTGTGTGTGTGTGTTCAGTGTTCTTCAAACTCTGGCTCTGAAGAAAGCGCAGGCTCTGAGTGTGTGTGAGGTGCTGGAGCTCGTGCAGCAGTGTATACTCACCCTGGGGAAACCACACCTCTTCCAGGCACCCTGCATTTTGTTTCTCCAGGAACTCTTGGCCTGTCAGAAAGATTTCACCAAGTATGTTGTCCAAAAAAAGGCCTGTCATTTCTGATGATACCAATATCTACTAGTACTAGTACTATCATTATTTTAACGCTGTCTTTCTTTCTCAGTTATTTTTCTCAGTTGGCGGGCAGCGGGCAGAAGATGAGGGAGCTGGTCAGGCACTCGTATCATCAGCTGGTTCTCATGCTAGTAGAGGCCGTACAGGGCTTCAATGCGCTGAATGAGAAGTGGGTTCTCTCTCCCCTGTTTTTAAACATTTGTTCCACCAATATAATTTTAACATGAATTTTGAAACCCTTGTGTTCTTTAGAAGTTGCTAATAATACGTTTCCACAAGGACTACAAATACATGTTTGATGAATCGAGACAACTGCTGTAGTCCTTATATACAACATATTTATCATTATGTCTTTCTAATGCCCGTTATGTCTTCAGGGTCCTGCTGCCTGCCCTGTCATGTGTGCAGACATGTCTGTTGCATTTGCTGGATATGAGCTGGGAAGCAGAAGATTTGTCGCTGTTTCTGGACATCAAACTGCCTGATCTTCTGCTCACCATGTCACAGGAAAACATCAGCGTACATGACATTGCCATCAGGTATGAGTAGCTTAGGATGGATCTAGAGCATTCGTTCTCAGCCTTTTAGATTTGGATTCAACTTTTTTTTGAGATTCAGTGTATTCTCATATAAAACATCTTGACTTATTTGGGGTTGTAGTGTTTAAATTATTTGAAAAAAAAAAAAAAAGGTTTTTAAACATTTACTCACCCTCAAGCCATCCTAAGTGTATATGAAAATCTTCTTTCAGCCAAACACAGTAGGAGTTATATTAAAAAATATCCTGGCTCTTCCATGCTTTATAATGGGAGTGAATGGTACCCTAGATTTTGAAGCCCAAAAAAGCGCTTCCATCCATCATAAAAGTAATCCATACGGCTCCAGGGGGTTAATAAAGGCCGTCTGAAGTGAAGCGATATTTATAACTTTATAAAATATAATCACTGGCTTCCGGTTTGCGGTTCAAGTTCTAGCGGAAGAGTGACCTCTGTCCCGATGCATGACGCATTAACGAACGCGGAAGCATAGAGGATAGAGCAAAACAAAACACTGGTCGAGAATTAGAAGTCTAAAACGAGAATTTTTTTTTTTAAAGAGAAATGCCAGAGGAGCCGTTGCCCAGGAGTTTATTGCCCAGCCTTATTTGTTTAAACCGCGAGAGGCGTCTACTCTCACTTAAGCTAACACTACTCCTACGTCAAGCGTCAGGTCAGAGGTCACTCTTCAGCCGGAACTCGACTTGTTACTGCCATTACCGGAAGCCAGTGATTTATAGTTTGTAAAGTTATAAATGTGGATATTTTTCTTACAAAAACACATTGCTTCACTTCAGAAGGCCTTTATTAACCCCCTGGATCTGTATGGATTACTTTGATGATGGATGCTTCAACTCAGGCTCTGCTCACTCCCATTATAAAGCTTGGAAGAGCCAGGATATTTTTTTAATAACTCTGATTGGGTTTGGCTGAAAGAAGAAAATCATATGGCTAGCATGGCTTTAAATTATGGGATAATTTTCATTTTTGGGTGAACTAACCATTTAAGTTTGTTTTAAAAAAATATATAATTTAATCATTTGAAGTCATCCTGTTGCTCCCTTGGAAGTCTGATAATGCCCCCTGTTTGAGAATCACTGATCTTGAGTAAATCTGATTTATTAAATTGGGATTTATTTAATTATTTATTTTAAAAGACACATAAAGCATGTGCATTATTGAAAGGTGCGTGTATTTTTATGACCATATTAATTTATGAGTTGCTCATGTTGACTTTGACAGTGTCCCAATAGAATTGAAGGAAAGGTCTTTTCTAATAAAACACCAGATTAAATTTGACAAATGATCACAGATGAAATACTGTTGATAAGTTACTGCATATTATTATTATTATTATATGACAATATTTATCTTACAATCTTTATATTGTAATATATTGTGTATTTTTAAAAGAGTGTTTCCCTTACCTGTTTGTGAGCCACAGGGACTTTTAAAAGAGTTTAAAAGGAGGGTTAAAACGAGGAGAAAGGAGATTAATTATCTGAGTTCTGTTGTTGTTAGCTGTCTCGTATTATTGAAACGTATGTTAATGTGGCTTAATCTACACTTAATGCTGATCTCACAAACTAAGCTTAAAATGAATCCAATGTTTTACTTGGCTTCTCGTCTGTCCTTTTCTTCATGTGACGTGGTGGTGTAGTCAGTGGACGGAGGAGGATGAGATTGCTGACTACGAGAGGAACTGTGAATGGATGGATGAGTGTTTGGATGGCATGTTTGAGAAATGGTTTGACAAGATCAGCCAGGCCTCAGTGGAGGACAAGAGAAAGGTACAGATATCACATCAAAGAAATGTTTTCCTGCACAATAAAAGCGCAATCACAAAAGACCAACAAATTTCATACCAATTAAATAAGGCAGCTAAATTAACACAAACAAAATTTTGGGCGGAGGTATAGCATTATTATTTATGCAATGTTTATTAAAGGTATTCCTGCAAACCAGTGTTTAATCTTTGCAAACACAAGTAAATGCCAGCATCCACAGTAATGCCTGATCATAAGATAGACAGTCTCTTTGTTCAGGCAGAGCAAATAAGTTTTTAAGTTTAAATTTTGATCTAGTTTATCTGTAAAAAGTGTTTGTTCTTTGCAAAAGCACAGATTTTACACATTTAGACACAATTTACTGTGACCTGCCATATACAACCTACCCAATAAACATATTGTATATTTTTGTTGCTCGTTCATTGACCTTTGACTTTTGCAGATGCACATGTTCATTGCTCGTTACTGCGACCTGCTGAATGTGGAGATTTCATGCGACGGCTGCGAGCGGATCGCACCGTGGCATCGCTACCGGTGCCTGCAGTGCACAGACATGGACCTGTGCAAGACCTGCTTCCTCAGTGAGTTACTTACACTGTAATAAAGGAAAAGCAACATTGTCATGAAGCATTATTTCCTTTTTTTTAGTACAATAACATAAAGTTAGACACTATGCAGTGAATTTATTGCAGCAGCACATTTCTCACACACTTGATCCTGCTGGGGTGCGTACATTGAACGGTTCTGTTCTGCTTGTTCAGGTGGTGCTAAACCAGAAGGCCACGAGGATGACCATGAGATGGTCAACATGGAGTATGCCTGTGACCACTGCCAGGGCCTTATTGTGGGCAGCAGGATTAACTGTAATGTCTGTGAGGACTTTGATCTCTGCTTTGGCTGTTACAATGCCAAAAAATACCCAGACAGGTAATATACACAGGGGCGTGCAATATATATATAATCTATGATAATATTGTAATTGTCATTTTGACGATGTGTGATCTGACATTATCGAGTATGTCGGGATTTGAAAGGGTTAGTTCACCCAAAAAGGAAAATTCTTTCATTAATTACTCACCCTCATGTCATTCCAAACCTGGAAGGTTTATGTCACCTCTGTGTGTCAAGGCCGGGCCTGTGATCTCAAACCCCAATATAATTATTTTCTCTCTCTCTCAAGCCATCTTCCCACCCACCGTATCACAGTGTACCCTATGGTCACCATCCGCATCAGTGACCGCCACAGACTCATCCAGCCATACATACATAACTACTCCTGGCTTCTTTTTGCCGCGCTCGCCCTGTTCACCTCTGAGCTGGTCAGCGACAGAGCACAGGACGGAGAGCCTCTGGATGATGTCACCCTTGGTTATGCCAGTGCTCTGCAGACCCACTGCTCTGACATCATCAATGAGTGTCTGCTGAAGGGACAGACTGGGAAAGGTAATCCGTATGTTTGAATGTTCATGATCTGTTAAGAATTGTTTGTGTTAATCAGTAATGGAAGTCTAAAGTGGTTTGTATGTATATAGTTCGAGTTGTTGTTGTTTCCCGTAGGTTTACGAGCCTCTGCGCTGCTGTCCCTGCTTTCTTCGAATGAATCGGCCACAGAGAGTGAACTGTGTCCTGCGACGGCTGGCTCCTCTCAGGACATCAGCAGCACAGACACCTCCTCACTGCCAAGCAGCACTACAGCGATCTGCTCCCCTTTGCTACCCAGAGACAAAGTCAGTCACTACACATACTACATTACTGAAGCTCTTTGCCTTCCCCAGATTGAAGCCAATAACAGTGTGCTTGGCTTTAAAAGCTCATACATATTCTAACTAACAATATGTCCTCATAATATTCTTGTTTTTTCCTCTTTACAAGAAACCTCAAAAGCAGGAGCCAAATGCAGAAGGTGATGGAAGGAGAAGGAAGAAGCTGGTCTCTGAAGATACGTCAGACTCGTCGAGTGCAAGTCAGACACCCTCTGTTTCTAGTGAGGACACACTGTCCCCTGGAGTCAGAGGTGAGCCTGTGGGGGTTTCGCTTCTGAGCACCCTTCAATAATCAAGAGCTCTAATCTACAGTATAATATCTTTAATCAGTCAAAGTTTGATTTATGCTTTAGGTGTAAAATTGTTGCATTTGAATGTCTTGAGATTCAAAGACAACGGAACAAATAGTGCTGTCACAACATCTTTACTGATAGTTTTGTCCCTTTCTAAGTAACTAATTTGTTGTATAATGTTTTTTGTCTTAGTTTCAGAGTCAAGTGGAGACACTATTACATCTCCTACCTCAGAAAACGTGGACGCATATAAAGACCAGGAGGAAAAGACAGCCCGGGGGCCGCTACAGGAACACGTGTTTGCTGAATGCTCCAGAGAGAGAATTCTGGGATTGTTGGCAGCCATGTTGCCTGCAACCAAACCGGTAACAACAACAGATTCCAGTTTAATTTGTCATTGCTGGCTTTTGGTTGCTGGCACAGATTACTTTGGAAAATGTTTGATTTGTAACCTGAAATTAAGTCATTTTAAATACCTCTTTTTTGTTTCACATTTCTATTCGGCAGAATATGCTAATATACAATTGCAATCCTCTACAGGCCAGCCCAGTGTCTTTGTCCAGCTTGAGTCCCATCTTGCCACTGCTGTTCAGAGTGGTCATCTCGAATGCTGGCTGTCTCAATGAAACATACCACCTGACACTAGGTCTTCTGGGACAGCTTCTGTTAAGGATCGCACCTACAGAGGCTGATGCAGCTGTGGGGGAGGCACTGACAGACAAATTTGAGCTCCTTACCCTCGGAGATGGAGCAGCACTTGATGTTCCTGGCTGGAAGACCACTCAACTGCTTTTCAGTCTGGGAGCAGTGTGTCTGGACAGGTAGTGTGATGTAATGTGTAACATACTGCTAAATATAATGTGTATGAGTGGTCTTCAACCTGAACAGAGAGACAGAGCTGAAGATATTTTACTGTTAAATATCGTATAAATTGAGTTTTGCATTCTGCCCTATAATAACATGCATATAGCACCATATTAATGTATTTATGATACTTACATTGTATGTTATAAATGCCTCCATTGCAAAGCCAATTAAATAATCATTGTCAGTTTGGGGTCAGTAAAATATCTATATATATTTATTTTATTATTTTATACTTTATTGCATTAAATTGACCAGACATTTATAATGTTAACAAATGTTTTCTGTTTCAAATGAATTTAGTTTTTAACTTTCTGTTCGTCAAAGAATCCTAAAACATTGCATAATGTTTTCCACAAAAATATTAAACATCACAACTGTTTTCAATATTAGTAATAATAAGAAATGTTTCTTTAGCAGCAAATCAGTATATTAGCTTGATTTCTGGAGGATCATCTCCTGACCCCAAACTTATGAGCAGTATTGTGTATATACACAAAACATTTTAATTTGGGACAGACGATGAAACATTTAGCTGAACTTTACCATTTTAATTTAAACTGTTGGAAGTTATTGTATTCTTCACAAAAAAATGATGTTTCATGTCATGTAAAATGTCTGTGTCCATCATCTCTTTACATGACAATAGTCGTATCGGTCTGGATTGGGCTTGTTCAGTGGCGGACATCTTGCGGAACCTGAATGTTTCTTCACAGTGGTGTGCTGTTGTGGCAGCTTTCACTGATCACTGCATCCAGCAGTTACCACAGCAACTTAAGAGAACCAACCTCTTCACTTTGCTGGTGCTTGTGGGATTCCCTGAGGTATGAACAAAGATGCCACACGTGCAAGCTAACACACTTAAAATAGGCCTGTATGAAGTTAAATCACACTTATTTGAAGATGCAAAAGCCCATAATAAACTCGTCTCTTGATATTAGGTTCTGTGTATGGGGACGCAGGCTGTGTTCATTGATAACGCTAACGAACAGCACAACATGATTCTGCTCAAACACTTCACTGAGAAGAACAGAGCTGCTGTGGTGGATGTCAAGACTCGTAAGAGGAGAACAGGTACAAGAAGAGCTGTCTATGGGTTCTTCACACTGCTCACACTCATCGCTCAAATTTTCTCAGCTGAATACCAGAGCTGCACAAGTCTTACAGCACAGTCTAAAATCACATGACTGCCAATGACATTCAAACCCACCTTCATTTGCAAAGGGTGTGTCTGCTTTACTCCCTTGTTTTTGTATGAAGGTACCTCTTAAGTAAATGTACTAGCTTCTAGGGCTTTAAATATATCCGAGCAAATATTTGATGATTGCAATGCTTATTTCTCTATTGTAAAACAATCATATGCTGAAAAAAGTGTTTGTTGTGATGTGGCTTTCAAATTTCAGTTTTTTTTTTCTTTTCAGTCGACCACAGAAAATATGTTGTGGGTTATAATAATGGGCAGCATTTTACAGATTTGCTACTATCCTCAGAAATGTCGTAATGAAGAAATGTCTTTGACTGTCTTCGGAAAGTCGATGACGATATCTCAGTAGACAGGATTTTAACCTCAGTTAATGGCTGCTTAGAGGACATTTCGGAAACGACCATGGACACTCAAAACAAGTAATGGTAAAACATGGCATTAATGTGACTCTGTGTCTACTATATTTCCTCAGTGAAAGACTACCAGTTAGTCCAGGCGCATGAGAGCAGCAGCAGGAATGATGTGCAGTCTCAGGAGGGACAGGCTGTGTCCCTGACCTCCGACCACCTGAGCTGCTACCTGAAGAACTTCACCTCTATTGTGAGTCACCTGCTGCAGGTCGAGGTGGAGAGCAGCGCCCAGGATGCTGTGGAGGCCACCTGGGTGCTCTCTCTCGCTCTTAAAGGACTCTATAACACGCTGAAGGTATTCACCTTATATAATATATAAATGTATATTTATACAGTATATACAATAATGACCATAATTATACACATTATATATACTTATATAATATATATTATGTATATATAAAATGTATACACCTCTTGATGGAAGTAACATGACAACATTTATTTCAAGTCAAGTCACCTTTATTTATATAGCGCTTTTTACAATGCCGATTGTTTCAAAGCAGCTTCACAGTGTTAAATGGGAAAATAATGCAACAGATTTTGCAACAGAACTTTTATTACGCAAGGATGCATTAAAGGAACACACCAAATTTTGGGGACTTTAGCTTATTCACCGTATCCCCCAGAGTTAGAAAAGTCCATACATACCATTCTCATCTCTGTGCGTGCTGGAACTCTGTCTGATGCCCCCACCGCAAGCCTAGCTTAGCACAAAGACTGGAGGTAAAGGGCTCCAGCTAGCCTACTGCTCAATACGTGACAAAATAACACCAACATTTTCCTATTTACATGTTGCGATGTGTGTAGTTACATTGTGAACGAAGACCGGCGGAAAATTAAAAGTTGTGATTTTCTAGGCCGATATGACTAGGGACTATTCTCTCATCTTTGCTGCTGTCCCATGGGTGCAGCGGCGCAATGATATTACACAGCGCCTGAAAATAGTTCCCAGCACGCTCTCTGTGCAAGCAGGTTGTCACGTTGTTTATGTTGACGGAAGTTAGCCTGTTTGGACTTATCTAACTCTGGGGGATACGGTGAAGAATATTGATAATCTTTTAATATTGATCAAAGTGACAGCAAAGACTTATGTCTGTTTCAAATAAATGCTGTGATTTTAAACTTTACTGAAAAAAATGGGGTTCCACAAAAATATTAAGCAGCACAGCTGTTTTCAACATTGATAATAAGAAATGTTTCTTGAGCACCAAATCATCATATTAATGATTTCTGAAGGATCATGTGACACTGAAGACTGGAGTAATGGTGCTGAAATTTAAATTATTATTGTTATTTTTAATTATAATAATATTTTGCAATATTACTGTTTTTACTGTATTTTTGGTCAAATAAATGCAGCCTTAGCAAGCATAATGGACTTCTTTCAAAAACATTCAGTCTTACGGAACCCTGACTTTTGAATGTAGTGAATATACTTTATATACATTAAACATTATAATTTAATATGGTTTATATAACATGAAAAATAAAAAAGTTTGGCATGATATTTGATATTTAATTCAACAACATCTAATACAATGTGTGGCTTTAGTTTCCAAATATATTTTGGGGTCATTATATAAATACACAACAAGTCATGAGTGTGTTGGTTGTGTTTTCTTCTCTTGCAGAAGCATGGTGTGGATCAAGCCCAGGATGCCATCCAAGGCTCCGGCCTGATGCAGCTCCTGGTCCGTAAGTGCAGCAAGGGCACAGGCTTCAGCAAGATGTGGCTTTTGCGAGACCTAGAGATCCTCTCCATTATGCTTTATTCCTCCAAGCGAGAGATCCACTCCATGGCGGAGGACGGAGACACCGAGACAGATGGAGAGAAGGAGAGAGAGAAAGAGCATGACTCTGATCACTCCAGCTGCTGCGCTGATGATGCTGATCCAAACAGACCGGATCCACTGGAAGGACTGGATGAAGAGACAAAGATCTGTTTCCAGGTTAGGCTTCAGACACTCATCCTCTGTCAGAAGTGGGCCTTTTTCACCACCTGTTCTTCTCATATCTCTTCCAGCAGTTTAATCTAGAATCATCAGATTGTTTGAGTGTTGTAATTGCTCCTCAGCATCTGAACTGGAGAAGGAAAGGGGACAGATAATTCACAGTACTGGAATGTAGAAACATGTATGTAGAGGAATAATTATTAGAGCTTTGATATTTGTCTTGATCTTAGATTACCCATGATGCTCTTAATGCCCCACTGCACATCTTGAGAGCCATGTATGAGCTCCAGATGAAGAGGACTGATTCTTTCTTCCTTGAGGTGCAGAAAAGGTGAGTTACATTTATAATTTCACTTATATAGTCAAGGTTACATAATGACTAAGCTCAAAAATATGCAAACCTCTTGCAGAATCAGAAATAATATATGCAAATATAAGAGACCTAGTTTGACTGAAATTATGCAAATCTTTTGGTTCTTAAAACCATGTTACCTCTGCGCATCAGTGAATTAATTTAGTGACCAGTGTATTATAAAAATATTATTTAAATTATTATATTATATTATTTATTAATAGCAATAAATAATTATTGCTATTTATAAAATTAAATAGCAATAATTTGTATCGATCCATCTTAATATCTACAAAGTACTTGCAGATTCTGTGAGGGGTATGCAAACTTATGAGCAGAATTGTAAATAAATATTCAAAGACTTTCTCTCAAATAATCCTTTTCTCTAAAATATCATCTCTAAGGTTTGATGGTGATGCTATAAAAACCGATGAGACTATTCGTACGCTGGCACAGAAGTGGCAACCATCTAAAAGACCTCGTTCTGAGGAAAGAAGCACCAAGGCTGTAGATACTGATATTATCATTGTGCCCTGTGTGGTAAGTCTACTTTTAAGACTAAACGTATGCTTCCATTTTGTGATCTAAAGTAAATGTTAATTCACTCTACTTTCTTTGACCCTCAGTCTAAACCCACCCGCTGTGAGCGTGCCACAGAAGAAACGAATGTCATCACGCAGAAACTCATCACCAACACCGAGAGCGACCTGCAGCTGAGTTACGCCAAACAGCGGCGCACCAAAAGCTCAGCTCTGTTGCATAAAGAGCTGGACGCCCGCAGCAACAAGGCAGTGCGACAGTACCTTTTCAAGGTGAACGAGGCCATTGCTATCCTGTACGCGCGTCATGTGTTGGCGACGCTGCTAGCCAACTGGCCCTCTGACACCCCCATCACAGAGGAAGACCTTGAGCTGAGTGGAGCTTCTCACATGGCCTACATACTGGACATGCTCATGCAACTAGAGGAGAGACCAATGTGGGAGAAGGTGAGAAGGGGAAGGATTGTGTGGATTTGTAGTTAGGATCTAAAATACCAAACCTGTGAGTGAGCCGAGAAAATGTACAGGCCAGAAGTATTTATTTCATGAAATGAAACTACTATTATTACTAGTATGCATACATTTCTTCCTCACATATTGGATCTCAGATCTTGCAGAAGGTTCTGAGGGGTTGCAGCCAGAGCATGCTGGGTAATCTGTCACTGACAGCATGTCAGTTTATGGAGGAGCCTGGGATGGCCGTGCAGGTCCGTGAGTCCAAGCACCCCTACGACAACAACACTAACTTTGAGGTATGAATTCCATTTGTTTTACTCAAAATCCCTTGACCATGGTTGAGTCTCCCTGGTCCACTCAGTGTCTTGCATTGTCTCAGGATAAGGTGCACATCCCTGGAGCGATCTTCCTGTCTGTGAAGTTCGACTCACGCTGCCACACAGAGGAAGGATGTGATGAGCTCCTGATGGCCAGCAGTAGTGACTTCCTGCAGGACCTGCACACTTTCAGTGGTTCTCACCAGAAATGGACAGACTTTGAGATTCCTGGTGAGAGTTTGAGAAAGTGGCATGTTTGAGTGCTGGTGGTTTATAAATAAATCATAACAGACTTACGTTCACTTGGTTTGGATTTACAGAATTGATCTGAATTTCTGCATAAATTGGTCATATAGTTAAATCATAACGAGACTAAGGCCCAATCACATTTCTACCCCTTAGCCTTTCCCTTTCCGATTCTCATGGTAGGGGGAAGGGCCAGATAGCCCTTCAAACAAATTTTTTTTCAGGACCACACTACAGACGAAGGGGTATGATGAATTTCCCTGCAGACACCCACTACTGTGCTGCTAGAATGCGTGTAGTGATGTTGCCACTCGGGATTGATCACTCACTTATGTGTTGCCTGGATGCCAGTTTCTCCGCAGACAACCATTTGAGTGTGAACTAATAATTAATAAATTAATAATACAGTTAAAAAAAAATCTGGTCATCCTTCATAACTTTGATATTTATATCACGTATTATCTGTAAACTCTTGCATCTCCAAGGCAACAACTGACTCACTGAGCTCTGTTATCGCAGCACCACAGTAGAAAACAAAACTATATGGAACGGTTAACAGACAAGGAGAACAGTTTGGCCCGATGGGAAAGCGGCTTCACCAGTCTTGTATGTTCTGTATCATTCTGTATCGTCTTAGGAAACTCGATAGCTCATATGTTTTTGAACTGAAAACGAGCAGCGTTTAAGTCCAAATACAGCGCGAAACAACGTCGGGAGTGAGTAATTTGTTATACGTTCTCGCACCTGATTTTTGTTAGATATAGCCTATGCACTTCACTGCTGTTCATACTGGTTAAATGTTACAGGACACTAATAAAAGAAATGGGGTATGATGACGTGTAATGGTATAGTAGTGGTGTCCCATTTCTTAGGGGAATATTTTAACCCCTACGTCTTGCCACTTTGTTTCAAGGGTGAAGGGGAAGGGGTATAAAATAGAATTGGCATTGGGCCTCAGTCTGCTTTAAAAAGTATTACACAAACATGATGGTTCGCTGTCAGCTAAACTGAAAATGTAGAGAGGTCCAGTATTCCTCCTGAAGATTGTGCAGGTCTGATCCATAACTACAGGAAACGTTTGGTGGAGGTTATGCTGCCAAAAAGAAAACCAGCCAGATATTCTTCCAATACTTCCCAAATTAAATGATTGACTTTTCTTTATACTAAGGCCAAAATATTGACTTTGTATTAAGTTTGAAAGCATGTCTATTTTTCTACCCACTATTATAAATTTGAAAGGAAACAATTACATGTAATTAAATGTAATAATATAGAATATTAAGATAAACAGTAAAAAAAAACATGAACATAAGTTTTTTTTTTTCCAAAGCATTGTGTTAAATTATTGTATTAAAGTTGCAGTGTTTAATAAATATCTAATAAATACTTATTTATATATACACTTTTCTCTAATTTTTCCCTGACTAGCAAGGGTGTGGCCCTTTGGGGGTCCCTTGTCTCCCGTATAAAAACCCCTGGTTTAAGTAAAATGTGTGTCAATTGTTGTGACAGATCAGAACTTTTTATAGAAATCCAGGTCAGTCTAAAGCAGGGGTGTCCAAACTCGGTCCTGGAGGGCCGCTGTCCTGCAGAGTTTAGCTCCAGCTTGCCTCAACAAGTTTCTAGTATGCCTAATAAAACCTTGATTAGCTGGTTCAGCTGTGTTTCATTGGGGTTGGAGCAAAGCTCTGCAGGACAGTGGCCCTCCAGGGCCGAATTTGGACACCCCTGGTCTAAAGGGTTCACATATATTTGCTGATGTATATGCATTGTAACTTTAGGTACAATGACGAATGAACAGAATATAAGGGTTATTTTTTTTCTCTTTCTCCTGTAGGGGATACTCTCTACTACAGGTTTATATCAGATATGAGTAACACAGAATGGGGCTACAAGTTCACTGTGACCGGTGGCCATCGAGGGCGCTTCCAGACTGGTACGCTTTTGCAGTCATTTAATTAATAACTCTTGATGTTTGTCACCAGTGTCCTTATTCAAACCACTGTTTGTCACCACTGTTACTCTTCAAACTGTGCTGCCATCATCACCCTGTCTTCTACAGTCATGCCCTCTAATAAGCCATGAAAAAGAAATTCATCTCAATCAGAGAGCATTTCACTTGAGCCTGGAATTCTTACAGTCTTTTAGGGTTGTATTATAGGTGTCTCCCAAGCTGATTTTCAGTCGTAAGCTTCATTTATACTGGGTCGGTGTGCACGGCCGTGTCTCTCAGCGTGTGAGAGCATTAACAGCCCCAGAAACTCAACTTCCTGCTGAGTCAATGGCCCTGCCGACCCTCCGATCATAACTAGCACATTTAAAATGAATTAAGGCAGTCAGTAGGGGGAACGTGGTTTTGGCAGTGACCAGTGAGCTACTTCTCATGCTGAACAGAAACCGCAAAGCGACATATCACAGTACATCTGAGTATTTGTCTAAATAAATGAAAAATAAAAACTACAATCAGTCATTTTAGATACTGAATTTAGGCTTCTTGAGATTTATATCGTGCAGTATAGAAAACTAAAACTATTAAAAATAATTTTCATTAATTGAAATAAAGCTAAAATAAGTTTAAGTTCTACATTTACTAAAACTGAAATAAAATACAGCTAAATTGAAATATTAAATAAAAAAAAAACGAATAACTTAAACTAAAATTATAATGAATTTATAACAGAAAAGCTAACTCAAAATATTTATAAATACTATTTAAATAATACTAAAATAACACTGTAAGATTACATTTAACGGTGTTATTAAATTATTACCATTTTAAAGAATGGTAAAAATGAATATGAACACTTCAATATCCAATATCTACTGATATTGCTAAATTAAAAACTGATATCAACTCATATGGTACCAATATATTGTTCATACGTGCACAGTTAAGTTGATCCATTACAGAATTGTCATCCACAACCCAGTTGCCCAGGCCATTCTCACAGATGCTTTAGAATGTGGGCGCATTCAAATCCCTCCATATAGAGCATGTTTGCATAGATAAACAATGTAAAAACAGCTCACTGGAAAACTTGTGAACTGCCCCTTAGTATGTGAACTCCTGAGCATATTGACCATGAGTCACTTTGAACTCTTCTCCTGAGCCTTGTCCACCTTTTAATCAAAGAATTATTTGACTTGTGCACCTTTTGCTCTGTTTCTGACATTATTATTCTATAATGGAATATCAAATGGGTTTCCCAGCCATGGAATCAGCGCCTCATTTATGAGGTCTGCCAACTCATTAGTTTTTTTTCCCAGATGAGACTCAAGAGGGTAAACACGAGAAAGAAAACAGCCATGTGAATTTATATTCTTCCTTTAATATTCTTTTTGATTTGCAAGTTAAATGGGTTTTTAACTTGTCCTTTTTTCACATTTTCACTTAATTTTCTTTAGAATTATCAATAATCTATATCATTTCTCTATATCAGTACTCGCTGAAACGCCTCGATTTGTAGTGTTGAGTTTTCTTCGGGGAACATGCACGTCACAGCATTCCTCATTTAAATCATTTCTGCCCAAGGCATTCAAAAAAAAAAAAAAAAAAAAAAAAAAAAAGGTTAAGCCAGATTGAGTTGTGTTAGTGGTGTGTTGTTGAACTGACGTTATAGTTAGCATAGTTAACAGGCTGCACCATATTGGAAAAAACTAAACTGTTTTCTTTTTTTGTGCGATTTATATATTGCGATATAAAAATAGATAATAGATGAATAGCTCTATCTGGAAAGAATGAATCATTCTACAATTGTTCGATCATTGTGATTTTTGTAGAGGGTGAATATGTATAGAAAATAATAAACAAATTAAAAGCATTATAAAAATACAATAGAACAAAGATACAAATGAAATAAACAGTGCTTTGTTTTTCATGTAAGTAACAGTATTCAGGTACAGAAATTGAACAAGCAAATGTAAAATAACACTGCATAGTCTTCACTTTATATAAATTAAATCTAATTAATCTTTGCTAAAGCTACAGTAGTGTTTTTCTCTTTGTATTTTGCCGTTTGATTAACATTAATGATTTAGATAGCAGTGGGTATATTAGGCTGCGGTCACATTTAAGAGCTAATGCACGCATCAAATATAACGATGCACATCTGTTTTCTTTCTCAACAGTTTACTTTCACGTAAGCTATGTGTGACTGTTTACAAGGACACTTGCCTAGACGGGCATTTTAAAATTTTGTGTGTCTATGTCTGGTGAAGCACAAATAGAGGCGGAAGACAATGGAATTCAGTTTTCCAAAATTAATTCTCTTTTGCGGCTTTGTGCGCTTGAATGTCTTAATTTCTTGAATGTTTAAACTGACAGGACCTAAAATACGTGCAAATGAAACTTTACAATTAAACAGAATCATGTGCATTTCAAGCAGTGGTGCTTGGTCTGTACGGATCACAGATCAACTACGATCTCTATACTTGACATCGCACATCCTGCGATGTGACTATCGCGGATGTACACATTGAGATATCGATGCTAAATCAATACATTGTGCAGCCCTAGTTACAGTAGTGTTTACAGTGCCTTTGGAGCTGATGCTCACCGGTTATGGTAAGGGGCGTTACATTTCCAACATGCGCTCTAAGCAGTAGACCAATCCTAATAGACTGGGACCAGCTGACCAATCAGAGCAGACTGCACTTTTCAAAAAGCGGGTTTTAGAGAAACCGAAACTAAAGAGTTCAGAAATCAGGTGAAAACAGGTGCTGCAACAATGTAAATTATAAGAAAATATTTGTTTTTGTTTTTTATATTAAATGAAGTAAACTTATTATAGTAGACCTCATAAGCAAAATTGTGAAATTGTAAATAAGCACATACATTTATGTTTTTGAATCTGAACAGGGTTTGAGATCCTGAAGCAGATGCTAGCGGATGAGCAGGCCCTCACTCACCTCCCGCTGGCTGACATCTGGGAGTGGCAGGTGGGCGTGGCTTGTCGGCAAACAGGAAACCAGCGGCTGAAAGCTATTCACCTGCTGCTGCGGCTCCTGCAGTGTCCTTCTCAATGGTGTGTCCCTTCTTACCTCTCTGATAGGTCTTTTTAAAAGCTGACAGCATTTATTAAACCCAACAAAAGGAGGCCGCATTATCCTGCAGTGCTTTATAGCTGTCCCAGTATTCTGAAGAGATGAGGCAGCAACTTCCTTTCAGAACCTGGTTCTGTCAGGTCAGTTCTGCACTCTGTGGATGGCAGGTGCAACTTGGCCCACTTTAACAAACCTCAAGTGAGCTTATCTTCCTCTCGCTCTGCAACTTTTTTTCCTGTTTCTGAAAAGCAAAATGCTTTTGAAAATGTAATCAAGTGGACAACTTTTTTTTAAGCACACAAATATTGCATATCAACTTATTGGCGGTTTTCCTCGAAAGCTGTTTATATGAACTTCTGCACATTCTTTTGTGTTTTGTATTGGTGAGCATCCAGATTTACACAGCTTTTGCATAACGCGTCTGACAGTGGCTTTCTGCCTTCATTGTTCCCATGGCAACAAGGTCACATGTCAGGTTGATTTGCATAATTTCCATGGTGTTTGGACACAGTTACATCATCATCATCAGCAGAGAGACCGTGTATGATAGAAATAGAGACATGGACCTGTGGTGTCAGATGAGTTAGCAAGGTTGAGGAATAGCCCATGCAAATGACCACCTGCTCTCCACAATGGGAACATTAAGCGGGCAAATGAAATGGCCACATAGTTCAAATATGAGTAATGATAAAGCCAAGTTCATTTGACCTCACGTTTTGATTGTTGTGCGTGTTAACACAGGGGTTGTGACCTTACACTTCTGCGGCCGCTGTGGCAGCTCTTCATTACTATGGAAAGTGGTTTGAGTCAGGACCCCACCAGTATCACAGTCCTCCTTCCTCTCCACCGCGCTCTCACCGAGCTCTTTTTCATCGCTGAAGCAAAGGCCATGGTGAGTGACCATCTTCTTCCTCTTTTCTCAAAAAAATTCATGAGAAATCAATCCATTTCAAATGTTGACACTGATCAGTTGTTTGAGAGGATTGGTTTACACAAAAATTCCCTTATGTATGCTGTTAGCAAAAAATTTAAAAATCACCAAAAAAAACAAACAATTGTTTAAGAGCACAACAAAGAATGAGAGCACGGGGTTTTGGAACATCATGAGGTTGAGTAAATAATTGATATATTATTTTCACTATTCCATTTTAATGTGAAATTACAAATATTTATATGCTTTTAATTTAGAATTTTCCGAGTTTCCATGTTTTCCCTGTTATGTGGTAGGGGGCACTATTACACATCTTCTGAAAGAGTACTGAATCTCCTGATCAAAAGACATGTGAAGAAGTAGAAACAAGCGATAGCATATGTAAGGAGATGCATATGTAAAAATAATGTGATCATCAACATATTAAGCGGTATATAAATCAAAACTGCTTAATTTTACTGAATGAAATGTAGAGCCAGGATGAGCTATAGGACTGTGCAAGCTTTGGGGGTGTTGATGGACTCGATCTATTCCATCTGTGTTTTGATCATCGTTCTGAACCCGATCCACACATTTTCTCAGATTTTCTCAGCTTTTGCTCAAAATGTTTTTTATTAAACATACAACACTTTACGTAAGTGTTAATTAAAAAATGCATGAAGCGAGAATAAAACAGGTTGTTTTGTTTAAAAGCAGAAGCTCTGGTCTTTCTTTTGATATATTGCATGTTCAGACAACAAACATTCGGGGAGCCATGATATTTTGGTGAAAATTATTAAAAACACTGGTGGTGGCTGGCAACTTATTTAAAAAAAAAACGCTGGTGGAGAAAGAGTTAATCCTTTTATTCAAAAGTGACAGCAAATAAACTTGTGTTATTTCATTTTCAAAAAATAATACTGTTTGTTTGAACTTTCTATTCATCAAAGAATCCTGGAAAAAATGTATCATGGCTTCCAAAAAAATATTCAGCAGCACAACTGTTTTCAACATTGATAATAATAATAAATCTTTCTCGAGCAGCAAATCAGCATATTAGAATGATTTCTGGAGGATCATGAGACACTGAAGACTGGAGTAATGATGCTGAAAATTCAGTTTTGTCATCACAGGAATAAATTACATTTTAAAACATATTCAAATAAAAAACTGTTGATATCAGGTGATAACATCAGTAATCTTTTTGTATGGTTTCATTTTCAGTTTAAGATGCATAATTTATCTGTATCTTTGATTCTTAATCTTTGCCATCATTTATTTTGACATGTGTTAGGGGTTATGCATGTCTAATAGGTGTGAATTGCTCTGTCTTTCAGACAGTCATGATAAAACGGTGACAAATGTGTCCCCCTCCAAAAATTCCAGATGCCCCGTTAAGTTATTTATCCTGGCATTGGCTCTGTCCGGACTGTTGCTTTTAATGGAAAATTTGTATTGAATTTTGGGAGGCGTCCAGGTGACGTTACATAAGTAATTGTTTTGTGCTGTCACAAGAAAATAGTTATGTGGTGATAAGTGGAAAAACTAGACTGGAGAGCAGAAGATTTTTATTGTCATGTTTAATGTCAGATTTCATTCAGTCTGAATCATGCCAGGTTCTGTGAGTGTCTGTCAGTGGAGCTGCACTAAAGTGAGTCTTCCACTCACTGATTTACTGTGCTTCTCATATCCTCATTGAGTGTGCGTCTCAATCCCAGAGTTACAGCATTTGTATGCTACACTCGAACTCCAAAAAATAGAAACACCCACACAGAAACATACAGGCCTGCCATTAGCCTTAATGACCACATTTACATGTGTCAAAGGCAACATGGATACAGACTTATATATTTGTCTGTCTTCGTCCGTTTCTTCTGTTTTTTCTTTTTCATGTGAATGTACAGTTGCCCCACAGAGTATATTGGTTAACAATAATTAAGTAATTAAATGAAATGAATTTTAACCAATTGCTTTAAAGGTCATTTTAAAGTGAATGTATGAAGTAAGTTTCTCTCATGTTCATAGCAGGGTGTAACCACTGGTGTAGTTCATCACATTAACTATGTTACTCTGTTTGACAACCAGTGTCAAAATGCTTGATCTTGATTTTAAACATACCTATTTCTTTATCATTTGAAACATAAACTTAAACTAGAAATGTTTTGCTGTATTTTTAAAAAAATGAAATCCGCTTGTTTTGATATTTTTGTTATTTAATGCAAAGACAAATACATACATATGCAAGAGTGGCTTCAGTTTCCAAACATTTTATAAGTGCGTGGTAGAGACAAAAGCGGGCACTAGGGGGCACTAAGACACCTCCTTGTATTAAAAGTAAGCCAAAATATTCTTCAAGAACACAGTATAGTCACACACACAGTTCAGGGAGATGCACACACATTATGAACATATGCAGCCACGTTGTCTAAAGCCTCGACCATGCCTGAGTGAATGGCTCTCTTTCTTTGAGCCTGTGAATGGGAGGAAAGTTTTCCTTTCATCACTGAGCTATATAATGCTTTAACAGCCAAGTT
This sequence comes from Paracanthobrama guichenoti, assembly GCA_018749465.1. Lineage (NCBI taxonomy): Eukaryota > Metazoa > Chordata > Actinopteri > Cypriniformes > Gobionidae > Paracanthobrama > Paracanthobrama guichenoti. The sequence goes on from CM031947.1 coordinate 18,895,688, forward strand.
GGACATGGATATGAAGTGGTTTGTTTGTGTGCGTGTTTGAATGAGATATGTTTAAGTGAGCATTAGTGTTGAAGACTGATAGGCAAATGGATGAAGTGAGTGTTGAGTGGTTACACCAGTAGACACTCAACACTGTTTGGCCTCATTATGAAGAGACTTAATCTCTCCCACAACCGCTGCACTTCTCAGAACTGACCATAAAGATTTCTAACCTCTCAGCAGCCAGATGATCACGATTGATCTATTGTTTATTTTCAGTTAGGCAACGCTAGAAAATGAGATCAGAACACTGATCTAATGGAAGATTTTCGACACATATTTGCAAGAGCGGTTCAGCATGTGAATACTCAGCTGTTGCAACGTTTGAGTTGGAAATGAGACGGAAAGAAGAAGAAAAAAACAGATAAGACGTTCAGACTTGCTCTGTCTTCCTCTCCTGTAGTGTAGTAACACTCATTTCTGCAGGATGACAAAAAACCCCTCCTTCACACAGAGAGGAAGTGGTTTCAAATGTGTTCTGACATGACAAAAGCTGCAGCCTCTCCACAGTCTACATAGAGTTCTGTCAAGAAGCGTTTAGATGTCTTTGGGTGTAGAAGTGGAGTGCGATCTCCCTGGCTTCTGTTAACCATTCTGTTAAGCATTGACGGCACTCCATTGAGAACTCCTCCCATTAAAGTCATCAAAGCTGAGCTCTCAGTAAGGATGTTGTTTGACAGGGTTAAGGAGAATGAACAGGATATTGGCATGGATGTATCTTAGTTTTTGAAGAAAACATTATTTACTGAAAAGGGATAGTTCACCCAAAAATGAAAATTGTCATCATTTACTCATCCTCAAGTTGTTCCAAACCTGTATGAATGTATTTCTTCTGCTGAACGCAAAAGAAGATATTTTGAATAATTTCGGTAACCAAATAGTCGATGGGCCCCATTGACTGTTTTTTTCTTTTCTTTTCTCTTCTCTATACTATGGAAGTCAATGGGGCCCATCAACTGTTTGATTAACCATATTCTTCAGAGTATCTTCTTTTGTGTTCAGCAGAAGAATGAAACTCATACAGGTTTGGAACAACATGTGGGTGATTAAATTATGACAAAAATAAAACATTATTAAAACAAAATTCTATTTTACGCTACTTTCTCCCAGTATGCTTAACGAATAGAGACATTTTTAAAACCGTAATTAATTTCTGTGATGGCAACTTCAGCATTATTTCAGTGCCACATGATCCTTCAGAAACCATTCTAATATGCTGATCTGGTGTTTAAGAAACTTATTATTATTATTATTATTATTATTATTATTATTATTATTATTATCAGTTGTGCTGTTTAATATTTTTTGTGGAAAAATTCTTCCAAAATGCTCTGTATTTGTCTGGCTATTACTAGACCAAGCTCAATTTAAGATTGAACATTGGTCTGGGGAGTCTGCTCTGTTTTTTCTACTGCACAAGAGGTGTGATCAACGGGCATAGTTCAAATGACACTGTACGCAATTGGATAGTCCTTCAACCAATCAGACCACAAGAGGTGTGATCAACGGGCATAGTTCAAATGATTCGGTACGCAATTGGATAGTCCTTCAACCAATCAGACCACAAGAGGTGTGATCAACGGGCAGCGACCCATCATTTCTCTATCCGTCATCGTGTTAAACCTGCCAATAGCGCGCCAGGTGGATAAGCCAGTCTGTGATTGGTTCCCTCAAAAGTGTAACAGAAGCAGTAGAAATTAATGTACAGGTTTCCAGACTGAGCTGCAGGGCGAAATCAAATCGCCGGCAGATCAGGCTGGGTTTTCCCAGTCTAGCTCTGTATATGAAATCCAAAAGCATTAAAAAAGACGTCATGTGCAATATTATAAATGTCTTAAATCAAAGTGACAGTGGACACTGATATCTGTATGCAAACTTCCCTTTAAATGTTTATGGACAGTTACACGCCTTTTGTGCTGTACTTGTTCCGTTTCCCATTTGTCATTAGCATTCGCATTTCTAGCATAACATGCCATCTGGAGTTCATGAACACATTTTAACAATCTATGGCTGATTCGTGACAATTGGTGCCCGAGTATGCATTAGCCTTATCAACCTCATTGTGTGTTGTTTATACATACTGTCATAATACAAAGTTTACCTTGATGTGAACGTGTTCACTGACTTTTCAGGGTTTTGTTAACAGAATACTTTTTTTAAACCATCTATTTTACTGTATTGCTATGCCTATTTTACGGTTTCTAGGTTCCACCATTCTCCCTCAAAAGTTCCCTGGAGATCATGCGTAACACAGAAATAGGCTCTAGACTTTGATCAATGTGAAATACCTGGAAGAGTGCAAATACTCCTACCTCAGGAAATTAGATAGCTGAGGCTGGACTGATTTAGATGGTGTCTGGTTTGATTCAGAGTCATGTCATCAACAGCATGGTGCTGTTCCAAACCCCAGATTAACAGCTCATGTTGAGCCAGTCTATGGTATAGTCTAACTGGCCTTGAATTGAACTGGCCTCTCATCAGATTACTCTCCTGGCAAGTGCTATAGAATAAATTTAGCATTTTTGCAGCTTGTTTTCCATATCAAATGCTGAAGCTGGTATGTGTCTTTTCATTTGTCCATCAGGAGCAGGATGTTCTGCAAGAGTACCTTCTTGCTCTGACTACCAATGAACAGTTGGTAGTGCGCACTGCACAGGTAAGGCAATCCCTATGGTGTTCATAGATTTTTTTTTTTTTAAATTCATTTTTCATATATTTTATTTAATTTTACCAGTTAAGTCCCCACTGATATTTAAATGAAGAGCAGACAGCACAAAAGCACTAGCTAAAATAGATCATTACAATAAACTAAAAGACAGGTAGTATGGAAATCATCAGTGATTCAGATTACCATTGAAATTCCTACATTAACAATAGTTTAAACTCATTCAGAATATGTGGATCTTGAAGTTTGAGGATATTTTGTTATCTGTTCCTAGAAAATGAAAATACTGAAAAACCTTGTTTCCTAATTCAGACAAGGCTTCATGAACTGTCATGAGCCTATCCACAGAATATATGCCATAGACACATTTGTAGCATAAAAATTTGAAGCGAAGAGAATATGGCCTGTCAATTTAATTTGTTAATTTAAGTATTTAAACAAAAACTTTATATGAGTAGCACAGTACCAGAGATTGGCCAGTTTTATTAATTAATTAGCATGTAATGTAATTCTGTAAATATATTTTTAATCGGTATATACCAATGAAGAATTACTTGTTGAATTTACTTAAAAAGCAGCGTCAAGTAGTTCCACACAACTATATTGAGTATTTTTTTACAAATAACAATTTAGTTATATGAACAAAAGAAATTCAAGTAAAGATGACAATTTTTTTGAGTAAATACAAACCATTTGAATTTGTCACTGTTACATAATATTTATATGTGCAGTTTACTTAATAATGTTATGTTAAATTTATAAAAGTTTAGGTTAGGTTAATTTACCTTATTAAATTAACTATTTACTCTACAAGTGTAAGTGGAAAACTATTAAACAACAACAAGCATATTTTTAGAAGCAAAATGCAAAAATAACTCATTGGACAAACTCTGTGTGTATATGAGTGCCCACAGCCTAAACACAGGCACCACTCTTCTGCATAATGGTAACCACAAAATTACAGAAACTCCTCTAAATGTCCAACATAACTGAACATTAAACACTAACATAAACTAACAATATCTTTCCCTTTAGTGAAAAATACATAAAATAACTCTTGAATCCCTAAATGTACTCTCCTAATGCAGATCCACTGCCCAGTTTAAGTTGACCGAACAAACACTCAAGTAAAGCTGTCAATACTCTTTTTAGTAGAAACAACTCAGTAAATTTAAGTTCATGTAGTTACATGACTTTAAGTAATAATAATAATAATAATAATAATAATGTTTATTTTTTATAGCGACTTTCAAGAACCCAAGGTCGCTTCACAATGGAGTACAAGAGTACAATGAATTTACAATCAGAAAGACAGTCAGCCTGTTCATTATAGCAAATAAACAAGCAGGTGTAAAACAAATAACTACAGACAACAACAACAAAAGTTATAGAATCAGAGAGAACATTAATACAGTAAGTAGTCATGTAGCATAGCATGAAGTGTGAGATCACTTGAAGGCAGAGAAGGTGAGAGAAAGAGAATTATTCACTGAGCAAAGAGAATAGATGAGTTTTAAGTTGGGACTTAAAAGTCTGGAGAGTAGGTGCGCTACGGATATTCGGGGGCAGCTTATTCCATAGTTTAGGGCCAATAACACTAAAAGCCCTTCCTCCCACAGTGAACAAGGATGATTTGAGTGCAACTAACAGCAGTAGAAGTTAATTTTTTTGAGTGAAAGAGAAAGATAACATATTTTGTTAAACAATATACAGTGAGTAAGTAAGGGTTGTGCAGTTGATGAAGACACATGATGACAATGAACCGATGAACCGATCTTCAAATGAGCACATATACAGTATAACAGGAGCCACATTGGGTTTTCAATGGAATTGGTTCACTGCTTAAAGTGAGATGTGGCAGAGCCTAGTGCATTAACTTGTACCATAAAGCTGCTAATTCACAGGAAGGACAGGAAACCACAGCACAGTGTAAAGGTGAATGTTTTTCAAATGGCTCTGATGGATGGTCCCACCATATGTTGATGAGGAATAATGATCCTGTAATGTCTAATGATGTGTAAAGCTTGTTTTATTAGCACAACTTGATGACTGACAGTCATTGTACGGTATGGATACTTGATGAAAAATTAATGAAAGTGTATTTTATTATTACTATACAGTAGCGATCTCATTTGTGTTGCTTCTGTTGCCGTAAAATTTTAGTAGATTCATAAATGCAATTTGAGAAAATACTTCACAAAGTGTCTTACTTTCTGTAAAAGTAATAGTCTATGACCTTTGTTCACATAGAGAGAGAAAATGGCAATAGTGACAAAATTATCTTTGGTGAAATAAATATTTGCGCTCCTCATCACATGATGGCTCTAACCAAATATTATGCTAAAACAGCTGAACATCAGAAAGGATACTTATAAAAACACCTGTGTTGATTCTCACACGAGGCGTCCCATCATCCATATATGTGTGTGCAAGAGTGTGTTTGTGTGTGGGCTGGGGGCAACTCTGTTGCTTTTAGTCATTAACCCCATAATGGTGTTGGGTGTGGCGCAGCTTCATCTCCGCCACAGGGGCGGCTAAAGGATCACATTGTGATGTGTAGGACGGGATTAATGCTCTGTATTTATCTTCTCCCTAGCACCTTTTTAGCTTCAGTAAAAAAAAAAAAACATGCTTGTAATATTAATGACAGCCAAACAAGTGGTTTATGTTGTTAACCAAATAGTGCTTTTGTGCCAAAAAAGTTTTTAAATGGGTTGAGCAGTGGCATGTTTGAAGTGTGATAATTGTGTGTTTGTGTGTGGGTGTTTTTGCTGAGCTCTGAGGACCACAGGTGTGTGAAACGGTTTGATAAATTACCCACAATGTTTTGCTTAATGGTTTTATTCTCTCTCTCTCTCTCTCTCTCTCTCTCTCTCTCTCTCTCTCTCTCTCTCTCTCTCTCTCTCGTTCTCTCGTTCTCTCATTCTCTCATTCTCTCATTCTCTCATTCTCTCATTCTCTCATTCTCTCATTCTCTCATTCTCTCATTCTCTTTGACTTTTTCTGCATTTGTTACCCCCTTTCCTCCTGTACTCACTTTTCTTTATATTGTTCTTTCCCCTGCTTTATTGCATAGGCACTGAAGAACATCGCAGCCATCAGCCTAGCCATTAATTACCCAAATAAATCCACTAAGCTGCTCAACCTGTCCCCATGAAGGAGGGATGAAAGAGAGATGGAGATGAGAGAAGGGAAGCTTGCCAGAGCCCCATGGGTACGGCCTTCTGCACTCAACGGCTGCGGCGGGAACGGGCAACATGCGTCTTCCTGAAAAACCCACCTATAAAACCACCCCTTCGCTATTTAATCATGAAGTGAGGGGCACAGTGATGTTTCGTGTCTCTTCATAATCATAAAAGTTTCCTTTTGAAATATGGCGAAGGTTATTTACTTTTTCTTCTTTTTTGGGCTCACCTTTTGTTTTACCTCCTCTTTAACAATGAGTTTAGTGGGCTGTGCCAAATTAGTTTCTCACCCATAAGCATGTGTTTCTTTCTCCTTCGTTTTCTTTTTCGGAAAAGCCACCGTGGGCAAGACAATCAATCAAAGTGAAAGCAGGTCACCTTTCCCTGCCTCACACACTCTCCCTGGACACATCGCCTAAAAATACGAAGCTGCCGACGCGGTCTCATCCTTCAAAGTGGCCCGAGACTACATGTATACGACACGCAACATATCGATATCTGTTCAAAACCGCAGGCCCTCAGTGGAGCCTGATGAGCTGATGTTTGTTCGGTACTAGCAGCTAACAGTTACACTTGAAAACAACATGCTTTTTTTTTTTTTAGACAAACACCAGCTGTTTGCGAGTAAAATTAAAACAAAACAAAGAGTTTGACGTGCCATTCGAGTATAAAAGGCGCCGTTTGCCTTAAAGAGCAGTTCAATGATCTTTCAACTGATTGTGGGCCAGTTAACAAAGCTATAAAATGTCTTAGTACGTGGAATGTCAGTCCTTGTCTTACATTGTAACGTCCCGGATTCTCAACTCACTCGGTAGTGCAGTATACCACCATGAAATGTAGAGCACTATGTACAGAAATATCACTTTATGTTGTGCTGCATGCAACACTGGACAGAATCGTGTAGCCATTACTGATAGGGGCATATCGGTTGGTGTTTTATTGATCTATTCTCTAATATTACTACGGTTGGAGATGCTTTCTCAAGTGTTTGATCTGTTGATTGATACACAATTGCGAGTTTAGTAGATGGTCAAAAGGTGCAGAGCTTGATAATCATAAACTTCATCTATTATAGCGGTTTCCTTCTAATCTAGCGATTGAGACTCACCAGTATTTAAACTGTGGTGATACGGTTATGGAAGTTGTGTTGCTTTAAAAAATATATTTATTATCATCATTACAGGGACATTTTAGGGTGAATCTTAAGTGAAGCATTTGATTGGCTAATAGAGAGGTTCTTCGTCACATAAAGGTTCTTAGTTCTAATAAATGTGTATCTAAATGGTTATTTTATTAATTGTCATTTTTGCCCTGTAGCCTAGTGTTTCTCTTTTTTATGAAATATCATAGTTTTTTTTGTTCTTGACAGGGGTATTCAGGTCCTTTTTATTTCAGTTTGATTTCATTTTAGTTGGAAAGGGATTGAGATGAATAGTTATTTATGCCAAAGAATCAATGTTGTTTGAAAAAGAAGCACCAAACGCAAAGAAAAGTATATTTATCTTCCAGAAGGAGGGTCTTGTATTGGGGATGGTTGGTGGGGGTGTTATAAATAGAAAAGGGTTCAAGTGGACGACGGACACCGATCCTTTAGTCCTCAATGTTTTTGTTTACATGCGTACTAGCATGGAGCACTGGCTATGTTTGGTGGCCCTGCTCAGCCTCAGTTTGGGTGGGACACTTCAAAATGTCTGCCAGGAAAACTTCCCGTCACTATAAAGCCTCAGATATTAACAAACGATGTGCCTATGTTTAAAATGAAGCAATCTTAATTTAATCTTCATATCATTGTAAAAGTCCTCTCTTCAACTATATTTTTAAAGAAAATTATATAGTTTAATTTGGAGCATTTTCTATCTATTTTATTTTTATGAATGTCTTTTTTTTTTCTCTTTTTTTTCAGAGTTCATGGCTTCGGTTGCTTTGAATTTGACATGAATGTGTATATAGTTGTGAATATGGACAATTGCATAAATAATTGATATGAAAATAAATTTTCAAATCAGCCCTCCACGTTAAAGAAATGTCAGAACAATGTACTATATTGTTGTAAGTTTACACTTGATCCTTTTGAATTGATTTGCTATGTCACGCAAAAAAAACTGCTTTGGGTTGACTGCTCATTTGTTTTTAATTAAAAAAGCAAGATATGCAAATTAATGTGCCTAGGGGTTTCCTTCTCTTTTACAGAATATCACTTAGAAGTCAAAACTTGAGAGTATGTTTTAGTTAAGTTGGCAATTTAGTGTTTTGTAAATTGTTGGCGAGATTTGTAATATACTATATGCAAAAAAAACAAAAAAAAAACATTAATTTGCTATGACGTTGTAGCAATATTTATTTTACTTCAGTTTTGGAGACATACTTTTTTAATTTTCATTTCAGTTAACGCAAATGTTTTAGTTTTCGTTAACGGTAATAATGCTGCATTGAGCTGACTTGGGAACATTTTTGTTTGGTTCGATTTGTTTTGCTACTGTAAATAGTTCCTTACCTAGTTCACGTTCTTTGAAATCATAAACCCTTTGTTGAAATCGTAAAATTTGCCATGCAGTTTCCATTTAAGCTTCTTTTTACACCCATACTTCTAGCATATTGATATTCCTCAAAGTACGTTGCGTTGACCTTTTTAATATTAAATTTCATACAATTTGTGCAGCTGTTAAACAAAAGCCATCGCATTTTGTATGTAGCTGCATGTACTTATAGGCCTACTAAGACATTTTCCTGTTATTTCTGATTTGATCTTTTTTCCTTTTTCCCTGTGCTGAAAGAATCAATTCATCTCGAACTGCCTTACATTGGGAGCCTGAATCCTCAAATGTGGCTTGCTACTGAAAGTTATACTAAATTACACATAATCCAGTTTTTATGAAACGTGACTCTAACTTCAATAAAATGTAACATTTAAACGTCCACTAAAACATCCAGCCAACACAAAGTTTTTGTGTTCCTTTCCCCTTTGCCTTTTGAATATTAACACCATTCTCAGCATCCAATTGAATACAGACAGCAGAGGTGTCTGAGGTCTCGCGTCTATATGTTTGTGTTTTGGCTTGGCAAACACATGGACCCTCCCTTTAGCACTACAAATAGTCCCTCCTATGTCAGCATTTTCTTCCCTCCTAGAATGTAAACCATCTGCTGTTTTATTGTAACCGTTGGCCTAAATATAGGCTCTCGCTTTCAAACAAACACGCATGCACCGTCGACCTGTGACAGCCACACCCCGCCTTTTGAATTAAAGTCATCTTCACGAATAAATATGGACAAATTTACCTCATAGTACCACCAGCATTTCTCTCTGCCTCCCTCTTTCTCTCCATTCACAGAAACACTGAATGACAGACGTGTCACTGATGATGATGATGATGATGATGATGATGGTGGTGGTGGTGAAGACCGTGATGATTCAGAGGCGCTCTAAACTGTAACATCCCCCTCATTACCTGTGAGTCAGCTCTCCTCACACCTCCTCTCCCGCTCCCTTCCTTCCCACGAGCTGGACACCAGCAGTGAGACCCTACAGCTGCGACTGCAGAGGGGGTGATGATGATGATGATGATGATGATGACGATGAAGTCATCCGGTGGGGACGTGAGGCAGTTGGTTTGAAGAAGTATAAATAGCCTGTGACACCAGAATGGCGCGAAACTCGCTCTTCACACCTACACCTCAGATATGGGAAAAAGGGAGAAGGGGAAAAGAGAGAGAGAGAGAGTGAAGTGAAAAACAGAGTAACTGATAATCTGTAGATGTGCTGGTTTTCGAGAGGGGGTGGGTGGCTGTGATTCAGGCTTTGCTGAAGATGAGTCTGGATTAATGTGCTTTCGTAGCAGATGATTTGTGTTTTGGCTCTGTCATGTTATGCAGGAATAAGGGCTTGCACTAAATGTGAATGCAGTAGTATAGAATGCTTGTTATAGAAATGAGCTGTTCGGTTTGAAAGAGATTTGGCCAAGCATTTTTACAATAGCAATTTTGGTTTGAGGAAAATATGGTCAAATATGACATCCATGCATTTTGTTTCAGAAAATAAACCACACAGTTATATCTCAAACTTAAGATATATAGACTATGTAACTACAGCTGTTAACTGATTCATTAAGCACCTAAACTCACATCCTTGTGTTAGCTGTAGCCCTTATGTTGCATCTTAGCAACTTCTATGCTATATTTCATTCATATTTTTAATGCAGTATGTACTTAAGAGCCATATTGTGCCAGAAGAACCAGCTGTGGAGAGGAGACAGAGGGAACATTTATGTCTGACATTATGCAATAACGAGTGGCCATCTCAGAAGTAGGAACTCCACAGGTACGCTGGGTGTGCTTTCAAGGGCACCTGAGAAGTCAAGCCTCGATAATACGACATTATCACGCTTTCAGGTTGGAAACATAGCACGGACGTAGCCTAAACAAAATAAAAGAATTATATTGTGAACATTAAACCAAAATCGCTATATCTGAATTCCAAAATTAATTTCTATCATTTAGTTTTATATTGTATACAAACTAAATGTTTATTACATAGTTAATTACTTGAATTTCATGGTTTGCCCTAACTAGCAACTCATAACTAGCAAATGTAACTCATAGCAACTCGTGACTTTCCCACTTGAACTCTGAATTTTCCCACTCCAGATGAAAGGGACATGAGAAACCGAATCGCATCCTTGTGGTAGTTGTAGCATCATGTTAGCAACTTAGCTAGCAACTTTGTTGTAAGACGTAACCCCTGAAAACATTCTCAATAACATGCATGTAGTTTTACTTAAGTAGGCTACTTTAGCTACTGTTCTTATGATGTTAATGTCTTTGCACTAGTTCCATTATAATTAAAGAACATGAATATATAGACTAGGTCAAGACTACAGGCAGGCGGATACACACACAGGAACGTATTTGCATTTACATCTCAGCTCAAGATTCAAGAGTTTTATTTGTCACATACACAGTTATATACAGAATATACAACCGGCAGTGAAATGTAAACAGGTCCGCTCCATGGACAGTGCAAATTCACAGTTAAAAACACAAGGAAGAAATTATAATAGAAATAGGATATAAAAAAAAAAGTCTCTCTCTCTCTCTCTCTATATATATATATATATATATATATATATATATATATATATATATATATATATATAAATATCTGTAGAATTATAAATAATCAAGTCAAGAAAAAAAAAGTAAAAATAAGAATAAAGTGGAATAAAATAATTGAAGTAGACTGTGCAGTGAGTAAACTGTAGACTTATAAATATGTGGTTAACAAATGTATAAAGAGTATAATGTGCAAACAGGTTTATAACAGGTTGTTACACAGTAACAACGAGAACAGAAAGTGCAGTGCAATGTCAGTATGTTTATCCTGAAGTGAAGTCACGTGGTGTTAAGTGACTGAGTTCAGGAGTCTAATGGCCTGGGGGAAGAAGCTCCTCCTGAGTCTCTCAGTTTTGGCCATCAGGCTTCGGAAGCGCTTACCAGATGGCAGCAGCGTGAAATGAGGGTTTGCAGGGTGATTAGAGTCCTTGATGATCTTAGTAGCTCTACCTTTGCAGCGTTTGGTGTAGACGTCCTGCAGAGACGGGAGAGCTGACCCTGAGATACGCTGCGGTCGTGACTGGTGCTGTTCCCATACCACGCTGTGATGCACTGAGTTAATACACTTTCTATCGCCCCTAAATAGAAAGTTTTCAGGATAGCTGGTGAAACCCTGAATTTCCTCAGCTGGCGCAGGTGGTACAGTCTTTGCCTGGCTTTTTCACCTGTGTCTGAATGTGAGTAGTCCAGGTCAGGTCCTCGGAGATGTTTACACCCAGGTACTTGAAGCTGCTCACTCTCTCTACTGGTGACCTGCTGATCATGAGGGGGGAGTATGTCCGTTGCTGTCTCTTCCTGAAGTCCACAATCATTTCTTTGGTCTTGCCAACATTCAGAGAGAGACAGTTGTCCTGGCACCATGATGTTAGATGCTCCACCTCGTCCAAGTATGCCGTCTCATTGTTGTTGGAAATGAGGCCCAGGACAACAGTATCATCAGCAAATTTGATGATAGAGGTGGAGCTGTGTGTTAGAGGTGGAGCTGTGTGCTTACTCATGTAAGCAATGTGGCCATCAGGGTTACATTATCTACACTGTGCCTTTTATGCATTAACCAATCTCTGAGGAAAAACAGTGACCCTTTCATAGACAAACAACGGATGTGAGGACTAGATTCTTATTACACAAACAGGAGTGTATGAATTCACTGAGAATGGGCCTGCAGTTGGCCTTTACGACTGGAAGTCAAAAACAAAATGTAATGGCTCAACAATCCTAGATTTTTCTAAGCTGCTGATCTCTTTTGTGTCTTGCTACCATAATCATGGATGCTTGTACTCTTTACCGCTAGGAGCAAAATGTTATGTTGTTTTGTATCTCACAATTGTGTCCCATCCAATGCCAATGGTTTTGACATTTAAATGCTCAGTAAGCACATATGGGTGTTATATGTGAGTGCCTATGTACTATTGGCCATGTTTGACCAAGGAAGTGTTGTTTAAAGTTTTAGCTAGTTTTGTCAGCTAATAGATTAACATATTTGCATAGGTTTACCGATGTACATCATGATTATATGTTTAAAATGACAGTTAAACAGCTCCTAATCACTTAGAAGCTAGCTGAATTATTCACTTAGAAGCTAGCTGAATTATTCATCTCAGCATTCAGCTGAATTGTTCATTAAAGTCCCCCTGTAATCAATCATTGTATCCCTTAAAACTCATCTTTTATTACCAAAATGACATATTTAAAAAAAAAAAAAAAAATTCCTGATGAAAACAACTTCTTCATGCCTTAAAATAGCTTAAATGTAACTCTTGCTTCATTTAGTATACGTGAATCGATGGATATGCAAATGAGCTCCGCCCCCACTCAATCGCACCAGCTCAGAGACCCACTCGGTCAACTATTACTCAAGTTACTGTAGTAAACGTTGCACAAAGGTATCACTCTTTACAAAAATCAGCATCCTTAAAAACGCTTTGAACATCATAGAACGTCAGTGGAGAAAGGCGTATATAGTTCATCATAACATTGTAATATACATCATATACGTAATTCACCTGCTATATAGCTAATTGTACACGATTTTTAATTTCAACAAAAAAAACTGAATAACCTGGCTTCTCTTGAAACGCCCCTGCTTTGCAGCATAATATATAATTGCAGCATAATGATATGCTAAAGCCCGTCTGCAGGTTGACGTGATTGGTTACAAGGTAGTTTGTGACGTCAGAAACACCAACAATTATTATTTTTTTTTGTATATTATGTTTTTATTTTGGCAATAAGACAACACAGAACTGTAAAGAAAACAAACAAGCAAAAAAACAATGACAAGGAGAAAAAAAAAAAGATTTTACAATCAGTAAATTATATCAGTTCCATCCGTTTTATACATATTTTTTAAGATGTTATACATATATTTCTAGGCCAGTGGGGCATGGGCAACATGGTGATCTTGCAGGTAATAAAAGGGGTCAAACATTTAAACTGTTATCATTGACAGTTAATAGATGATTAAGAAAGGGTTCCCAGGTGGCCTCAAAGCCAGTGATGTTACCAGAAATGTTATGTCTGAGTCTCTCCAAATGCAAAGTGGTGGAGAGTTCAGACAGCCAAGATTTAAAAAGCGGTTTTGATGCCTTTTTCCACAGACAAATAATTATTTTTTTGGCTACCACCATTACAAATTGTACAGCTTTTTGAATTTGATGACCAAAGCCATTAAGAGAGTCAGACCAGCCAAAAACAGCAATAGCTGGGTCAGGAGTGAGGTCACAAGAATATGCCTCAGAGTAGAATCTAAAAATTAGCTTCAAAACTCATATAGTTTCGAGCATGACCAAAAGAGATGTCCCAGGGAGCCTTCAGCAGATTCACATTTCACACTTAGATATAATTTATAGAGAGTAAATTTCAATGTGTATTTGGCGTGCTGTCCGGGGGGAGGGCTTCGAGCTCGGAATTTAGCCCGAACCCAGAATACCCCCCTGTTTATGTAAGTGGTTAGAGCTAAAAAAAAAAAAAAAGAGAAAAAGTGGGGAAGGGGTGGTGGAGGGATGCTGATAAACTGTCAACAAAACGAAGGTAAGACTGCTGCGTATATATACACCTGTTATTGTTGATTAGCTGAGTGCTGTGATATATATATATATATATATATATATATATATATATATATATATATATATATATATATATATATATATATATATATATATATATATATATATATATATATATATATATATATATATATATATATATATATATATATATATTTGTATATATATATATATTTGTATCCACTACAAATAGGAAAAAGAGGCTACAGTTTGCACAAGCTCACCAAAATTGGACAGTTGAAGACTGGAAAAATGTTGCCTGGTCTGATGAGTCTCGATTTCTGTTGAGACATTCAGATGGTAGAGTCAGAATTTGGCGTAAACAGAATGAGAACATGGATCCATCATGCCTTGTTACCACTGTGCAGGCTGGTGGTGGTGGTGTAATGGTGTGGGGGATGTTTTCTTGGCACACTTTAGGCCCCTTGGTGCCAATTGGGCATCGTTTAAATGCCACGACCTACCTGAGCATCATTTCTGACCATGTCCATCTCTTTATGACCACCGTGTACCCATTCTCTGATGGCTACTTCCAGCAGGATAATGCACCATGTCACAAAGCTCGAATCATTTCAAATTGGTTTCTTGAACATGACAATGAGTTCACTGTACTAAAATGGCCCCCACAGTCACCAGATCTCAACCCAATAGAGCATCTTTGGGATGTGGTGGAACGGGAGCTTCGTGCCCTGGATGTGCATCCCACAAATGCAAGATGCTATCCTATCAATATGGGCCAACATTTCTAAAGAATGCTTTCAGCACCTTGTTGAATCAATGCCACGTAGAATTAAGGCAGTTCTGAAGGCGAAAGGGGGTCAAACACAGTATTAGTATGGTGTTCCTAATAATAATATATATATATACCTGTGTCATATATACGATATATACACCTGTGTCAATTATCTGAACGTGCTCCTCTCGAACGTCGTTATTAAAACATCATTTGTTACAAATAGAGGAAATGGAGGGGTAGAATTAGCTGAGCTTAGCCCTAGAATAATGAAGTCTATGTACTACTTTATATTGAATTAGTTGATGTCTTGAGTTAATGGAACATGCATTTATGACCTTGATGGACTCAACCCATTCCTCATCAGTTATATGAATACCTAAATCCTTTTCCCAGGAATCTTTCAGATGTAAGGTAGATATGTTGAGCTGACTGGTAAAGACATCCATAAAATGGGAAATCAAGTTAGGGGCATCAGGAGAAGCAGAAAGTAATTTATATATTAAATTTTCATCTGCGAGTAGTTCAAAGTGTGAGATAGACTTGCGAACGTAATTTCTCAGCTGTCTTTTGGTTCACTGTACTTTTAAGGAGAAAATACTCAGCAATGGTGTTATGAATTTGCACATGGTTTGTCTGAAAGCATATTAAAAACACCATGTAGACATACAAACAACATTAAAAACGGGATTTTTTTAACTGATATGATTTCTTTTTCTTCAAATGTCTCACTGGCGGTATGTCCTTTTAATGTCCAGTCACGAAATGAGTCTCATTGCTGTGAGTGTGTTCTAGAGAAAAGCAATGATCTGCCCTCTGACTTCTGTCAAATGCTGCAGGTTTCATTTCTTGTATGTGAGAAAGAGGCTGAGAGAAAAGGCTTGTTTTGTGTGTGTTTGGGGAGAGAATATTTGCATTTGTTTTCAATTGTCTGATGTCAAGCTCCATTGCAATGCCTATAGGCAGAGCAGGGCTGGGCTGAGATGATCTGAGGGTGAGCTCTGCTTCACTGGAGTCAGCTGCCCTCCGTGGCTCGTCTCCTGACACTCGAGAACTACACACATGAAATCTTTCTGTCAATACACTGCAGCTAACTTCAGTTTTTTCCTACTTATTTTGCCTTTGCCTTTAGGCAGAGCTAAAGACGTCATTGTGAATATCGTTCTCTTTATGTCTCTACATTGTTGCAATATGAGGGTTGCAATATTTTTTTTCCCCCCTGTTTCTCTCTCTCTCTCTCTCTCTATGGCTGTGTTCAGAATGGAATACAGCATACTAGACAGCATATAATGCATACACTGTCATTTGGGGTTGGTAAGCATTTTGCAATGTCATCTGTCTCTAATCCTCACTGAGGCTACATTTATATGATAAAAAAACAGTAATATTGTGAAATGGTACAATTTAAACTGTTTTCTATTTTAATATATTTAAAAATGTATCTCTAAAAAACTTTCAATATGTTATGGTTATTATTTTAGACTATTGTATACTACACTGCTGTTACATGACCACA
The DNA here is from genome assembly GCA_018749465.1 of Paracanthobrama guichenoti. Lineage (NCBI taxonomy): Eukaryota > Metazoa > Chordata > Actinopteri > Cypriniformes > Gobionidae > Paracanthobrama > Paracanthobrama guichenoti. Next base: position 18,912,003 of record CM031947.1, read on the forward strand.
TTAAATAGCATGGTGAGTACAGCAATGAGTGTTCAATAATCCTCTTTAATAAAAAAAATAAAATGCTGTTGATATTGTTTCATGTTCATACATGAATACACTGTCATTGTATTTTGGGATGCCATGTTCTTCACAGTGTGTTGTTGTATAGTGCACATTTGCATAGGTAATCCAGATTTTGCATACCTCAAAAATAATGAGTAGTATGGCAATATGCTATTCTGAACATGGCCTCTTTTTCTTTAGTGTCTCGGAGTATGGTGGAGGACTTTATAGCTATTCTACCACCCTTCTTCTGTCCTTGTAGTATGTTGGAAAATAAAACAGTCTTTACAGCGTTCGTCCTTCAACAGAACATTGAAAAGAGGTAACTAGAGCTTCTTCATTCAGCAGTCCTGTCACGCAGTAACGTCATTTTTTTCCCACTTTTTCTTAAGTGTAAAGACGGGGCTAACAACAACATTAAACGGTTTGACTACAACTGGTTCTTTAAAAACAGAATGAGCATTTAACCGAAAACTCAACAAGCTCTAACCCTAATTTCATGTAACGCACCAAATCCTCGAATTTTTCGGAGAATCAAATGTAGCATTCCATCACAGCAGAAATGACATCACATCAGATGTCACAGACATCTGAGTGCTTCATTAAAGGAATGCCCCATCACAATACTAATGAGACCTACTTCCTGTTTCCCAAGTGTCACTTCTTCAGAGACCTGCCTGCATGCTAATTGGCTTGTTTAAATAACCCACGAGAGCGAGACCCCACTCAGCCTTTTAACCCAGATTTAATGACATCACAGAGGGACATGTCTGATTGCTCTGAGAGACGCAGGAGACTATTTTAGATTTGATTTCTCCTTTAGCATATGTTTGATTCTTAATAAGGGCTTTTGGGTGCTTTGTTGTCATAATCCGCCCCATTCCTCTCCTTTATCGTCAAGGAAACAAGCCCTGGCCAATAGCAGAAGATATTATGACCACAACACAGGTCTCCAGTTAATCTATCCATGCTGATAATGAAGAAATCAAAAACAGTCTCAAAGTCCACAGGCCACAGTCCATTTAATAACCATTTCATGCATATTGTACACACATTTTTGGCTCTCCACCTACAAGCAAAGTCCTGTTTACAAGTTACAAGACTGCAAAGTGGCCCAGATAGCAAAACACTCACAAGACAACTAGGCACAATTCACACAAGAAAGCGTATAGTAACTTACAATTTATGTCGTAATTGTTTTTTTTTTTTTTTTTTTACACTCTTGAACAAATTATTGTTGATAATTACTCGTGATGCTGGATTGGTCAATAGTCGAGGACAACTAGTAATAATTCATACAAGATGGTGAAAATGTAACATACCACTTCCATTGTATGAAGACACTTTTATAGATTTCTTCTATTATAGTTAGGTTTTGGTTTGATTTGTACATTTTTGTACAACTCAACTCAATCAAATGATTAAGATTTAAGTCCGGGTTGATCAATAGATGGAAGTCTTAAATCACGTAAGAGTACAGGGATAACCAACAAATCTTGATATCTTGAATATCTGTCGACATAGAGACCTTTAGTTATGGCGTGATTTTGATAAGTAGTGTAGAAAGTAGCTGAGGTTATCTCCTAGACTTAGTAAAACTGACTTTCACCCTTTCTCCTTCTCATTCACTAGCTCCATCCTTTTTTCCATAAGGATAAGGTGCAACAGGAGTTGTAGAGGACGATTTTCTCAGAAGATGGAGAGCTTATTTTGACCAGAGGATGAAAGAACTGGAATAGAGGTTAATGAGAAAAGACCTAGTAAGAAAAGTCCAGAAACATTTCTTGACCTTTTCTTCTCATCTACCCACAAATGTCTATCCACTCAAGGTAAAACTGTGGGTGGAGACCTTCTCTGAGAGCTCTAGTTGTTCTTTCACCAGTACATGTTCCTTCACTTTTCCTCTGATTTGCAGACTCTCTCTAGCGTGTGTTGCATAATGCCACCTACTTCCCTGAACTTAAAACACTTGAGGGCTGTACTGCATGAGCTTGATTCATAACCGCATTCAAATTCATATAATAGAGAAGGAAAAAACATTATTTTTTATGTTATACTTAATAGATTTGTATCTACTATCAATATTTTTAAAGCGTCCTGGTGCGTTCAGAAGCGATGATATCCGTTGTTGCTATTAAGGAGGCTGAGGTGAAGTTCTGCTAGTCATGCTATTATCTCCTCAGTGAGCTGGGTATCTCTGTAATGTTGACTTCACCCACTCATTGGATTATTGGCCACAGTTTCAGTAGAAAGTGCAATTTCTCACTTGCCATTTTTATGAGAAGTTGAAATCTGTCATCATTTACCAACCCTCATGTCGTATGACTTTCTTTAATATGAACATAAGAAGGAGATGTTCAGCAGAATGTCCAAGCTACTCTTTTTCCATATATTAACAGTGGATGGGGAGCAGTTCAGATATTATGCCCCCCCAAAAAACACCTTCTTTTACTGTGTGATGTTCCACAAAAGAATGAAAGTCATACAGGTTTAGAACAACATGAGTAAATTATGTAAGCATTTGATCTTCCTCTACTGCTCTTTCACATTTATGAGATCAGATCATTCCTTATGGCATTTTCTCTGTAAAGTATCATTGTGAACACAAATGTCATTACGATGCCTCTAGTTGATATCTATGATATGATATATGATATGATATGAAACTATAGCACTCAGAATGGTACACGGTGTCATTTGGAAAGACTGGATGATGGTTCAATGATACTAAAATTGCGCCATGTTAACGCCTGGAGCAAGAGCTTGATGTGTAATTGTGATGTTCACATGTGATAGCTTTGCAGAGCTGCAGTCTCCGCAGTGGGGCGGTAACCTCAAAACATCAAGATGCTACAGAAATATATAGGGCTACAGGACTGCAGTGATATCGCTCCAAGTCTACAGACAACATAAAGTGGGGCGGAGAGTATGCCTCCTTTCTTGAGATTTTCCAATGTGGGTGTTGGGGTGGGTGGGGATCTGGGGGTTGCATCCATTTTGTTGAAAGTCAAATGTGAGAAGCATTTCACATTGGTTATAATCAAACATTTCCACAGCTCCAGAGTCATGAAGTACAATCCTTTTAGTAATAATGATTAGTAGTTATTTAGAATTTGCCTGCCTTATCTGTAAGTAAAGAGAACAGCACACACCTACTTGACCAACATGAATGTTTCATTTAATTTACTTAATGAATGCGAGTTGCCATGCACAGCACAAAAGGATAGTTGACACTGGAGTTGTTCTAATGATGTTTGACCTTCTTTCTTTTTCAGAGAGATACATTTTAAAAAATGTCATGCTCGTTCCTATAATGGAAATGAATAGTGACAAAAAAAGTGCAGACGTAGTAATAATAATAATAATAATAATAATTTGTTACATTTACATAGCGCTTTTCTAGGCACTCAAAGCACTTTACATGGAAGGGGGAATCTCCTCAACCACCACCAATGTGCAGCATCCACCTGGATGATGTGACGGCAGCCATATTGCGCCAGAACGCCCACCACACACCAGCTGATTGGTGGAGAGGAGACAATAAAGATAAGATACAGCCCATTGGTATATGGGGATGATTAGGAGGCCATGATGGACAGAGGCCAATGGGCAAATTTAGCCAGGATGCCGGGGTTACACCCCTACTCTTTATCGAAGGACATCCTGGGATTTTTAATGACCACAGAGAGTCAGGACCTCGGTTTAACGTCTCATCCGAAGGACGGTATCACATAATGATCCTATACGTTGTATTTTCCAAGTGTTTTGTATTTAGCAAAAATCCTGACATTGGCCGTTGGTCTGCTGTGCAATGTTAAAGGCACAATACGCTTTTTAGATAAAAAAAAAATATCCAAAAATCATTAGAATAATATATAAAATATTATATATTTTGTTGACTTGTATACTTGCACTATCCACAAAATTTCCAACAATGTTTAAATTTTTAAATTTTAGAAATTTTAACCAGGACACGGGCCGTGTCACTGCGCCACCTGTCGATGTCTTTACTTCAGTAGAAACCATGAAATCACCAAAGACACTTTAATATATTATGCTTTATTAGACAGGTGAGCAACTGTTTGGATACCTTTAATGACAGAAAACTAATCACTGTTATATAGCTCAACACGGTTAGTCTTATTGTTTGAATCACTTTTCTTGATTTACCACCGAGTACAGTGTTTTTACCATGCCTCAGAGACAACATTATTTTGTCCAGTGGCTAACATAGAATAATCAGAGAGAGCTTTCTCCATCATACAAAATATTTTAAAATTCAAATGTCATTTAACAGAACAAGTCATCCAGTTTTTATCAATATGATATTGTAATATCGATCTAGATTACTGCAATGTGCAATAAGTGTCTCATACTAACCACTGAGCGAATACAATATCAGCGAATATGAGTAACGTATAACATAACTTTCAGCACACTCAAATTTATTTAGTATGATTGTTTTAACCATACAAAACAGCACTAGCGTTACCCACGGCCGACTGCAGCATAATAAGCAAAATAAATCTCTGCTGGACTCAAGCGAGGCCGGTGTGTATTGCAGGTCTCTCATTAGCATTCGCTCCCATGACTCTCAGCCCGCCCTGCTTCATACCACAGTAATGCTTATAAAACTTTAATACATTAGCTCATGCATGAACATGATTTTTACCCAAGTCTGTCAGCTTCCTTTCTATCGGCTATGCAGGTTAAGATGATAACTTCTATGCTTCTACTATTATCTTTGATTTTTAAGCGACCTCTAGCGCCGAAAATTACATGTTGTGCCTTTAATGAGACTATTAGCACAGCAGTTCATGCTGGCTCGTCTAGGAAAAGCACACCATTTTGAGAATTTAAAACACAAAAAAGAAAAGGAAAAGTCATTCAGCGTTTGAACAACACCAGAATAAATAATTACTTAAAGGTGCACTATGTAAAAAAATTTCAGTAAAATATCCAAAAACCACTAGGCCAGTGTTATATATTTTGTTCAGTTGAGTACTTACAATATCCCACGTTTCCAACTATTTGTAAATTGTGAGAAAATTACTATTTTAACCAAGGAACCGGGACGTGTGAGGGAGTCGCCTGTCGATTGCATCATATCTGCGTTACCCTCGGTTTCTGGTTTTATTTTGCAGAAATGCTTTACTCTCACTGCAGTGTGCAATAAGTGTCATAGCAGCCACCGAGCAAACGCACAGAGTAACATCATAACATTGTTTTCAACACACTCAGATGTATCTAATATGATAAACAGAGCTGCGTTACCTCATACTCATGACCGGAAAAGCAGAAATGGCGCCGCCGACTGTGGCATAATAAAAGTCCCGCTGCTCGTGAGGCGTGTGTTGCATTCATCTTATTAACAATCGCTCCAGCGGCCTTGCTCAGCTCCCACAACACTCGGTCCTGCTCTGCTTCATACTACAGTAACATTAATAATCGCATCCATGAACATGATTTCTGAGTCTTTTCCACCGGCTGTGAGGTGAAGAGCACATGTCCCAAGATTCTGCGCTCAAACTTGGTGTCATCAAACTATGCCTTTGTTTTGAATAGGCGACCTCTAACGGACGGAAAAGTTACATAGTGCACCTTTAAAATTCACTTTTATAAGGTGCTTGAACAAATGTCAACAAGACTGTATATCAGGAAGAAAGCAATTGTAGAAGGGAGGAAAGGAGAGTGAGGGAGGAGGTAACAAAGGGAGGCAATGGAAGATTTTCAGGATGAGTTTTGTGCATTTCTATTATGGTAACTGGTTTTACGCAGTGGCCACTGGCCATGACCTTCACTGGCTTACAATGCGTTTCTTTTATCTCACTCAAAACAAGGAGTTCTCTTCTTGGCTGTGCTGAGAGGTCACCTTCATAAGTGATGAATTCATTTGGCAGTAGGCCTCATTTTAAGGATAATGTACTTCAGCTAAACTTCTTTGAAACAGCTAAACATGTATTTTTATAGGGACAGATCACCCAAAAATGGAAATTCTGTTGTTCCTAATTTGTTTGACTCCAAGTTGCTGTTTTCTATTCAATTAAAGTTAACTGTGACCTCTTGGTTCTTATCCATTTGCATCTATACTGTAGATAAGAGCATCTTGGACATTCTGCTAAATCTGCTAAAAAAAATCATATGGGTTCGGAACCAATTTTTCTTTTCTTTTTTTCTTCTTCTCATTTTTGGTGTAAAATATTCCTTTAATAGCACCCTCCATGCAGTGCTCGTCAGCCAAATTTAGATGGAATAAAATTCTATTTCAGATAGAAACAGGGTTTTTTTTCACAACAGTGGCCTCTGTGTCTTGCTCCAAAGCACATTTTACTACTACTATATTGGTCTTTCTCTCAGAACTGACTTCACCTCATGCTCAGAAGAGAGACGCAGACTAATTAGCACATGCTTCACAGCAGTGTTACGGATGAACAGGGGGTTTGAAGCTCTCAAGCTGTGTGACTAGAACCTGACACTGCACACTCCGGAGGAGATGGATAAAAATGCTGAAACATGACGCTCTGTCGACTACTGTCTCTCTGTACTATTCCACGGGCTTTGTCTCACCCATAAAGTGCTGACCTTGAAAAATTATGAACAGAACATGATAGTGAAAGGGGTTCATGAAAGTTTAACTCCGGTACCCTTGAATGTGCCAATGGAGCCGGTGGTGCTGTTGCTTCTGTTTTACGGGCAACGTAACAGCAGGCACTCAGTGGATTCATGTGCATGTGTTTTAGGAGAGAAAGAAGATGAAGATGTGTGATCTGTTGTGGACAGCTGGCCTCAAAACAGAAAAGGGTCCGTCAAGAACACCTGAGCACTCACAAAGAGAAACACATTTAGCAAGTTAAATATGCTGCCTCTGTGTCATGCACATGACTGTGACATTATAGGGGGTAAAAAAGGTGCCACTGACTCCTGCTTTTATTGTTCACGAGTCAAGAGAAATTTCTGTCTAAATCAAAAACTGTTACAAGTAACAATACAGATACGTTTGTTAAGCTCAGTTGTTTCTCAAGGCCTGTGGAGCTCATCTAATGTTTATGCCTTGTGAGTGAATTAGCCATTAGCTAGGTTTTTCAAGCTCACTGCTCTTCTCTGCATTACAGTGTTGGTTAACTACAGCAGTTCCGCTAAGTGGTAATTACGAAATTGAAGCATTTAGTTGCTATATTGACCTGTTTGTTTGAAACAGTGAGCACTTTGCATGCACACGTGGGCTGTGTGAGGGTGAAATGGACCTTCCCGAAAACAGTTGAACTGAATCAGGACGATGAGTCAATGTCTCTCTTTTAGCTTCTAACATTTGTGTCTTTATGATTCATCAAAGTGAGGTAATCCCTCACTTTTTTTTTCATGGAGATAGTGCTGGTTGTCATGCCATAGCCAGTGTCATGAACTGTTTACTCTGCACGTTGAATCGAATCTGCCTAGGACCCAAAGTGATTTAAAGCTATCCAAGTTTCCACTACTAAAAATATTAGTTGATCATTTTAATTTAAATGCATGAATTAGCTTTTGATGTTTTGAAGTTAAGAGCAATTAAAATGTATGAGTACAAAATAAAAATCTGCAAGTTCTGCTTACTTAAACTTTACATTTCTTAAAGAATTTGATGTAGCCAATTGCCTCATTTTTTTTTAGTTTTGCCAACTTATTCGGGTTTACAGTGCAGGCCTGCTGTGAAGTCAATATATGTTTTCGGGGCAATGTAATCTCTGGATTAAATTTAAAAATACCATCAAACTAAACTCTGTTAAACTAAACTAATGTTTGTTGCCATTACAGGAATGTATGCATTTGGTACACTGTAAATAACAACAGTTGTTCTTACTAAGACTTTTTAGTTAACTTTACTTAATGTCCAATAATTTGTTGAACTTACTTAAAACAATTTAGTAATCTGAACTATTTGCATGCTATGCCTTCGTTACTTCGTTACTACACGAAAACCCAAGTAAACAGTGTGGTAACACTTTAGAATAATGGTCATTAGTTAACATTAGTTCACTACATTAGTTAACATGAACTAATAATGAACTGCACTTATAAAGCATTTATTTATCTTTGTTAATTTCAACATTTACAAATACATTATTAAAATCTTGTTAACATTAGTTAATGCACTGTGAACTAACATGAACAAACCATGAACAGCTGTATTTTTATTAAGTAACATTAAAAGAGATTAACAAATACAGTAACAAATGTACTGCTCATGGTTAGTTCATGTTAGTTAATACATGAACTAATGTTAACTAATGGCCATTATTCTAAAGTGTTACCAACATTACTTGACTGGTTTACCAAAGCAAACAATTAAAAATAAAATTAAAAATAAAATAAAAAACAGGCAGGGCAAAAGGTTTTTGAGGCGGGGCGATTATTAATAGACTTTTCACTAATTTCCTCCACTTCTGCAGTTATCGTTCTTCTTAGTTGCATTCACTCATTTTCCAGTCATCTTGAATGTTATTGACAATACAACTATAATTTTTAGTTTAAAACGTCACATAAGTTGATCATACATTCATGTTGTTTTTTTTTTCTCACCATTATGGTGATCAGTGTTCCCTTTGGTTGTGCATTTGGAACTTCATTAATATTATTGTAATTCTATTAGTTCCTATGCAGTGATGCAACAAGAAATCACAGTGATTTTATTTCAAAGGAAGGGACTTGTCCATGCTAGAGTCACACACAGACTTCAACATTCAGCATGCAAAACACAACAATGGTAACAAGGTTTTTTTTTTTTTATTTTATTTTTTTATTTAACTTAATTAGACCATTACGATTTTATTTGCTGTCGTTATTGGGGTTATACTGACAAAAGACAGCAAATAAAATGGTAAAATAAAGCAATTCATTTATTAATGTCACAATGCATTATGGGAGTGCACTTATTCAGATCACAGATAGAATTAAGTTGACAAAATGTAAATGGTTTAAGAACAACTTGATGCAATTACGCTTACTTAATTGAGTGTTAAGTGCATTCAATGTTAGTTGAACTACTAAAAATACATTCACTTTACTTGAAGAAAATGTGGAAACCGATTGCACATAGTTTTTAAGTCGCCATAAATAAATAAATAGTAAATATTCTATGTTAACTAGAATTGGCATTAAACTAACTTGAGAGGTGTTAGCTTTCTTTACTTTTAGCTGATTATTAAATTAATTTAATTTTTTCCTTTAAGTTTGCTTAGCAAAAATAAGGCAACTGGTTTCCAAACTTTTCTTTAGTAAACTGAACTTGTTAGAATTTACAGTGTAGATACTTTTATCCAAATTTACAGTGCATTTAAGGTACACATTTTACCATTATGTGTGTTCCTTAGGAACTGAACTCACATCTTTGGTGTTGCTAGCAACATGCTGTACCAGTTGAGCTAGATGACCAGGTGATTGTTTTAAAACTACATTTCCCAGAATGCTTGATAATTCTCCTTTTTAAGCTTGTCTCTAACCACTGATCTGTGTGTGGCCTTCTGCCCTACTACCAAATAAGCCTATTTGCATGTCTGAGGTCTTTTGCATTGCAAATTGGCATTATCTCTCTGTCATCTAATTTTTACTTACATCTATCCATTATTTTAAAGGTAGTGAGAGAAATGAAAGAATTCTTAGGATGGCCACACAAAAACTCTATTTTGTCTCACACTTGCAACTAAAAGATTAGCAATATCAGTCATCCAAACTATGTGCTTTATCTTTGGTCCAGCTTGGCAGTGCCTCCTTCTCTCCCTCATTCCCTTTTTCATTCTCTCTCGCTCTCTCTCATAATCAGGCCATCGTTTTATTTAAAGCATCCAACTGCCATTGTGTTCCACAGGGATGTTTCGGCACAGCATATCTTATATAAAGAGAAAGAACAAACAGCTAGCACGGCATTTTATGCAGTGAAGGAAGGAAAATGTAACTAGCAATAGTTTACACTGGCCCCCAACATGTCATATCTAGAATAAAAGTAAGCTTAAAAAAACAATACTTTTACCATGTCTTTACTGAACTCCCAGTGTGAACAATTCAGAGTGGAAAAAGTATGTGAACCCTTGGATTTAATAACTGGCTGATCCTTGTTGGCAGCAATGACCTCAAGCAAACGTTTCCTGTAATTGCGGATCAGTCAGGAGTACTTTTTCACCAGTGCTCTTTACAAAACTGTTTCATTTCAGCAATATTCTCTGGATGTCTGGTGTGAAACGCTTTCGAGGTCATGGGCCACATCAGAAGGCGTATTTTCTTCTGCTGATGCCATTCTCTTGTTGATTACTCCTGTGATTTGGGTTGTTGTCCTGTTGCATCATCCAAATTCTGTTGAGACTTCAATTTGTGAACAGATGGCCTTATTCTCCTGAAAATGTTCTCAAAAAATTAAAAAAAATAAATTTTTCTGCTGATGAAAGCAAGCTATTCAGGTTCTGAGGTATCAAACTCCAAAACCATGATGGCTGCTCCACCATAGATTATAGGTGGGATAAGGTTTTTATGTTGTGCTTGCCTATTTTTGTGTATCTTTTGTTTTTGGACAGCAGTGGCTTTTTCTGTGGTGTTCTCCTATAAACTCCATTCCTGTTTATTGTTTTATGTGTCAGACACATCAACAAGAGATTTGCGTGTTTCAAATTTGTCTGTAATGTAAGTCTTTAGCTGCTAATCTCTGATTCTTCTTAATAACAGTGAGTATTCTGCATCTGTGCTCTTGCAGTCATCTTTGCAGGACGCCCACTCTTGGGATGAGTAGCAACAGTGCTTAATATTCTCCATTTATAGACAGTTTGTCTTGCTGTGAATTGATGCACACCAAAGCTTGTACCTTTTTTTTCTTTTTTTTTTTTTTGAACCTTTACAGTTTTATGCAAGTCAACAATTCTTAATTTTTATCTTATTTGTAAGATTATTATCTTATTCTTAATTTTAGGTCTTCTGAGATCATTTTTAATAGGACAAGGCACTGACACCAATCTTTTTTGAATAAGTATGTTTACATGCACTTTAAAGGGTCACTATATGTTTAGGTCAGACTGAAATTGTACCAGTCCGGTTTTTGCATAGTCTGACTATCAGACCTAGATAATGTGATTTTCAGCAACTTTGTCAACAATCTGAACAACAATCACTGATTGCACACCTTTAAGCCAAATAATAATAATAATAATAATAATAATAATAATAATAATAATAATAATAATAATAATACACTACAGTCTCTGGACTCACAATGTCTCGGACACTCATATTATAATAACTCTGAATTAATCACTGTCCCTGACTAACTGGGATTTTTGGATGGAGATAATAGTTAGAAGCATGATTTTTCTGCAAGACTACAACATACTGTGAGTCAAACCAAAATTTATTCAGACACCTTCAACATTTCGCACATTATCACAGTTTATTCGCTATAGTTTAGGAAATCGTAATAAAATATGACAAGAACTCATTGTCAGAGTGTCAGAGAGTATCAGAACAAATTCATCTTGATAATGTCAGATAACTTTGATAGAAAGGTATGTAATGGATTACAATCAACCAATCAGCTGTCAGCTGTTAAATGTAAGTACACAATTAGATAATACCAATTTAGGTCAACCAATTACCAAGCAATAATTTTGTTCAGTCTGTGGTGTAAAAGGTCGCAATTAAAGAAAAAACACTTAGGCAAAACATGGTCAGGTCAAAGTGTCTGAATAATTTTGGTCCCAAATTTTTATCAATTTTACTGGTAGTCCACTGTATGAAGAATTTTTTTAATAAAGTTTAATTTCAGTTTACTTTATTTTGCTATCCTCACTTACATAAATGAACTATATAGTGTCCTGCACCCACTACTAAAAAATTATATCTGGTGTCTGAATAATTTTTGGTTTGACTGTATATTAGCACCATTTGTTGTTTGTTTTTGGATTTCTGGCCTGGAAACGGTGATGTGTGATGTCAGACTTACTGTAACAATGAGACTGAACAACTATCAGCCTTGTGCACTTCCTTGGATAGAAAGGGGTTATGTGCTACGTATTTAATCTTTCAAATAAGTCATGTATACTTGACAAATGAAAACTAGCTTGACTATGCAATAACCCGCAGTAGCTCCTTTATAACTGCACATGTAAACTGATTCTTATTGATTGGACTCCGATCATCTTTTGGAAAAGTCCTCAGCTTAGGGATTCACATAACTTTTCCACCTTGCACTGTGAATGTTCACACTTTGTGTGTTTTATAAAAGCATGAAAACATAGCACTGTTTTTCGTGTTATTCATTTAACCAGACTATTGTTGTTACTGAGGGTTCACATACTTGTTATTTGTAGCAATCATATGAATGATGCAACGCACTTTCAGTGTGTGTTTGTGTGTGTTGTGCAGGAAGGTGGCTCAATCGCAAGCTGACATCGTGACTACTTGTCATCCCATCAGTAGGTTTGATTAAGTGTTGTATTTGCGTGAGCTTATTATGACTATGCACATGCAAGTAGTCAACAGCGCTAATTGTTTTGGACATATCTGCTGCCCTTATTATAGGGATCTGAAGGGATTGAGAGGTCAGTGGCTGTGTGTGGGTTTTAATTGCGTTTGCATGTATTTGTGTGTGTGGGAGAGAAGGGTGACTGTGGGCATGTGCTTTGCATGTGTCGAGTGAGTTGTTTGTATATGAGTTGGTTTGTTTGTGTGTGTGAGGTGTAAGATGGAAGAAAGCAGGCTGAGTCACTGGTACTGCATTGGTAATGGGTGCTGGATAAGAGAAAGACAGGGAGGGAGGAAGGGAGGAAGGGAGGAAGGGAGGAAGGGAGGGAAGCCCACCCACTGCCTCAGAATCACAAAGAGCAAAAAAAAACATGGCGAGAAACTAGCTGGATATGCAAGAGAGGAGAGGGTGACGTGATGCTGTGGGGTGAGGGTGTTTGGATGGAGTGACCAAATGAGGCATGAAGATGACGCACTGTTTGATGGCTATTTCAATTGTGATGATGAAGATTGATCGCCCCTTATCACTGAGCTGTGTGTGCATCTGAACTCATCTAAAGTGTAAAAGAACAAAAAATCTTGTCCCTGTCTCTTTTTTTTCCCTCTCCTCCTCTTCCTGGGAAATGGAAAACAGTCAGCAGCACAGCACATTTTGTGAGAAACGCTTCACTTCCCCCTCAGTGCTGAAGGCCATTCATGAGCTGTGCAGCTCTTTGTATGCAAGAGTCTTTTGGTAAAATTCATTTCAAGAAATCTCGATTTGCATTAATGTTTGCACAACAATGTTGTTGCGGCAGCTAATGAACTATTTTTTATTATGATCAACAAGACTAGAATAGTTTATTTATGCAAACCATACAGTATAGTTTCACCATATTTTATTTCGTCTTTTTTTTTTTTTCTCCAAAAACTTAAATGGTTAGTTCGGCCAAAAATGAAAATTCTGTCATCATTTACCCACCCTCATGTTATTCCAAACCCGTAAGACTTATGTTCATCTCACAAGAACTAACCTTGTTGGTTAGCTCAAACATGCTGCGTAACACATTAGAATGAACCTCATATGAATTATTTTTACAATCTCTTTATGAACTTTTTGAAACGTCAAAGTGGTAGTTGTGTGGCCTGTCAATGGAGGGACAGAAATCTTAGATTTCGTTAAAAATATCTTCATTTGTGTTCAGAAAATTAACAAAAGTCTTAAGGATTTGGAACGACTTGAGGGTGAGTATATGATGACAGAATTTTCACTTTTGGGTGAACTATCCCTTTAAGTTGAACTGAATCACATGGGTTCATAAGAACAAAACTGTACATTGGTGCAAAATAATAGGAAGCCACTGGCTTTTTTATTAAATATAGTACTATATATACAGTATATACTATATATTACTTGTGCTTTAGAGCACTCTGACAAACATAATGTTTCCTAGCAAGCAGCAGATGCCTTGTCTTGATTGACAGTGTGACAATCATTGATGATAGATTTCAGAATGACCAGTGCAACATTTGAGATGTTATATGATGATTTGGCCTTATGACATTTTCTTCTTTGAGTGAATTATTCAGTCACATGCCTTGAGGCAAAGTTTTTTGATGTTCATCTATCAATTAATGTTTCCATTGTAATTTATGCACACACCTTTTTACCAAATCATAACCAAATCACTCTTTGGCTTGGTTTCACAAACATGGCTTAGTCTAAGCCAAGATTAGGCCTTAGTTCAATGAGGATATTTAACTAGCTTTTATAAATGTGCCGTAGAAAAAAAAACATTACTGGTGTGCATCTTGAGGCAAACAATGGCACCGACATATTTTAAGATACGTCAGTGCAAGTTGCTTTTAGTTAAAACAGCTCAAACATGCATTTTAGTCTGATACTATGCTTAAGCCTCGTCTGTGAAACCAGGGGAATATGTGATACCCCTAAATTCACATAAAAATACCTGGATGGAAACCTGGCTATAGTGTAAAGGTCCTATATCAATTATGAATTTCACTTTCCTAACAGCTATATCTCTCCAAATACGGCTGAGCCTGCAAAACACATAATTAGGCCCATTTCCCTTGAATACCTCCATGTCATGCCGCACTGAGCGCCTGCCACTGATGCCAAAAGCTGAACGCTGAGAACAGCACACTGAGAGTACACTGTGGAAAAAGAGGAGGAAAAAAGGACAACAATTACATGATTCATAGCAAAGAATGGAGGACATACTCAGAGACACATACTAAAATACATTTGTTATGTACTTGAAGTTAGTTAGGTTTGTACTCAAGAGATGAAATACAGTGAATGGTTGTGAGCTGTGATTGGCATCTCAGGAGAAACTTTATCTTTTAAAGCGTCTTATTGAATTCAACGCTGAAATAAATTGAGTTAACATTGTTAACTGTGGGTTTAGAGGCTTGTAAATGCATCTGTTGTCAGTTGATGGTGTAATCCTTTGAGCCTTGTCAGATTGTAGTGAATGTTAAAATATTCACTCTCCAGGATCATGGCTGAAAAAAAAAGAAACCCACTAGGTTTCCACTTATTGACACATATGAACATATTCTCTTTTGCAGTAAACAGTGCAGCTATAATCACGACTAGAGCAGACTGCTGTCCAAATTTCACAAATAACAGTAGCATATGATGACTAAGCGATCTTATAAAACTAGATTTTAAATATACAGTAAACAGATTGGTGTTATTGCCCTTCTGCGAGCTTTTTCTGAATGTATTATCTTTCTGTATCTTCAGCTTATTTATTTTTTTATTTTTTCATGTAGTCTTATGAACTAATTGAAGTCTTATTTTATGAGATATTTGACAAGTCCAATTTACTTATGATGGACACTGCATACAAATATTTCCATCAATATCTGCCCTTGTCTAACTTTACACCATAACTTAACTCTTTAGAAGTATTTGTGACACTGCAGAAAACCATGAATATATAACAGACAGTGATATGAATATTCCCTGCGATCATCTTTAGCTTGGCATACTTTGGCATGCTAAGCTTTGTTTGATTTTCAATCTTGAATCCTGTTTGCAGAGGGTCATATCCTCCCTGGGAGGAGCTCTTTGCTTTCTAATGCAAAATAAATGTCTACAGACCTGAAAGCCAAAAGTCTGGATCATGCATGTTAGACTTGAATTAAATTCAGTTTCACGGTCTTGTTGGTAATGTGCATTCCAGTGCCTTCTTTCAGGTAGGTGGCACGTGTCAAATTTATGTCCACATGAATGACCAGACAGAACATTGCCCAGAGCATCACACTCCCTCTATGCACCGGTTTGTGGTCATCCCACAGTTCATCCTGGTGCCATCGCTTCCCTAGGTAAATGGCGCACAGGTTAATAGCCGTCCATGTGACGTCCACTCTGACCAGTCTGCGGAGAGAAGAGTGTGATGCACTGTGTGTTGTGACACCTTCCTCCTTTAACACTCATTTTGTGTGACTTGTGCTTTCTGTTGCCTCGGACCAGACGGGAGAGCCTTCGTTGCCCTTGTGTATCGATGAGCCTTGGGTGTCCACCACCCTGTTGCGAGACTGTGGTTTGTCCCTCCTCGGACCACTGTTAGTAAATTAACACCACTGCTGACTGGAGCAACGCAAAAGCCTTGCCCTTTCAGAGATACTCTGACCCAGTCACCTTGCCATAACAATTTGGCCTTTGTCGCTCAGATCTTTATTCCTGCCCATTTCTCTTGCATCCAACACATTGATTACGAGAACTGATTGTTTGCTTACCATCTAATCTACCCATATCTTAATATGTGGCCTTATTAGGAGATGATGAGTGATATTTGCTTCACCTGTGATTTAATGGTTTGGCTCATATAGATAATTAAATAATTAAATTAAAATGTCCTCACTAGTCAGATGTCATAATATTTCACTATACAAGTGAGGACATTTGGCCCTCACAAGTATAGCCTGTACACATACCAATCCTGTGTGTGTGTGTTTATGTGCGTATATGTACAGTATGTGTGTATATATACATACACATACATACATACATTCAATTAAGATTCAATTAATCTTTATAAAATAAGTCCTCTTCTTTGTCCACAGTTATTTCCATTATAGGAACTCATCATTTTAAAATTCATAATTTTAAAAAATATTTCAAAGGATAGTTCACCGAAAAATGAAAATTACCCTATGATTTACTCAAGCCATCCTAGGTGTATATGACTTTCTTTTTCAGACGAATACAATCTGAGTTATATTAAAAAAATATCCTGGCTCTTTATAAAGCATTATAATGGCAGTAAATGGCAGCCCAAAAAAAAGCATCCATCCATTATAAAAGTAATCTACACGGCTCCAGCGGGTTAATAAAGGCCTTCTGAAGCGAATCGAGGGGTTTTTGTAAGAAAAATATCCATATTTAACACGTTATAAAGTCAAATATCTAGCTTCCAGTGGACCACCTTCCGTATTCAACGTAGCGTGAGCGTTTTGAACTGTGTCTATGGAACTGCGAGAGGCGTTACACTTTCTGCCTAAGTTGAATACGGAAGGCGGTCTGCCGGAAGCTAGATATTTTACTTTATAAAGTTTTAAATATGGATATTTTTCAAACCCATCGCTTTGCTTCAGAAGGCCTTTGTATGGATTACTTTTATAAGTAATATATATATTACTTTTATATATACTTTTATATACTTTTATATAGCTGTATGGATTACTTTTAGAGATGCATGTTTTTTGGCTTCAAATTTTGGGCTCCCATCATAAAGCTCGGAACAGCCAGGACATTTTTTTATATAACTCTAATTGTATTCGTTTGAAAGAAGAATGTCACATACACCTAGGATGACTTGAGGGTGAGTGAATTATGGGATAAATCTTCATTTTTGGGTGAACTATCCCTTTAATCTTGGCATTGCTTGACTGATCTCTCATTCATTTTTTCATTGTACAGCCTGCATAAAGATGGCTCTGGATGGTGATGACAGGAATGTTGCGTAACAGTTATAAAAGTTGCATCATCAGTATGGTTAGCGCAGAGTCAAATCTATACCATCTTCACAGAGAAGACATTTCTGTGTGTATGTATTTCGAGTTAAAGGCATGGTGTGTGACGGAGAAAAGTTCTCTTCACTTCCTGTTGATAAGGTGCGGAGGGCTGCTTGTTTGACATTTCCTCTCAGCAGCATTTATAACATATGCTGTCAGACCACTGATAAATGAAGAGAGCAGTCTGGGCCTTCTGCCTTAACATTCCTAATTCTGTTTTAATAATGGAAATTAGACAAAGTACAGCTAGTATTTTTTCTTCATGGTCTTGATGGAAACAACAAAATTAAGATGTGATATTAATCTTAGGTCATTTATAACATGAAGTCATCTAATCCCTTGAGATCTCATCCCATCTCATTCATCAGAATTATTCATATGAAATGAGGTTTACTAAATGCTGTTAGTCATATTTGATGCACTTATATGAAACATTATAATATGAAATGCCAGTGATAATGACACTGTGATCAAAACTATTCAAGGACACTGTTGAATTTCATTTTACAAAGAGGCTGTAGCACATATAACATTTTGATACTTTTTTAAATTTATTTTTATTTTTTTAATTTTGTCAGTTTCATTTTATCAATATGCAGGCCTCATTCAGAACTATTTTTAAAGAGGTCAATCGGGCAAGAAAATGACACATCCCAGAGGACCAGATCTGCCGCTGGATAGAGCTCACATCCGCCCAAGATGTTTCATATCTAACTCTCTAGATCTCTAATTCCAAACCATTCTCTATTCTTAGTCTTTGGGGACTGAAGTTATGTTGTCATTACACTGAGAACTGGAAAAAGTGGATTCCCAAAAAGATATTAAGCAGCAAAACAGTTTTCTGCATGTTTTTGAGCACTGAATCAGTATATTAGAATGATTTCTGAAGGATCATGTGGTAATGACTGCTTTTTTAATTCTTTTATTATAATAATATTTCACATTATTATTGTTTTTCTGTATTTCTGGTCAAGTAAATTCATCCTTGTTGAGTAAAGAAATTTCTTTGAAAAACATTTTAAAATCATACATAACCTTTTGAACGGTAATATACTGTACTGTACTTTACAATCTGTTTTATTCAGTGGAATGGAAACACTCTTTACCCATGGCCTCAATGCTTAATCCTTGTCACCAAGACAGCCACAAGACAGAGTTCATACCTCTTTAGTTGTTAGCTGGATGTTTAGTTTGGACTGTGCAGATGATCCTGCTGTACCATGAGAGTAGAGAAAGGCGAAGTTCTTTTCAGTGTGGTGTACAAGCTGAGCGTTACCTTAAACACAGAGGAAGATAGATTAGAGTTCTGCCAGAGTTGAGGAAAAAGGAGGAATAGAGTGAAAAATGTCCAATGATCTCAACCAAATTGACACATTGATGCATCTTATTTGCTGCTGCCTTTTAGGGATATGTTGTGACTGTGTCAAATGATTCTGTCCAAAGCTGCACAGCAAACACAGCATTTATTATAACGAAAAATGTTTATGATGTTGTGTCTGTTCTTGTTGTTTACGAGTGCAGCTTTTACAAAAGAGCAGCTTAATGCTAAAATGCTAAAAATTGTTTTTTTTTAAGCTGTCTTAGAGATTTCCACATAGAGGAGAAAGAGCAAGAGTTTGATAGTAATGTAACAGCTGTTTGGCTTACTTTAAAAAGGAAATCCTATGTATAACAAAACACCTAGCAACAACACTGAGACTTTTTAGATATATTCCTTTGTGTCCACAAAATGGAGAAAGTAAGTCATACAGGTTGGGAATTACATGGTGAAAACTGCTTTCTCAGTCAGCTTACAGTGAATTAGTGCTGTACACAATGTGCTATCTGACCGATTTATAAATAGATGAGCTGCATCATTAAAGGGGTCATATGTTGAGCAACTATTTCCCCGATCTTGTGAGATAAAAGAGTTGTTATATGAAAACATACAGTGCTGTGACTTTCAAAACTCAAAGCTTCCTCCACAATGAAAAAAAGATGATATTGAACATTAATAATATATGACGACTCACATTTACTTCTCAATGATGCTTATACGGTGTTCAGAAAAAAAGCATTTCCTTATTCTGTTAGATTAGACAACATTAGAAAAGATCAAACAATGTCCCTGATCTTTCCCATCTAACATTTCAGGGTGTACTGTGATAATATTTATGAACCTGTCATTATATTTCACATTTTGTATGTGAAAAATAATTCATCTTAAACACACAGCAGAAAAAGGCACGTTTAAAGGGATAGTTCACACAAAAACTCTGTCATCATAAACTCGCCCACAAGTTGTTCCAAACCTGTATGAGTTTCATTCTTCTGCTGAACACAAAAGAAGATATTTTGACGAATATGGGTAACCAAACAGTTGATGGGGCCCATCAACTGACATTCTTCAAAATATCTTCTTTTGTGTTTAGCAGAACAAAGAAATTCATACAGGTTTGGAACAACTTGTGGGCGAGTAAATGATGACAGAAATCTTCATATTTTGGGTGAACTATCCCTTTAATTCCAATGTTGAGAGAAAGGGTGTAAAGTACATGAAATTTAAATAATGGATGTCTTTGTTGCAACATTGTAAGTGGACCTCAGGGAGAAAAAGTAAATGAAAAAAAGTGAAAAGTAAACACCTGTTTTTTTCTGTGGTTATAAGGGTAAACAAAATGATTGTATCGTGACCTGTATATCGATATAATATTGTAATGCTGGTCCCTCCTTAATGGTTGCTATGCTGACCGTAAGGGAGAAGAAAAGACATTCACTGAAGTGGCTGTTGGTTCCTTATTGGTTATTGCAAATGATATGACCGAAGAAACGGAGCGAGAGCGAGAGAGAAAGAAAGTGGAAATAGGATAAAGGAAATGAGTGACAAAGAGTACATCAAATTAAAATCGAGACTAAGAGAAGATTAGAGGCATTTTAAGAGATCCTTGAACCACACAAGCTAGCAACAAGTTGACAGGTGTGTATACTCTGTTCAAAAGCCAGAGTGTGATTCACTAATCACTTGGACATGATCCCTCCTTTGGGTACTTCATCAAGGGGGAACTTCAAGATCAGTCGCCCATGTGAGCGTGCTCTGCTCATAGGGCAGGTAATCAAAGGGAGGTAGAGTGTAATTAGAGAGTCAGATCTGTTTCCTATAAGTCCCATGCAGTCTCTGGAGCTTTGACAGATAAGCTGATGACTTCTGCACAATAAATCTCAAGGTTTTCAATCACAAAGAAATTAGGTCTAATTAGATACCTCGGGGATGAATATAGACATTCATTTTGCTGAGTTTGTTTTTCAAAACTCTGGAGCTTTAAAATAAAGACACATTCATATTTCGTGAACCAGGAAAAGTATGTAAAATATGACTGACCATGGGCATATTTTCATCCTTTATTTCTCACTGTTGTGTACTTTCTTTATTTTGGTATTCTTTTGTTTTAGCTCCAGTTGTTGTGAAGCGTCCTTGCTTTTGTGAAAGGTGCAATAGAAATGAAAATGATTTAGCCTCTTTAACATTTAAATTAAATGTCTTTTATGCAACTTGCTTATTTAATGCTTATTGTTTTGTATTTGACTTTTCTGACAAATAATAAATCTTTTGTTTGACTGTTGACTTTATACAAACCTGATTCCAAAAATTTGGGACACTGTACAAATTGTGAATAAAAAAGGAATGCAATAATTTACAAATCTCATAAACTTATATTTTATTCACAGTAGAATACAGATAACATATCATGTTGAAAGTGAGACATTTTGAAATGTCATGCCAAATATTGGCTCATTTTGGATTTCATGAGAGCTACACATTCCAAAAAAGTTGGGACAGGTAGCAATAAGAGGCCGGAAAAGTTAAATGTACATATAAGGAAACAGCTGGAGGACCAGTCTGCAACTTATTAGGTCAATTGGCAACATGATTGGGTATAAAAAGAGCCTCTCAGAGTGGCAGTGTCTCTCAGAAGTCAAGATGGGCAGAGGATCACCAATTCCCCCAATGCTGTGGCCAAAAATAGTGGCGCAATATCAGAAAGGAGTTTCTCAGAGAAAAATTGCAAAGAGTTTGAAGTTATCATCATCTACAGTGCATAATATCATCCAAAGATTCAGAGAATCTGGAACAATCTCTGTGCGTAAGGGTCAAGGCCGGAAAACCATACTGGATGCCGGTGACCTTCGGGCCCATAGACGGCACTGCATCACATACAGGAATGCTACTGTAATGAAATCACAACATGGGCTCAGGAATACTTCCAGAAAACATTGTCGGTGAACACAATCCACCGTGCCATTCGCCGTTGCCGGCTAAAACTCTATAGGTCAAAAAAGAAGCCATATCTAAACATGATCCAGAAGCGCAGGCATTTTCTCTGGGCCAAGGCTCATTTAAAATGGACTGTGGCAAAGTGGAAAACTGTTCTGTGGTCAGACCAATCAAAATTTGAAGTTCTTCTTGGAAAACTGGGACGCCATGTCATCCGGACTAAAGAGGACAAGGACAACCCAAGTTGTTATCAGCGCTCAGTTCAGAAGCCTGCATCTCTGATGGTATGGGGTTACATGAGTGCGTGTGGCAGGGGCAGCTTACACATCTGGAAAGGCACCATCAATGCTGAAAGGTATATCCAAGTTCTAGAAGATTCAAGATTCAAGAGTTTTATTTGTCACATACACAGTTATATACAGAATATACAACCGGCAGTGAAATGTAAACAGGTCCGCTCACAGTTAAAAACACAAGGAGGAAATTATAATAGAAATAGGATAAAAAATATATATATATCTGTAGAATTATAAATAATCAAGTCAAGTAGAAGAAAAAAGTAAAAAAAAATAAGAATAAAGAAGTGGAATAAAATAAGTGAAGTAAACTGTGCAGTGAGTAAACTGTAGACTTATAAATATGTGGTTAACAAATGTATAAAGAGTATAATGTGCAAACAGGTTTATAACAGGTTGTTACACAGTAACAACGAGAACAGAAAGTGCAGTGCAATGTCAGTATGTTTATCCTGAAGTGAAGTCACGTGGTGTTAAGTGACTGAGTTCAGGAGTCTAATGGCCTGGGGGAAGAAGCTCCTCCTGAGTCTCTCAGTTTTGGCCATCAGGCTTCGGAAGCGCTTACCAGATGGCAGCAGCGTGAAATGAGGGTTTGCAGGGTGATTAGAGTCCTTGATGATCTTAGTAGCTCTACCTTTGCAGCGTTTGATGTAGACGTCCTGCAGAGACGGGAGAGCTGACCCTGAGATACGCTCGGATAAGCGCACGACTCTTTGCAGGGCTTTGCGGTCGTGACTGGTGCTGTTCCCATACCACGCTGTGATGCACTGAGTTAATACACTTTCTTTCGCCCCTAAATAGAACGTTTTCAGGATACCTGGTGAAACCCTGAATTTCCTCAGCTGGCGCAGGTGGTACAGTCTTTGCCTGGCTTTTTCACCTGTGTCTGAATGTGAGTAGTCCAGGTCAGGTCCTCGGAGATGTTTACACCCAGGTACTTGAAGCTGCTCACTCTCTCTACTGGTGATCCGCTGATCATGAGAGGGGAGTATGTCTGTTGCTGTCTCTTCCTGAAGTCCACAATCATTTCTTTGGTCTTGCCAACATTCAGAGAGAGACAGTTGTCCTGGCACCATGATGTTAGATGCTCCACCTCATCCAAGTATGCCGTCTCATTGTTGTTGGAAATGAGGCCCAGGACAACAGTATCATCAGCAAATTTGATGATAGAGGTGGAGCTGTGTGTGGACAAACAGTCATGCGTGTAGAGTGAGTAGAGCAGGGGACTCAGGACACAGCCCTGTGGAGGTCCCACACTCAGGGTGATGGAGGTGGAGGTGGACTGGCCTATTCTCACCACCTGAGGCCTGCCAGTGAGGAAGTCCTCAATCCAGTGGCAGAGAGAAGGATTCAGGCCGAGATCCAGGAGTTTGGAGGTTAGCTTGATGGGAACTATGGTGTTAAAGGCTGAGCTATAGTCAATAAATAGCAGCCTTACGTAGTTCCCACTTTTGCTGTCGATGTGAGTGAGGGAGGAGTGGAGGACATGAGAGATGGCATCTTCAGTCAATCTATTGGGACGATAGGCAAACTGAAGAGGGTCCAAAGTGTCAGGAATGAAGGCGCAAATGGTGTTTTTAATGAGTCTCTCAAAGACCTTCATGACTATAGATGTGAGAGCCACTGGACGGTAGTCATTTAGGCAAGAGGGTTTACTGTTCTTAGGGACAGCGATGATGGTGGATTTTTTGAAGGAGGTGGGGACCACAGATGTAGCGAGGGACTCATTAAAGATGGATGTAAACAACCCGGCGAGCTGATCAGCACAGGACCGCAGAACACGACCTGAAATACCATCCGGGCCAGCAGCTTTCCTGACGTCCACACGCTTGAGTGCCCTCCGAAATTCATCCTCCGAGACAGAGATCACGAGGTTGTTGCTGCTCTGAGTAATTCCCTCTGACGCGCCACTTGGCGGAGTCGCGTTGCCGCGGTTACAGTCAAAGAGAGCGTAGAAAGAGTTTAACTCATTCACAAGCGACGGATCAGTGCTCACCTCTGCAGAGGATTTAGATCCAAAAGAGCAGATGGACCTCAGACCCTGCCACATGCGCCGGGAGTCGTTGAGTTGGAAATGAGACTCCACTCTGTCTTTATAACGGAGTTTTGCGGCTTTAACTGCATGCCGCAGAGCATAGCAGGACAATCTGTATTCAGTCATGTTCCCTGTTAGGAGACCGGCGTTGTAAGCGGCAGTGCGTGTGTTCACTGCAGCGCGGATTGAATTGTCCACCCACGGTTTCTGATTTGAGAAGGACGTTATTGTTATTGTTTGTGTGGCTTTCTCTGTAAGCGCGTTGATGAAGCAAAGCGCCACATCTGTGAACTCGCTGACGTCAGCTGAACTCGCTCGGAACATGTCCCAATCCACATCATCAAGAGCTGCCTGTAGTGCGGTCTCTGAAGAACAACATATGCTCCCATCCAGACGTTGTCTCTTTCAGGGAAGACCTTGCATTTTCCAACATGACAATGCCAGACCACATACTGCATCAATTACAACATCATGGCTGCGTAGAAGAAGAATCCGGGTACTGAAATGGCCAGCCTGCAGTCCAGATCTTTCACCCATAGAAAACATTTGGCGCATCATAAAGAGGAAGATGCGACAAAGAAGACCTAAGACAGTTGAGCAACTAGAAGCCTGTATTAGACAAGAATGGGACAACATTCCTATTCCTAAACTTGAGCAACTTGTCTCCTCAGTCCCCAGACGTTTGCAGACTGTTCTAAAAAGAAGAGGGGATGTCACACAGTGGTAAACATGGCCTTGTCCCAACTTTTTTGAGATGTGTTGATGCCATGAAATTTAAAATCAACTTATTTTTCCCTTAAAATTATACATTTTCTCAGTTTAAACCTTTGATATGTCATCTATGTTGTATCCTGAATAAAATATTGAAATTTGAAACTTCCACATCATTGCATTCTGTTTTTATTCACAATTTGTACAGTGTCCCAACTTTTTTGGAATCGGGTTTGTATGACATTTGCTAATGTAACTGAACTTGCTCTAAGGTGATGCACAACAAGGCTTCTGGGAGGTGAGTGGCATCTTTAATACAGTAGGCTATGTCTATAGTATCAACTATTTTAAGAAACAATCATAGGATTGATGTTAAATTCTACATTTAATGCTTTGCTACATGGACATACAGTAATAGTGGTCATGATTCATTCAGAATGAATTCATGTTTCAGTTGCATTCTTTTTAGTTGCTCAGTTGGTGTGCTGCACATTTCTTTGCTCCTTTTTATCTGTCTCTCCTCCTGTTTCTAAAAGGCCCTTTGCCTTTCTTCTTCCTTATTTCTTCGGTAGTGCAATGTGCCTTTGTTTACACCCCAAAAAATAAAAATAACACTGGCCAGCTTAAGCAGCTTTGGCATTGTAAATCAAGACTAGCCTGCTCTCAAAATCGATATCTACCAAAGTCTTTTCTTTACCACTGGGCTGTTCTGACAGTAGGAGCTGAGCTATCAATGACACCAGCTCCAATTCAATCTCTCTCTCTCTCTCTGCACTTCTCATTCACTTTTTGCATCAAAGATTTTGCCTGGCCTAACTCTTATTTTTTCCTGAGCCACCCTTTTCCCACTTCATCTGTGGGATAGAATTTGGTTTATTCTCTCTCTCTCTCTCTCTCTCTCTGTCTTTTACAGAGTCTTACTTGTCTATTCCTTCTCGTATTTTTGTTTGTGTGTTTACCTTTAGTATGAAAACAGACTCCAGTAGGCCTATAATGAATGGACAGGTTGAACAGCTGCTTAGCATCACAGCATTGATCCAAATCTCTTTTTTGTCACAGTGACAAATAATATGTGAATAAGAGCAAGTTGTCATTTGCTAACTGTTGTAATCTGATGTGAGTGACAGGTTGCTGGACAATTATTGCCCAGTCATTGTGCCGGTGTACACATTTTTCACATTTCCGGGGTTTTCAGAAGCGGAAGTCATTATAGTTGGGTTAGCTTCTATAGCAATGAACAGAATTCACCTCTATTCTCTCTTTTTTCCTCCTCTGGCCCCTCTGAGATTAATCTTGAATAGTCAGAAGTGTAGTTTGATAATCCAAAAACATTACATTGTCACACGAAAAGTACAGATGAGATCAAGCGATCATCATGTTCTGGAGTACAGTATCACTCATTGAAGGTTGCTCATTGTTTTTTCTCTGAGAGGATAATTACTTTGATTCAGAGTAACACTTAAGGTGCTGCACGCATGCTTCCTCCTGCACCATATTACGTACCTCCTGATGCGATTAATTAACTCTGATTTAATTTACATCTCTAGACTTGTTTGGTGCAGAGTTTATCATGATGTTCTTTTCCTGTTTAATGGAGGTGCATTTTAGTGGGCAATGCATTATGAATTAACAGTACATTTCTAGTAATGGTTCCCCACGCAATACACCATCCTTCCCTCTTTTGCTTTTGCTGTTTTGCTAATACTTTACATCACTCTGTGGTTTATATTTGCATTGAACATTAGTGCATCTGCTGAAGCACTGACAGCCCTTATTACAATGCCTCATGTCTGACAGACCTTTCACACAGTGAGTGATAACTCTGCAAGGGCTGTGATATGATGTGCTAGGAAGTGGAAGTAGTGGACTGGAACTATAGAATGACACACATAACATTTTTAAATATACTGTCACATTTGGAAGCTACGTATTTTGGAGGCATAAAATGATGATATTTGTTTGTAAACATTCTTAACTTCCTCTACAAGAACCAGTATCAGCAGCTTCTGGGAAATAATGTCATTTGCAATGGATTGAAATGAATAAGATCATCACAATGAGATGAGAGCAAAAGTTATGTTTAGTGATGTCACTTGAATAGGCCACCTGGCGGACTGGCATTTTAACAGTCAACAACTTTCACTGCATAGTAATTGATTCATTATAGACTGTTTCATTCCATTAGGCGATGAATGATAGATGAAGATTGGCAAAGCACTGAGATGTGACTCTTTTGTGCAAGTATAATATGTAGCAAGAAAAGACAGATATGTTATGAAATGTTTATGTGTTTTGACACTGACATTTAAATGTTCATATCTGCACAAAAGCCACACCTTTTCAGTCAGGCAATGTTAATATAACTGAAAAAGAAATGCTATTCAATTCTTCTCTCTAGATTTTCTTTTGATCACTGTCAAAAAACATTCCTTGGCATTGTGATTGGCTAAAATAGATATTAGATGTGATTGGATTGCACATAATTGTTACTCTGCAATTCAGACAAACCTCTTTTTCTTCCTCCTCCCCTTTCCCCCCCTCATCTTTTATTCCCGTCAGGCAGACTGGCAGACGGCGCATTGGCATCCCCTGGTACCATCCTGTGAAATGACTACTGCGTCACAGATGTAATGTGCTTGGATTCTGTGTGTGTAACAGGAAGAGAGAAAGGAAGATTAAGTGCATTGTATTTGATTGGGACGGAGTGTAGGGGATGCTAGCACGGGCAGTCTCTCTCTCTCTCTCTCTCTCTCTCATTCTTTCTTTCTTTCTTTCTTTCTTTCTTTCTTTCTCTCTGTCAGGTGCAGCTGCTGCAGTCTGGGGATTAGTCTCACTCCAGATCTCCTTGAGTCAAAGTCAATGAAGATACCGCAGTACTGTGCGGCTTTTTCCCATCACGGCACAGCCGATGGGCGCAAAATGTCACTTATTACTTGCAGTTTATTTTATAACAATAATTTGGCATTATTGTGTATCTTTAAAATTGATGGCAAATTGGTAGATTCATTTTTTTACACAGGAAAGAGGGAGCAGAATGGAGAGAGAGAGAGAAGAGCATCCCTTTTGATAGAAACAATGTATGTCTTAATGGTATACAAAAAAGAAAATTAAGTGTATTTAGGAACTGATTTCCATAATGCAAAGTGATGGTGAGACCAGCCAGGCTTGAAGGCAAATGCAGCTGGGAGGCGCACAAACCCGAGTGGAAAATTTGGTGTCTGAAACTGTAACTCGCACAGACATCCATTGTATGCCAGTGTGGTAAAATAGTCAGGGAAAAGGGGGAAGGATTTCCTTTCCGTAAGGACTTTGGCATTCAAGGATTTCCCTTCTATTTTTTCTCATTTAGGGGGAGGGTGGATTGGGTTTGATGTCAAATATATAATGGTCACACTGATTTTATGCGAGCGCCCATGGTGAAATTGTGTAGTCAAATAAAATGGACACATCAAACCTTAAGTTTTGCTATCAATGTGTAGGAATGAGACTAGCTTTGTTCATCACAAAGGTTCTGAACTGACAGAGGAGAGAACTGTCCTGTTACAACTGTCAACAAAATTAGATTTCTGCAGCTTCATGCTGAGTCATTTAAGATTGCGAGTCTGAAAGAGACGCATCACCCCGATGCTAAACCTGTATACTGTAAATGGGAAGCGGCCACTGATGTCCTATTAACATTCCTTTTTAACAAGGCAATCTGATACATCAATTTGTATTAGCGTGCTGCCTCAAGCCACTGGCTTAACCCGAGAAGACCTCTATCCAACTCTATGTGGACTCAAGAAGGGAGTCAATATCTGAATTGATCAAGTGCAGAAAGTGGTCTGAATACTGATCACCATTGTGGTACGATGATGACTAAAGTAGGCTCTTTTCGAGTTAAGTTTATGAAAAGCCAGAAGTGTATCTTCTGAGAACATCATTATTGAGTAGGGCTTTTGCCCTTTGCTTCTGATCTGAACATAATGATGAAAGTTATGTTTTCAGTGGTGAAAGCTGGTCCTAGATCAGCACACAAAGCTTCTGTCTAAACAGAGCTCCTGTACTTTACTGGAAGCTGATTATGACCTGGATAGGTGGAAAGAGACCAGGGCCATTTTGAGATAAATATAGTCCTCAAAAGCACATTGTGTTCTAGAGGCAATTGGTTTAAAGTAGGGTATCGCCAGTACTCTCTGAGAGGGCTTTGTTAAGACAGAGTTACTCTGCAGAAGCGTAACTATAGGAAGATCTATATGTGACCAGAGCATTTCTATATTTTAATTTGTAGCGTACCCTCATTTCTTCTTGTGTACCGGCACTTCTCACACGTTGCCGTGATGTGATGATACTCTGACTGCTCACCCCATCACACATCGATGCATTTACATGGCTTTAACCAGCAGATGTGCTCAGTATGCAACGTTTTCGAGCGTTTTGAAACAGTGAATCAAAAAGACTCACTTTTCCCATCACTACTGTCATATGCTGATTACCTACACAATGCTGAAACAAATACTAAACCCTAACCCATTAGTTCTCAACATGGGGGTCAGGGACCACTATAGGGCGCCTCAGCAAACTTTCAATGGGCACTCAAGATTACTTAAAATGTTTTAATCTAAAACAGTTAAACATCAATATCTCTTATTTTAATTTACCTTCAGTCTTTTGGAATTTACTTATTTTAATTGATTTATTTCTTTACTTATATGATCATTTTTAACTTTAACTTTTTAACTGTGAATTTTTAAATATTGCTGTAGACAGAGGGGGGGCATTGAAGTCATAAAGTTTGAGAACCACTGCCCTAACCCTACATGTTTCGCAGGTAGCACTTCCTGATAAATTGCATTACTCTCTGTCACTATCCATAATATTTCTGAACTCAAAACTGAATCAATGCAGGCTGAATGTTTCTTTAAAGTGACATAAAGTTGAAACCGACTTTGGGGCGGGGGATGAAAAGAGACCAGTGAGGGGCAGGGGGGAGGTTGGTGGAATTGAACTCAGGTTCAGACCAAGCAATCAAAGTATCAAACCAATGTGAAAACAATCTGAGAGGTGAAAAGCCAAGCCAGATGGGGCTGCCACTGCCAGCTTCATTTGTGATGCCAGCTTTGACCTACCTCATTTTCCCAAAGATTTCCTATCACTTCTGCAGGCAAGGATGATGTAACCTATAAAGTTTCTTGTTTTAACATGAGTTTAGCAGTGTATATTTTCTATATATAGGCATTGCACAGGGACAGATGAGAAACTATGAGCCAGGAAAGAACTGGAGCACCTTGTTCTAAATGTATCTCCCCCTCTGTACACTGCTGCGATAATAATGTTTTTCTTTTAAGACAGCTCTCCATGCTTTACGACTGAATTATTGGATGACAATTTTGCAGTTTGCAATATTAGTAAATGTTTTGATTCAGACAAAATGCAAAAGTTTTATAATCTATAAACAAAATAAATTGCTAAACTTACTCGCATTAACACTGTATTGCTCTGTGGTTTCATTCACCGTGGATATTTTTATTTCATATATAACGGCCAGTTAATGGTTAATATATTCTAGATATATTACTCAGAGCGAGGCAATCTTCACACAAGTTTAAGCTGTGACGGTTTGACAAGCTCACAGATGACGCGCTCGGAGGATCTCACAGTCACCACGAGAGCTTTCTTCATCCACGACAAACTGCTCACCGTTTCATTCTCCTCCTGATACGGAAATTAGTTTGGCGCAGTTCTCGATTACGGCGGTTTGTCTTTTTAATGCACATACCGCGAACGTGAGCCGCCTTTCACTTCTCTCAGGTAACGCGAGCCAATAAGCGCTCGCGGACGGTGCTCAAACAAGCGAGCTCACGGAAAAAGAGGCGGGAACCTCGCGCACCTTCAGAGGACGCGGAGCGCGTGCGCGCGCATTCACATCGCTCGAGCTCACACAGCTTCACGGGCTCCTCAAACCGGCGGCTTGCAGAAGGGGCAGGTGGACGTCTGCGCAGACTACCACCTCCACTTGGCGGTCTGAAAGCACCTCGGTGGACATTTAGGCACTTCTCACAGCCCGTACGTGATCTCGGTGTCATTTGTCACAAATACATGCCGTTCAAGAGCTCGTAGTAAACAGTTCCTCGAGATGGAAAACGCCCACACTAAATCTGCATCAGAAGTTTTAGCAAACTTCGGTGTGAACGAAAACACTGGACTCACGCTGGAACAAGTGAAAAATAATTTTGAAAGATATGGACCTAACGGTGAGTAACCTCTCATGTATTTACCTGGCCGTGTTTAAGTGTGTACTCGTGCCGGCGGAGTTGAGCATACGCAGAACACGCGTTTCCTACAGCGGAAGAAAGTTATTCTCCACTATAGGGTGCCTCGTAGGCTTTTGTCTCCCTTATATTATAAGAAATAGCTGGAGAGGATGAGATGCCAGCATGGTGAGGTCCACATTGCTGATGAGGTCTCCGAAATGATGAATTGTGATGCAGTCTCTCTTAAGTTTTGGACTTTTACTAAGAGTAACCTTGAAACATGATGCTTTGTGTTATAAATAATCCTGACAATGAGGAAAAAACTCTTGATTTCATAGATGGTTTGATCATGTATAATGAAGTCATATCTGTTCAGCCTCTATTTTATGAGGTGGGACATTATGACCAATGAGACCGGCATTTTCCAGTCACCCTCTTTTATTACCCTTAGTTTGAATTCAGGCAAATCCAGAGTGATTGGAGCTCTGTAATATACCTGGTCGTGAGCCTTCGAATGGAAAACCTTCTGCTGAGGTGTCTTAGTGCACCGGCATTATGTTGTAGGCCTACTGAGATGCAAGTGTCCATGTCCTGCAGGATTTCAAACACCCCTCATTAATAAGCCACCAGCTCCCACACTCAGAACTGTTTTGGCTTGAGCAGGGAATAGCCGTCCTTTGAAAGGGAAATATTGTTTCAAGAGATAGAGAGTGAGATAATGTGCCAGTGACCAGCATTATAGAACTTGAGAAACCTGTTTTCTACTTCCTCAGTGAGACAAAATGTTCATATAGAAACAGTGCGCATCAGGTTACGTTGCCCTACTACTACTGCTGTTTGTTTCAGAGTACACCTTAAAAAAGCTTTCTTTTATTTATTTTTTTGTTTGTTGCACAAGACTGTACTGTACTAAATTATTATGCTTATAATATTTCATTAAGGGATGTGAGTTTCTCTTAAGAATAGTGGCACAAGCTGTGCATTTACATTTCCCTGTTGTAATAGCCTAAATGTGATGAGAATATAATGTTTCTTTCTGTCATCTAAAGGAAGCTTTATTTGTTCAGTTCGCATCGCGTGATTTATTTTGCAGGGTTGATTAGTTGAGTAGTATATAATGACATGGACAAGCATGAAAGACTCTGCGTTTGTCCCATACAGTATGTCATGGTTTTGATAGCATTGCCCAGACGAACACTCACTTCTTTCTGTCAAAGTTTCACTGATATCTCATCGTATCTGCAGTACACTTGACAGCAGTGGCTCTGAACAATTCCCAGTGCAGATTTAATACTATTTTTTATTTTTTTTTGTCTGAATTTTTTTCTATCTCTCAGTTTAGCCTATCATTGTTGCTTTGTGGTTCCACACCCAGAGTCATATCAAACTCTATAACAGAATTTGCGCTTTGACACGTGACATGTTTTCCACTACAGCACTTTTGTTCATACAATAACCGCTCAGCATAATATTCAAATTAGAATGGCGACACTTCCAAATGAACATACAGTAACAGAAGATCATATCAACTATCATTTTATTACGAAATGAACATGAGCTGCGACAACCCATCACAGATTAATAAAGAATCCCAATTGCATTTGATCTCCCTGCAGAATCTAATGCTGCATAAGCACATCGTCCCGTGACTTTCCACTTGGGTCAGTGAATGCAACTGACTCATTAACTCATTACATACACACTCAGCAACACTCAACTTTAACTGGGTTGTCTTTGTCGTAGAAGACTACTCTCAGTAACCCCACACTAGATGTTTGAAGGAGGTTCCTCTTTAAGATGGACAAAGATTATTTAATTGATCCCCAGAAAACGTCTAGTACAACAACTCCAACCACAGAAACATGCAATATACAATACAGGATGCAAGATACAATAACACGATACAATATTTGTGTGGTGGTTTGTGTCTGGCTGGTGTTTTGTAACATGATTTGGTTGAGATCATAGCCTGAGGCCGACTTTTACTTAGTGGAAAAGTAACATCTTGTTGTAGATGATGTGTCTCTCACTTTGAGCCATCAACTTCCTGTTTGACATGCAGCTGAATGCCGCAGGGAATACCCTTTCCTCTTTGACCTGTTTAACATTTTTTTTTTTTTTTTTTTGTATCTGTTTGTAGTCTTATTTGTATTTTTGTGTATGTATATCTGCTTTCAGAATGCATTAATAAGTTGTGTTATCTTAAGTTGATGTTATGCTTTAGTGACCGCCGTTGTAATAAACAGTAATGCTTTTTGACGTTTGTTTCATTTCAGGTAATTAACTAATTTGCCTTTGTTCTCTGATGCAGTTTTGTCTCACTGCGTTGTTTATATGCATTTTGTGTATGTAACAGTGTGCTTTTGTCCAAAGCCTGTGTGTTTGTTTTGTGTGTGTGTGTGGGTGGGAAATGCTCCAAACCCTTTTGAGATTCTGACACGCTGGCACGTTGTTAATGCAGGCGGACAGGAGGTTTTGTTTACCATTAAGCCATTAATCATTATTGTATATTACCGCTCACATTTTTTCCCCTAGAGGTTATTCTGACACAGGCTTTTGCAGGATGCATCTGAAACCTAACATCAGAATTCCTCAGAAAGTATCTCCCATTCCACTCTTTTTGGTCTGTGGGAAACCCCATGAAAAGTTAAGTTACAGCATGCTTTAAGATATAGCAACATTCCTTGAAATGATATATGACTGGCTAGAACATCCTACAGATTAGGCATAACATATCAATAACAGTATACTGTAAATGGATTTGCAGTTGTACTTGCACTGTAAATGTTTGAACTTCCTTAAAAGTAGTGTTTTAGGGATACACTGTATTGCCAAAAGTATTGCTCATTGAAATCAGGTGTTCCAATCACTTGCATGGCTACAGGTGGAAAGCACCTAAGCATGCAGACTGCTTCTACAAACATTTGTGAAAGAATGGGTCGCTCTGAGGAGCTGAATTCAAGCGTGGTTGTCACCCGTGCAATAAGTCCATTGTGTAATTTCCTCAAATGTTAGTGGTATTATAACAAAGGGAAGCAAATGGGACCAACAGCAACTCAGCCATGAAGTGGTAGGCCACGTAAAATCACAGAGCAGGGTCAGCGCATGCTGAGGCACACAGTGCGCAGAAGTCACCAACTTTCTGCAGAGTCAATAGCTACAGACCTCCAAACTTCATGTGGTCTTCAGATTAGCTCAAGAACACTGCGTAGCGAGCTTCATGGAATGGGTTTCCATGGCTGAGCAGCTGCATCCAAGCCTTACATCACCAATTTTTTGCAATGCAAAGCATCGGGTGCAGTGGTGTAAAGCACACCACTGCTGGACTCTAGAGCAGTGGAGATGAGTGACGAATCACGCTTCTCTGTCTGGCAATCCGATGGACGAGTCTGGGTTTGGTTGTTGCCAGGAGAACGATACTTGCTTGACTGCATTGTGCCAAGTGTAAAGTTTGGTGGAGGGAGGATTATGTTGTGGGGTTGTTTTTCAGGGGTTGGTTTGGCCCCTTAGTTCAAGTGAAATGAACGTTTAATGCTTCACCATACCAAGACATTTTGGACAATTTCATGCTCCCAACTTTGTGGGAACAGTTTGTGGATGGCCCCTTCCAGTTCCAACATAACTTTGGACCAGTGCACAAAACAAGGTCTATTAAAAACATGGATGAGCGAGTTTGGTGTGGAGGAACTTTTTCCTCAACCTGATAGAACACCTTTGGGATGAATTAGAGTGGAGACTGCGAGCTAGGCCTTCTCGTCCAAGATCAGTGCCTGTCCTCACAAATGCGCTTTTAGAAAAATGGTCGAAAATTCCATAAACATACTCCTAAACCTTGTGGAAAGCCTTTCCAGAAGAGTTGAAGCTGTTAAAGCTGCAAAGGGTGGGCCAGCTCCATATTAAATCCTACATATTAAGAATGGGATGTCATTAATGTACATGTAAAGGCAGGCGTCTCAAAACTTTTGGCAATCATCATTTATTTACTAATTTTCCAAACCCTTGACTATGACTCACTATGACTTTTTTTAAAAAAAATTTTAATTTTTTTTTAATTTGGAACATAAAATTTATATTTTGAGAACTGTCACATACATTGGAAGTCAATGGCAACCGAAATGGTTTGGTTAGCAACATTCTTCAAAATATTTTTTTTATGTTCTGCAGAAGAAAGTCATGAACAACATGTGGGTGAGTAAGCAGACAGAATTTTCATTTTTGGGTGAACTATCCCTTTAAAATTCTAATAAACACAACTAGTTAGTTTACTTTTTAAGATCTGTTGTATACAACAACATTCATTTGAATTGAAACAATGCATCCTGTGGAGCTATTTACACTAGCAACAAAATTCATCTAACAGATGAAAGACTTTGTTTTCCTTTTTGACTTTGTCCATTTAAATTATTCATCTCTCCCTCATGTCATTTTCGACCCAATATTATCATCTTTCTTCCGTGAAACACA
The DNA here is from genome assembly GCA_018749465.1 of Paracanthobrama guichenoti. Lineage (NCBI taxonomy): Eukaryota > Metazoa > Chordata > Actinopteri > Cypriniformes > Gobionidae > Paracanthobrama > Paracanthobrama guichenoti. The sequence continues at coordinate 18,947,541 of CM031947.1, forward strand.
AAATGAGATCTCAGTCAGAATGTTTGAGCAGTGCTTTTATTAAAATGAAAGTAAATGGGTATTTTAATATCCCAAATCAGCTCAAAAAATTACAAAGTATAATAAAAGTGTGACTTATACGTTATAGTCCAAGTCTTTTGAATCCATTCATTAGCAATGAGGAACAAACTGTTCCTCAGATAAATTTTTAATAAAATTTATATTACAAAAGTCAAGTCAAATTTATTTGTATAGCGCTCTTTACAATACACATATTTCAAAGCCGGTTTACAGAAAGTCATGTGTTATGATAATTCCTTAATGCTTTAACATAGAATGGTTTTAGGACTGGGCGATATGTAAGGGACAATGTACATCCAGCCAGTTGTTATCGCAGAATAAACCCCCGACAGGGTGATCAGGACCCCGACGTGAAGTGGAGGATTACACGGCTACTTGCCACATGAGTAAATAATTAGACATTAAAGTTTAAATATTTGATCAGCTCTTTAAATGTTTAAGTTGGGATACGGTTATACCACTTATTACATGGTATTTCGCCACATAAATAATTAAAGGTATAAGAGATTAAGCTGTTTTAAAACTGTATCTGTGTGTTATCTCATATCCATTAGTGTACAAAACAATTGTCGCAAAATGGCAGCAGCTTGTATGAAACGAGAGAGCGAGTCTGCGATTACCAGATGACATAATTAAATAACTGTACACAAAATATTGAGTTTCACAAAATATTTGAACTTTCAAGAGGGAAAAAATATTCCTAGCAAGCGTATAGCGCTGCTGACTTCATTAACCCAGATGAGCCTGTGATATCTGTTTTTCACCAATTTCAATATCACAAAAACTACAAGTTTAATTAGGCAAAAAAACAAAACGTCCAAACTAAAAAGTTCATGATAAAATAAAAAACATGTGTAAGACTCCAATACTATTATAAAGTAATTATTCCATCAAAGAAATCTCTCAATCACGTGGCTGTGTCTATAGTATTATACACATTATAATATTATTTTCAAATACATTTTTATATTATTATTGTTATTTAAAATTATTATTTCCCCTGGTTCAGTAAGATATACTTTTTGTAATAAAGTAGCAGAGGTTGGGACACATTTTAAGTATCAGCGCCGCTTAAAAAGATGCAATCTAATCCTGTTTACATGAAATAAGCCTGCTCCCGAGCAGGTTTGATCTTACGGACCTGTTGCTATGACAGCAAGTCTAGGATGAGCATCAAAGAACCAAACAATCAAAGATCATGCCAAATCGTCAACCGAGTTAGTGACGTACGAAGAACGCACCCCAGGCCTGGACTTTATGTTTTAAGTTTATGTGGCAGTCGTCTGTGAGGGCGACTTTTGTTTTGTTATTTGCTTTGGTCATTAAAATTGTTAAAATTTGCCCGTCCCCGCCTCCTCCTTACCTGAGCCGAGGATACTTGCAAAGACGGCATTTTGACACTTAAGCATGTGTATTTCAACCGTTTGCCCAGTGAGTGGGCAAAAAGAATTTAGTTGAGTTCTCACGCTCTGACAGCTCTCAGAAACCATCTTCCAGACAGGACACGCATAGCAAAATGAGTTCTCTTTTGCTGCTTATTGCTCTTCTATGGTTTAAAATCAACATGTAAAACATGTAAACGATAATCTTTCGTAATGTCGTGGCACAGCAATGTCACATGAGCGTAACCGCGATGGAGATAGAGAAGTCCAAAATCTCTACTGGTTGACAAATTTCTACCGGTTAATCATGTCCACCAGTACATCGCCCACCCATATTATAATTGATCCTGGTCTGTGACTGCATAGTCGCTAGTCTATTATTTCAGTCTTTGTGACATTAATCAAAATAAAGGAACCGTCTTCATTAATGATCTTAAAAGCCAGTCTGTTAAACACAAAATGCTATATGCTGAATTGAGGTAAATTCCATTATGTATTTCACCTGCGTGCAGAAAGAGGCCAATGGTTAGCTGCCGCTGTAACTGCGGTGGATCGAACCCTCTGGGGTTAAATGCCTACCCTCATTGTTAGCTGGGTATGTGCTTCCCACAGAGCTATTGCTGTAGGGAGCAGAGAGGTCTACATTTGCTATAAAATTTGTGGTCATACTGTTTTTGAAAGGACATGACTTTATGATTCATCCTTAAGGACTGTCTAGTTAGTCTATTTTTATTTCAGACCCATAGTACTAGATATTAAACTCTGTAGAAGTTACACTGCTAAAAAAGATTGTGTGTGTGTCTGTGTGTGGAAGAAGCAGCTTTCTCACTTACAGCTGTAATGTAAGGACTCTCTATAGAGGATGTTTGGTGGTTTGATCTTTGTGGTTTTGCATGCGTTGTGTGAGTGTGCACGTGTTTTTGTAAGCTGTACTGCAAGTTGGCATGGGTATTACTACTGTACACCCTAACCCGAAGCCATTCTCAGAGGACCCTGTTTATGTCACTGCTCTTTTGTCTCCCTCTCTCAAAATGCTTCGTAATGGAAATGCTTTCAAATTCTTGTTGCGTTTGTTTGGTGTGGTACATCATCAGTGTGAAACTTATGCTTGGATGGTTTTGTTTCCTCCTTGTCAGAACTCCCAAGTTACACCAGGACCAGAATACTAAAATGCTCATTATTCATAGAACAACTCTTTAAGCCTATAATAGTTATGCTGTGGGTTTTAAAAAAGGTTTTGATTTTTTTGTTTTGTTTGTTTTAGTTTTTTTGGTGGAATTTTATCTCCGCTATGGTTTGAACAAGTGATTCATTGAGAAGTTTTAAGTATATAATTGTCACAATTGGGGTCAGTAATTTTCTTCTTTGTTTTTGTTGAAAGAAATCAGTACTTTTATTCAACAAGGATGTGTTAATGATAAAAAGTAAAGATAATAAAATCTGTTCTTTTTAACTTTTTATTCATCAATGAATCCTGAAAAGAGTATCACAGGTTCCAAAATATTAAGCAGCACAGCTGTTGCCAACATTGATAATAACGTACACTGAAAATAAGAGATTTGTACTGCTTGTTCAAATTGCTTAATTAAAATGAGCTAAAGCAACATAATTGCTATACATTTTGTCCTAACACCATTTGATTGTTTATTCCACTTAAATATAAGTCAAATTAAAGTTTACGTAATCATTTTGTGTTGCATTAACTGAAACTGGGCGGGGCTTGTTAGTTCCCACCATGCTTTGCATATGGCTAACTCAAGAGAGAGTAAATGTTGTTATTTGATATGTTTTATGTATTTTTGAGCAAGATGAAAAAGGGGGAGACTTGATTGTGTTTAATATTAAATTATATTGGAATTATTAGAAGAATTTAAATTACAGTGGGTTACCATTGTGGAGAAGAGTGGACAACTAAAACAACTAATGTCATAATGGCTTTGCTGGAGGAGCTTTTAATGCTTAGCATTTAAGATGCTAATGTGTGCTACTGCTAGCTAAAAGTTTGTCTAGCTAGTGCAGTATTATAATTAAGTTGTGTAACATTAAAATATATGAAATTGAAGTGGATTAATGAATATATGAAATCAAATGCCTGAATCATGTCAGGGAGCCATCAAATTCACTTTGAAACTATTTAATTGGGTCTCTTAAAATGTATTCATCCCATGATGTTGAAGTTACATGAACAAATTGTTTGTTCAACTTAATTGATTTCATGTGGGGCCAATGTACACAAATAAGTCATGTAAATCCAACACACTTTTTGACTGATTATAATTTAGCTTTGCATAACAGATATAAATTCTATTTTAAAATATATTAAAATAGAAAACCATTATTTTAAATTGTAAAAAACATTTCTGTATTCTGTATTTTTGATTAGATAAATGCAGGCTTAAGCATAAGAGACTTCTATTTTAAAAAATATTAAAGAGCCCCTATTATGAATTTTTGAAAATTACCTTTCATGTAATGTAAGTGTAAGTGAATGAAAACATCCTGGAAAGTTTTAAATCTGAAAGTGCACCATATATAAAGTTATTGTCTCTCAAAAGTAAGAGTTGACTCTGTCAATTAAACAAATACTTTTTTTAATGAGTCAAGATGAAACATTAGCATATTGCCCATCCACTTATTACGCATACATTGTGTTTCATATTGACGTGTAGGTATCTGACTAACTGATGTTATTACTGTCTTACTGAAATACTACTGTAAATCAGCTGTGGACTGCAGTATTACCTAAAACTGTGTCTATTAATGCAGGTTGTCTGTCTTGAGTAAAGTTAACGGATGGAGCAAGATTTGTTTTACAAACTTTCATGTTCCATCAGTCATTCACGTTAATGCTTGGCTAATGTATGTGCTGTTATTGATACAGTTCCCGCATGTGCACCGCAATACATTACACACACACACACACACACACCACTTGTTTGTTGATGGACGCACACTTGTTAATTCTGACAGTAAGGCTTACAGTTGAAACATCTCATAATGTACCTCAAACTGAGTCGCATCACTGAAAAACTTCCTGCTCAAAGCTCGGGTTGATTAACTAGTTCTTCCGATGTTTCTTCATTGATTCGGACTCGCGCTGGGATTGATGTAAAATCAAAGTCATTATTACTTTACAGTGTGTACTATCGCTGAGCTTTAGGAAGCCTCTGGACGGAGCTGGAGTTCAGTTATGGTAATGGGGGTTTGTTTCTGAAATACGCGCTGTATGTGGTAGACCAATCACAACAGACTGGGCCATCTGACCAATCAGAGCAGAGTAGGCTTGTGGAAAGGAGGGATTTAGAGAGACTGATTCATCCATCGAGTCGTTTGAGAATCATTGAACATTGTGGTGATGTGCAATGTATATTATGAGAAAATTAAACTGTTTTTTGACCTTGATGCATGTAAACCTGTTGTTGGAGACCTCTCAACTAAATTAGGAAACTTTTAAAATAGCATAATAGGGGCACAAATAGTAATGTTTCCAAACTTTTGACCAGTACTGTAGCCTATATCACAATATAGTTTTTTTTTTTTTTTGGCTTTAAAGTTATGATATAAACATTGAATTGAAATTAATAAATCACATCATCAATGTCAAAAGCGCATAATAAAAAAATAATACTATCTTAACTAACAAAAAGCTCAACATTCAACAACATTCAAGCTCACTAAAGACAAGTAAACAGTCAATGATAAAATAGGAACATATGTTGTATGGTTACCTAAAGAGTAATTTCTTAACATTTATTATTATTATTATTATTATTATTATTATTATTATTATTATTATTATTATTATTATTGATAAATGTAACATAATATAATATTACATAATTAGGCCTAATATTAATTATAACATTAGATAATTATATAAATAATTAAGAACATAATTATTTGAAATTATTGTTGTAATGTAAAAGTCTTTACTGTCACTTTTGATAAAAATTAATGTGTCTTGAAGTATTAATTAATTTATTTTTTAAATCATACTGATACAAAACTATTGTACTGTAGTGAATGTTGACAAAGTCTTCATGGCGTGACAGGATGGACATTTTTTTTTACATTGCATTAATGAACCCATTGGTCGCACTAACCGAATGTTCTCCATCATTGGTTTTTTTTGGGTTTTTTTTGCAGTGATGATAAGATCTGAAGGTCTTCCGTCATTTTGACAGATTACCTTGACAGTTATAACATGTAACTGTAATTCACAACCCGTCCAGTCTGTGGCAAGTGTGCAGTTGGAAAATGGCGCCGCTGTGTTTGGTCGCCGTTCAGGTCGCTCCGCGAAGACTGTGCTTTTATTTACTATTTTACTTTCTTTTACTCTCAGTTTTTACAAACTTATCATCTGCATTGATCTACTACGACAGCAAAACTCTTTTGGACATTGGTTACCTCTACACTGGACTGTTTCAGGACACTTTCGCCGATCCTCTGTGGCCATCTGAGATTCTTCGCAACGCCGAGTTGAACAATGGACAGAGCCAGCGGCGTAGAACAAAGAAACACCGTGGGAAACGTGCTGGTATCCGTAACAGACTGAGGAAAAGGGCATTCAGACCTCCTCTCCCGAGCATTCTTCTAGCAAATGTTCAATCCTTGGATAATAAGATGGACGATCTTAGAGCCAGGATAAGTTTTCAACGGGACATGAGAGACTGTAATATCTATTGTTTGTCTGAAACTTGGCTCACGCCCGCGGTCCCGGACACAGCTGTGACGCCGCCGGAGAACTTCTCTGTTTTTCGGATGGACAGAACAGCCGAGGCCGGTAAATCCAAAAGCGGTGGAGTGTGTTTCATGATCAACAAGAAATGGTGCGATCCCAGGAACATCACCATTCTCTCGCGGTCCTGCTCGCCTCATCTGGAACATTTAACAATCATCTGCCGCCCATTCTATCTGCCTAGGAGTTTTCTGCGGTTGTCGCGACCGCCGTTTACATCCCACCGCAGGCAGACACAGTGCTGGCTTTATCTGGCCTTCATGATGTTGCCAGCGGCGTCATAAACCAACATCCCGACGCGGCATTCATTGTCGCGGGCGATTTTAACAAAGCAAACCTAAAGAAAGTCCTGCCAAACTTTCACCAGCACGTCTCCTGCCCCACACGAGGAGCAAACACACTGGATCACTGCTACTCTCCGCTTAAGAACGCCTATAAAGCGCGGTCACTTCCAGCGTTTGGCAAATCGGATCATGCCGCCATTTTCCTCACACCTGAATACAAACAAAAGCTCCTCCAGGAACCCCCGGTGAGGCGGGAAGTTAAGCGTTGGTCACCCCACTCAGAGACCGCGCTACAGGCAGCTCTGGGCGATGTGGATTGGGACATGTTCCGAAAGCGAGTTCAGCTGGACGAAGCGAGTTCACAGACGTGGCGCTTTGCTTCATCAACACGCTTACAGAGCAAGCCACGCAAACAATAACAATAACGTCCTTCTCAAATCAGAAACCGTGGGTGGACAATTCAATCCACGCGGCAGTGAACATACGCACTGCTGCTTACCTGCGCCGGTCTCCATTCAGGGAATATGAATGAATACAGATCGTCCTGCTATGCTCTCAGACGAGCAGTTAAAGCCGCAAAACTCCGTTATAAAGACCGAGTGGAGTCTCATTTCCAACTCAACGACTCGCGGCGCATGTGGCAAGGTCTGAGGTCCATCTGCTCCTTTGGATCTAAATCTCTCTGCAGAGGCAAGCGTTGATCCGTTGCTCGTGAACGAGTTAAACTCTTTCTATGCTCGCTTTGACTGTAACCGCGCAACGCGACTCCCAAGTGGCGCGTTAGAGGAAATTACTCAGAGCAGCAACAATCACGTGATCTCTGTCTCGAGGATGAAGTTCGAGAGCACTCAAGCGTGTGGACGCCAGGAAAGCTGCTGGGCGGATGGTATTTCAGGTCGTGTTCTGCGGTCCTGTGCTGATCAGCTCACCGGGTTGTTTACATCCATCTTTAATGAGTCCTCGCTACATCTGTGGTCCCCACCTCCTTCAAAAAATCCACCATCATCCCTGTCCCTAAGAACAGTAAACCCTCTTGCCTAAATGACTATCGCCCAGTGGCTCTCACGTCTATAGTCATGAAGGTCTTTGAGAGACTCATTAAAAACACCATTTGCGCCTTCATTCCTGACACTTTGGACCCTCTTCAGTTTGCCTATCGTCCCAATAGATCGACTGAAGATGCCATCTCTCATGTCCTCCACTCCTCCCTCACTCACATCGACAGCAAAAGTGGGAACTACGTAAGACTGCTATTTATTGACTATAGCTCAGCCTTTAACACCATAGTTCCCACCAAGCTAACCTCCAAACTCCTGGATCTCGGCCTGAATCCTTCTCTCTGCCACTGGATTGAGGACTTCCTCACTGGCAGGCCTCAGGTGGTGAGAATAGGCCAGTCCACCTCCACCTCCATCTCCCTGAGTGTGGGAGCTCCACAGGGCTGTGTCCTGAGCCCCCTGCTCTACTCTCTCTACACGCATGACTGTTTGTCCACACACAGCTCCACCTCTATCATCAAATTTGCTGATGATACTGTTGTCCTGGGCCTCATTTCCAACAACAATGAGACGGCATACTTGGACGAGGTGGAGCATCTAACATCATGGTGCCAGGACAACTGTCTCTCTCTGAATGTTGGCAAGACCAAAGAAATGATTGTGGACTTCAGGAAGAGACAGCAACGGACATACTCCCCCTCATGATCAGCGGGTCACCAGTAGAGAGAGTGAGCAGCTTCAAGTACCTGGGAGTAAACATCTCCGAGGACCTGACCTGGACTGCTCACATTCAGACACAGGTGAAAAAGCCAGGCAAAGACTGTACCACCTGCGCCAGCTGAGGAAATTCAGGGTTTCACCAGCTATCCTGAAAACTTTCTATTTAGGGGCGATAGAAAGTGTTTTAACTCAGTGCATCACAGCGTGGTATGGGAACAGCACCAGTCATGACCGCAAAGCCCTGCAAAGAGTCGTGCGCTTATCCGAGCGTATCTCAGGGTCAGCTCTCCCGTCTCTGCAGGACGTCTACACCAAACGCTGCAAAGGTAGAGCTACCAAGATCATCAAGGACTCTAATCACCCTGCAAACCCTCATTTCACGCTGCTACCATCTGGTAAGCGCTTCCGAAGCCTGATGGCCAAAACTGAGAGACTCAGGAGGAGCTTCTTCCCCCAGGCCATCAGACTCCTGAACTCAGTCACTTAACATCACGTGACTTCACGTCAGGATAAACATACTGACATTGCACTGCACTTTCTGTTCTCGTTGTTACTGTGTAACAACCTGTTATAAACCTGTTTGCACATTATACTCTTTATACATTTGTTAACCACATATTTATAAGTCTACAGTTTACTCACTGCAAAGTCTACTTCAATTATTTTATTCCACTTTATCCTTATTTGTTACTTTTTTTTTTCTCTTGACTTGATTATTTATAATTCTACAGATATAGACATATATATATATATATATATATATATATATATATATATATATATATATATATATATATATAGAGAGTACTTTTTTTTATATCCTATTTCTATTATAATTTCTTCCTTGTGTTTTTAACTGTGAATTTGCACTGTCCATGGAGCGGACCTGTTTACATTTCACTGCCGGTTGTATATTCTGTATATAACTGTGTATGTGACAAATAAAACTCTTGAATCTTGAATCTTGAATCAGTGGTAATTCAGCAGAGTGCAGGTTCAGCCTCCAGAACAAAAGTTAAAACTGAGTCGTGTGTCCAATGCAAACATGCAAAATCTAATGACTAACTTCTCCATCAGTCTCCCTTGATGCAACTGATTATGCACAGGCGAGCACCCAGTTTAAGTTCATGCAGACCAGGAGGAAGGTTTGAGTTAAGGGAGATACAAGAACGTCAACTGAGTTTGGTTCAGTTAAATTTTACGTGTGAAGTTCATATTTTAATCATATTTTGTAATATTGCGTTTGTACATATTTGCCTGTTCAGACACAAAGGTCATGTTTTCAGGCCTCCGCTGTCACTGTGGAAAATAAACAAACATTCATCTGCTTCATGTGGTGTTGAACATGAAAAGTGTTGCACAGTCTCTGTTCTCTTCATAAATAAAGGCATAATCTAGCCTATATGCTTGTCCTGTAATTTCAGGATTAAAAATAAAAATGTGCAAAAACAAAAGCTATTAAATGTCTTAATACCATTAAAGTATGAGAATTAAAATGACGAATAATAATAGATTATGACCGGTATTACAACACTGTTCATCAAAATGACAGACAATGAGAAAGTCTAACGCATCCACTGAATGAACCGTTTCAACAACCCTAAGCACACTTAACAATTTTCTGTAGGCCTTCTCTATTAACCACAAGAAAATATCATCAGCTAGTGTGAACCACAGAAAACTGCTCGTGCCAGCTCTACAAGTGGTGCATTTTCTGCTGCTCCTCTTAGCATTACATTTAAAGCCATCTTTAATGTTGTACCTTAGTGTGTGATCACATCAGTTCTGCTTTTGTACATGCAACAATGCATTGAAATCTGTAGAAAATGCTGAGGTTTTTGAAGCATCATGTTGCATTGGTGCATCCTTTTTACTGTAATTTACTGTAACTCCAACACACCTAATACTGCACATGTAGAACAACAATGCAGATATATTTTGTCTTTTTATATTCCTTGCTAGAATAGCTATTGGTTAAGTTAAATTTTTTTTGTTTCCATGCTTGTTTGAATGAAGGAAGTAAACTGAGGCTAGAGCGTTATCATTAGCACATCTTGTGTATGCGTGTGTCTGTGTGTTTGTGTGAGATTTGCTTCTAACTTGTCACTCTGCTCGCATTCTCACCTCCCACTTCTGCTCACAGCGTCACCTTCTTGTGGCGAACCGTTCATTTGACTCAGCCTGCATGAGTGTATGTTTTATATTAATCACAACCATTTCTCTTTGTTTGCTGATGTGCACCTTGGTTGCTAAATAGAAAATGTTTCTGTGTGTTCTTGTATGTCTGTCTAGTGTTTATGAATGAGTGTGTATGCGTGTTTTTTTTTTTTTTTTTTTTTTTGCAGAAACGGTCCTGTCTGGTCAGCTCTCATATTTTCCCTGATCTGCAGGCCAGGTAGAAGAAAGTAAATGCCTAAAGAAGCATAGATCAGCTGATTTAACCCTGCGTTGAAAGCCCAGGATACAGTAACCAACACTGTTGAAGATTTTGCCTTTAAAGATATAGTTCAGCTAAAAAATATGAAAAAAACGAAAGAAGTCAGTGGTCACCAAAACTGTTTGTTTACCAAACTGACCAACATTCTTCAAAATATCTTATTTTGTGTTCCACAGAAGAAAGCAGGTTTGGAACCTCATAAGAGTGAATAAATTATGTCAGAATTTTCTTTTTTTTTGTGACTGTGAACTATACCTTTAAGACCCATTAGTCAGCTAGTTGTGCAGACAACCCACCGACTTGTTGGATTTTCCCTTCTGTGTGTGTGTGTGTGTGTGTGTGTGTGTGTGTGTGTGTGTGTGTGTGTGTACTTCGATGGATTCACTGTAGCTGGAAAACTGTACTTGATGCTCTGTTTTTAAATGGAAACATCCAAAAATTGTTCATTCAGTTTCCCTTGAGTGAGAAATGATTTATGTTGAGCGCGTATGTGTGTTGCAGATGTGAAGGTTGTTCTGTTAAAGCTGAGGATCACTGTCAGTGATGTATGTAGGGTTGCTGTACAGTGTCACTGGAAACTAGAGCAGCACAATATATTGAAATTATCAGACTATTGCAAATGCAATGGCTTGATAACTGAATGATTTTAATACTTGAAAAGATTAATAAAAGTCTAAGTTTTAGGTTGTTGCAGACAGCAGAGAATAGACTGGACATGACTGTTGCATATGTGTAAAAGGCTTAATGTTATTATGCTGCATTCACACAGGGCATCGGTGGCGAAGCTTAACGGAGGGCGTGTCTGAAGCTTGGTGCTGACGCGACTGTCATAGTGACAGCCGATCACATTACTTTTCCAGTGTTGCATGAACGCAATTGGCTAGCGTATGCACTTGGGTACTTGCATAGGCAATCTATTTGGCTGACGCCTGCATTGGCACTTGAAAAGTTGAAAAATGTTCTGCCACAAGCAACACCAGTTCAGCAGCGCATGACGTCTCCCATTCAATGTAAATGAGAAACATTAACGCCAACACCCCATGTGAATGCACCGTTATGGGCAATAAGCGAAGTAGGTCTTACTCGCATGCACAGGAAATCTTGGTGAATATTCATGTAAAAACAGTCAGTTATGTCTTAAGTGGAGTAAACAGTTGAGAAAGAAAGTGTGCGTGTAACAATATATTGGACCCATGCAGCTCTTAAAGTGACCGCAGCCTAATAAAGCTGCTTCCGTCTGTGCTTAATGTTAATCAAGCAACAATAGACAGAGAAAATCACTCGCTGCTCTTGATGGAATAACTTTTGTAACTTTAATAAGAATCAGTGTACATTTAATACAGTGAAGACTAATCATTCTTTTATTATTACATTTTTGTTTCATTTCTGTTGTTAAATAAACCTAATGTAGGCCTACCTGAAACCCTAACTTTTTTTAAGCATTTTCACTGATGTTAAAATGACACTTTTTATGTAGCTAATGCACATAAAAACACTGCTGTTCAGAAGTTGTAAGGATGCTTTCTTCTCACAAAAAGAATGTGAGACATGTATGCTGGTAATATTATTTTCAGTTTTTAAATATTTTATTTATTTTACACACTTAAAGCAGTATCGTATCATATATTGAATATCGCATTATTTAACAAGTTATCGCATATTGCGTTTTTCTTCAATATCGTGCAGCCCTATTGGAAAGTGGAAACTTCGTGTGAGACCAGTTTCCCCCTTCAGAGAAGAGAAGAGCAATGTTACAACACCTCAGACAGCCAATATCAATGCTTTGAGCTAGCCATAAAGTAGACAATTAAATAACATTAAATATGAGATGTAAAATTAATGTGTGTGAGAATTTGTATGTAGTCTATGTGTGCTCAAATGACTTTGAGGTATATTTAATAAAATCAGTATACTGTAACTCTGGGCATGTCTCATTATTAAACCTACTATGAACTATAAACCTATTCAGAACCCCCTAAGTCTTATTTCAGATATTAATGACAGTCTCAGATGAAATGAAGGAAAGTTTGAAATTTAGCCTAATATTATGGCTGCTTCTAGTGAGCAGTGCATCTCTCTCTATTTTCACTCTTTTTATGCAGTGTTATGAGAACCTCTTTGACGTTGTGTAGAGTTAAATAATTACATCCCAGTATTCATCAATTTTTTCCAAAAACTTCATAATGTGTATCCTCCTAACCTAATAAAGTAAGTTAGGTGTGAGTGTTGTGCATAAACAGTACTAGGATGCTCTAGGGGTGTAACGGTACACGTATTAGTACCGAACCGGTTCGGTGCACGTGAGTACCGAACGTTTCCAAATCTTTAACAGTTAACAGTCGGCTTGTTTTAAGCGTGGAACATACTTCAATCCGAGTTCCCACATGAACATATTAAGTATTCTGTCCATTTTATCATGAAATTCAAACGATGTGATGTGACTGCAGGGGCGCCGCTAGCAATTTTGGGCACTATGAAAGAATATGAGCTTGGGCACCCTACTATACCAAACATGCAGGCCAACCTATAGCGATCCAAAATAGTTATCAGCAATTTAATTATATGTCTAGCTGTATTAAATAGCACAATACCTCTTGTCTCCATCACCTTCTCCTTCCTGACCTGCATATTTCCCTTTCCAAAGCTGAGCATTGGTTGATAGTCTTTGCAAACTGATTGTTTCTGACGCTCGTTTAAAACTACTATTGTAACACAGCATCTTGCTCTTCATGACCAGTAACTGAAGCGTTGCGCTGGAATTCACACTCAGCAGCTCTGAACATAATGCCTGCAGAACTTTGTATATGTTCAGTTGACTATTTTATTTTGATAATGGACAGGCTGCGATGTCAAATTGGCAGTGCTAAAACTGACATATTATGCGCGCGCGAGGCGCCGGTGCGATCGCTTGGATTTTCCCCTCAGCAGTGGAAGCAACTTAATACTCGGTTCTTTATAGTCATTTTATTTTTGTACATTAACAATGACTACAAAATGTCAAGCCATTGACAACTAAAGAAAACAACAGGATGCGCTTTTCTGTCTCCGTCTCCTTGAACATCTTTCTGGCTCACGTGCACAAAAATTAACCAAAACACAGCGAATACTTGACGCACAGACTGATATGAGAAATATATCTGTCAATAGAAACTTTAAGTGCCTACTTCTTGTTTTTTGTTTTGTTTTTTTTGTAGATTATATGATGCGTTTAACGTCAAATAAGTCACATTTATAAAAGCCAAAATTACATTATTTTCATTTTCAGTGGTGAAAAACGTAACCTATTGAATAGAGGTAGTGGTTGGCTATGCAACCAGCGCTATCATTACAGAAAAGAAAGCTCTGCGAATAAACATATACCTTTCTTTTTGAAGAGCTAGGTGAGTAATTGTCAGGCCGTTTTCTCTCTTTCTGCCCTCTGTAGCCTCGGTTTTGATGACTTCTGTGTCGAATGCAAAGACATCTCTAATTTGACAGTTTACCATCTGATCTCACTTGGTGATGCTAGGCTATGTAGGATGGGACGGAACCATGCAGTGGATGGGGGTGGGGTAATTTTGCCAGAAATGCAGAAATAAAATGTTTTATTTGTTACTCTGATAGATTATACATTTATCATTTCTATTACATTACTACTAGTACTGTTACTACTAATAAAACCAATCTCTGGGGTCCCCAAAAGTGCGTGGGCCCTTAGAATTGTCCTAACTTCTCCCCCTTAGCGGCACCCCTGCATGACTGATCATTGTATAGGCGCGCCAGTTCAGGCGGCTGCACGGCGCGTGAGTGAATGCGATCATCTCTTCCTAAAGAATAAACATGAATTAATATCTCTTAAGGTATGTTGAGGATACATTACAATTTACTGAAACATATCATATGTCGTGTAATTGATCAATCAGTGTTTCAACCGCGGAAAGACAATAAAACAGCTTGTAAACAATGTTACCTCAGGAGTCATTCAGTGTCCACAGCTGTTAGTTCACTAGAGAAATCAACTCTTTAACTAAATAAATGCACTATATTAGCCTATATATTCATTATATTCTACTTAACATGTTAGTGATGTCTTGTTTATTTAATGTATGTTTAAATGAATCTGTCATGAAATTGACAGCCACTGTGTATAAATGATTATATTTCAACAACGAATTGGCGTAAAAGTGTAATTTAGATTTCGAAGTTAATGCAAAATCTGCCTTATGTGAATCTTATGAATGTTGATTATATCTAAAAATCAATAACTGAATTTAGGCTAATAGTTTGGGCCCTTTTGTTAACTTTTAATATTATAATGTGTAAGTAACGCCTCCCTATATAGTTTACAGCATTATCTTTAAGAAACTTTTAGTTATAATTTAAAGGACAGAATTTTTTTCTTCAGTAAACCACTGTTGAATAAAAATAAATAGAAAGCACTGCTCTGCACTGCACTGAAACTGCTGTACCGAACCGTGACTTCAAAACCAAGTTACATACCAAATTGTCAGTTTTGTGTACCGTTACACCCCTAGGATGCTCAGTACACTAATGATGCATGTAGGGGCATCATTGGGGTGTTTATACAGCGGCAAAGTGACTTGAACTCAGTTATTTTCAGTAAGAGTTGGCAATGTCTGTTTGGCAACATGAGTAAAACCAACCGTTCAACTTTATGCAAATAAGTAGTAATTTCCAATATTAGAGCTCACATGACCTAGCACTTGATACATTTGGACTAGTAGGAATCCCTACAAGAAACCTACAGAGACTTGGCAACCCCTTTAATCAATGTGTAAACGTTATGCCAAGGGTTTTTTGGGTGACCCTCATTTGAAATTTAACTTGAGATTTTGTAAGTTTAGTTATATTAATTAACACATTGTTTAATACTTTTTGTCCTTTTACTATTCTTTCTGTAGTCATACAAATCACAGATGAGTGGATTATGAGTGATTTATTCACAATAATGGACAGTTGCACTTACAGTAACACTGAAGTCTTTGGCATTCTAGTTTACGTCAATGACTTCAGCATGGCTGCATTAGAATTCCTTCCAAGTTATTTTGAGAAGCTGAAGGAGGCCTGGAACTTCTGTTTTAATGACTGTTTTGTCAATGGCACTTAAAGCAGGGAATTATTTTCTTCCTTCAATGTACAGTACATTTATCATAAGACTTGGTTCACATGAATTCAAACAGCATTTTGATTTATAGTAGCATAGCGTTGTTGTGATAATTCAAGTGGGTATAAATCAAGAGTAGTATTTATGTTGCATAACATTTATTTTGGGTGAATGTTGACAGAGATGCTCTTCCGTCCATGTCCATGAGCCAGGTGGTCATGGCAACTACTCTTAAAAACTAATGTTTTCATGGTTAAGACTGACAGAAGCTGACGGAAATAGAAAAAGTAGTTCTAAAACATAAGTTTCAGAACAAATCTGAATGTATACCTAACCCTAAATATTTAACTTTGGCACATAAACTGGAATTGTAGTGTTTAGGCTATGGCAACTCGATTCATCACATTTAAGGTGATTTGTGCTTTTCTGTAAAAATATGATCTTTGTCTGGTGGATGATAAATAAAGCAAAAAGGACCCATATCTAGAAACTTTTCATAAGAAGTGGATTTTTGTTTTTAAAGCAATATTGGTTGCTATTGTGTACTTGAAGGGATAGTTCACCCAACGTTTTTGTCATCACTTATGCCGAGTTCACACGATTTTAGCCCCGATTTTGACTAGCCGACGGGTTTTACAAAATCGCAGACAAATGCTCAAAATCATAGGCAAACCGTGCTCGTTCATGCGAGTGACAATCACACAATGTGAATTATCAAAGATGCAATCCAGGAGAATCACAGACAGGTCGCTGATGCCGGTGAGATGTTTGGCATGCTACATATCTGGACCGGTCTGCAATCCTGCTGTGTGAAATGTGTTTTGACAAGATACAGGGCAGCGGGAAGTTTGCGGAGGAGTTATAGACCAGAATATCAGTATTTTAATAAATATTTACAATAATTATGTAAAACAGAAACAAATCACAAACAACTCTTATTTATTTACCTCCAACTCTCTTTGCAGAACACACTCCTTGCTCCCCATGTCTCCCCAACCATTTCCTCCATCATATTTTTTCTTTTTCTCCTTTTCGCTGCAAATCAGCGCACAGACAATTTGGATTGCATCATTTTAAATAACAATTCCAGTTTTGTGCGAGAACTCCAGTCTGACACGCGTATGATCTCGCATTGTTTCCTTGTCACATCTTGTGTGTTTGGTTGTGAAACATAGTTCGTGGACCGGACAGAGTTGTTGGCGATTTCTTCTTTTTGTAAAGTCATGCAGTGTGAAACCCCCTGTTGCCGATCCATTGTGCAAGTGCAGCAACTGAATGCTACCCCAGATAGTCACGCAGTGTGAAAAGAACTGTGATCTGATGAGTTTGAAAATTTTAACTTTTGGTGCTCTAGCGGTTAATAAACAGAACTGCATGCATCTTGTAGAAGAACATTTTAGCTGGAGTCACTTCTCTCTATTAATGTCTATGACGAGTCATCCAGGTACTGTGCTATGCCACAGTGGTGGCGACCTGAACCAGTGTAAAATAGTCCAATTATAAACATTTATTATAGGTGTACCATAGTGATTGGATACCATAGACAAAAACATGGTTTGGAAAATTGATTCATGATGTCCTCACTCATTATATCATTTTTGTACATTTTGAACACAAAAAGTTAGGGGCTGCAGCTTTAAAGCAAAAATAACTATTGTTATATTTATAATTATTGTGAAATAAAATTACTGCTATCATTAGCAGTATAATTCATTCTGGTACTCTCACATAATACATTCTGGTACTCTCACACACATACATTCTCCTTTCACATACATATATTTTCTCTCGTAGTCATATATTTTTACGAAAATGTGTGTATGTAAGAGAAGAATGTATGTACAGGTGCTGGTCATATAATTAGAATATCATCAAAAAGTTGATTTTATTTCACTAATTCCATTCAAAAAGTGAAACTTGTATATTATATTCATTCATTACACACAGACTGATATATTTCAAATGTTTATTTCTTTTCATTTTGATGATTATAACTGACAACTAAGGAAAATCCCAAATTCAGTATCTCAGAAAATTAGAATATTACTTGAGACCAATACAAAGAAAGGATTTTTAGAAATCTTGGCCAACTGAGAAGTATGAGCATGTTCAGCACTCAATACTTAGTTGGGGCTCCTTTTGCCTGAATTACTGCAGCAATGCGGCGTGGCATGGAGTCGCTCAATCTGTGGCACTGCTCAGGTGTTATGAGAGCCCAGGTTGCTCTGATAGTGGCCTTCAGCTCTTCTGCATTGTTGGGTCTGGCATATCGCGTCTTCCTCTTCACGATATCCAATAGATTTTCTATTGGGTTAAGGTCAGGCGAGTTTGCTGGCCAATTAAGAACAGGGATACCATGGTCCTTAAACCAGGTACTGGTTGCTTTGGCACTGTGTGCAGGTGCCAAGTCCTGTTGGAAAATGAAATCTGCATCTCCATAAAGCTGGTCAGCAGCAGGAAGCCTGAAGTGCTCTCAAACTTCCTGGTATACGGCTGCGTTGACCTTGGACCTCAGAAAACACAGTAGACCAACACCAGCAGATGACATGGCACCCCAAACCATCACTGACTGTGGAAACTTTACACTGGACCTCAAGCAACGAGGATTGTGTGCCTCTCCTCTCTTCCTCCAGACTTTCATCAGAGAACATAACTTTGGAGCACTCAGCAGCAGTCCAGTCCTTTTTGTCTTTAGCCCAGGCGAGACGCCTCTGACGCTGTCTGTTGTTCAAGAGTGGCTTGACACAAGGAATGCGACAGCTGAAACCCATGTCTTGCATATGTCTGTGCGTAGTGGTTCTTGAAGCACTGACTCCAGCTGCAGTCCACTCTTTCTCCCCCACATTTTTGAATGGGTTTTGTTTCACAATCCTCTCCAGGGTGCGGTTATTCCTATTGCTTGTACACTTTTTTTTTTTTCTACCACATCTTTTCCTTCCCTTCGCCTCTCTATTAATGTGCTTGGACACAGAGCTCTGTGAATGGCCAGCCTCTTTTGCAGTGACCTTTTGTGTCTTGCCCTCCTTGTGCAAGGTGTCAATGGTCGTCTTTTGGACAACTGTCAGGTCAACAGTCTTCCCCATGATTGTGTAGCCTACAGAACTAGACTGAGAGAGCATTTAAAGACCTTTGCAGGTGTTTTGAGTTCATTAGCTGATTAAAGTGTTAACCAGTTGTCTTCAATATTCAACCTTTACACAATATTCCAATTTTCAGATTATATTCAGATACTGAATTTGGGATTTTCCTTAGTTGTCAGTTATAATCATCAAAATTAAAAGAAATAAATTTTAAATATATCAGTCTGTGTGTAATGAATGAATATAATATACAAGTTTCACTTTTTGAATGGAATTAGTGAAATCAACTTTTTCAGGATATTCTAATTATATGAGCAGCACCTGTATGTGTGAGAGAGAGAATAGTGGAAACAGAAGGCAGGTCATGCACAATCACGTTTTGTTGAAGACTTGTTGCAGTTTTTTTTTTTTTTTTGAGGAAATACAGGTTTGTGTTTTGTTTTATTTGATGTATCATTGATGTGGTGTAAATCATTGTATTTAATGCAATTCAAACTACACAGACGCAATGTCAGTCAAAAACGAGTGTCGCATCCGTCTTTTCAAATGATGGAAACTCTTGATGCCTTGCATAAAATTAAATGATTTTTTTCTTAAAGATACTGAATATAAATACTTTGGATTTTGAAATAATTATGTTCCCAGAACTGTGCACTGTTTATGGGCAGGTTATGGAAGCACTTTCAGCATCTTTCGTCTATGAGAGAAACGCGGGGTGGCAATCTGAAATGAGCAGTTCCCCGCAAAATGCGAACCCATCTCTGGTACGAGAATCAGCATCGTTACGGTGGAAACGTAACAACAGAGACTGGTTGATTTACATTTTGAATTGCTTTCAAATGTGTAATTTTTACTTCTAAAATGTTTTTTACACAAGTAGGGGACAGTTTTTAGGTATTGTAAATACGGTATGAAATAATCTGTGTTAAGAACTGTATAAATAAAGGAGGTTGTCATAAACCAGTGTGTGTGGAGTATTTTACAAAGGATTAACGTTAGATCAGTTATTCCCAGCTATGAGGTCACCGAGGTCCGGACCTCTGTATTTTCCCTGGGTCTATATAATAAGTGTTGTGAAATAAATGCCTAACATAGTATTAACACTACTTTAGTGATGCAAGGCTATAGCACAGCACCAAGAGCTTCTCATCGGAGCTGCCTCGCAGCAGTGTGTCACCACTCGTCAATGGCAAAATATTATATTAGAAGTAGGCGGGCTTTACATTCTCAGAAGATGCTTAGCACAAATTCCAGCTCAACTTCTGTCAACGGACATATAAAGTGCGAGTGTACCTAGCTAAACTTAATATTTCATATTTGAAAGTTGTTTTAGTATAGAAATGTTTCACAACAAATGTCAACTAATAAAATCGTCTAATTTCGACACTTTGAATTAAAAATAGGCTTATAATTCAAGTGATTCATGTAACTAATGTAATAATTAGTAACTGTCCTCAAGTAAGGGGAAAAGAGACATTAACAAACCTGATTTCATCAGATTAGGATCAGATCAGATTAGATCATAATGAATGTAGTGTAGAGTGGGGCACAATTACCCAGTTACTGGGTAATTACTTTCTCTATATTACAATTACTTTCTCAGTTTGTGTAAATCCACTTACGGTTCAGAGTATTTATTTTTTCCCACATTCATTTCACACGTCTAGTACAATTATGTGGTTTTGTTTCATTAATACGGTGTATACTTTTTATTTTTATTTTTACCCTCGAAAGAATGGAAGTGATATTGTGACAACATGCCCCATAGGTGGGGTACATTATAACATGAGCAAATGACAGCTTAAAATGTTATCTGATATAATGATATAAAATGTAATACAAAAAATTTTAAAATACACAACTTTTTGACTTTGACAACAAACACATCATGAAATACAGCTATACAACATAGTTCAAAACATAATTAATAATTTCTGAACATTTTTTCCTCATGGTTTCTCAATAGAATTGAGTATTATAGTGGTGTTTAATTTCCCAGTTGATTGTGAGACTCAATATCCCTCGAAATGCTGAATGAGTATCTGTTTAGTGCCAGTTTAATGGGTCCTACACATTTACAAATCATCTCATTATAACAAACAAAGTGTAAACATATTGCAATTTAAAGACTGATTGTGCACATAAGATTAATTGATTGATTTAAATTGGGAGTTTTCGCAAGTGTACCGACTGAGCTTCAGTCGTTCACCAGGAAATTAAAATTCTGTCATAATTTACTCACCCGCAAGTTAAAAAAAAAAAAAAAAAAAAAAAAACTTGTATGAATTTCCTTCTTCTGCTGAACACAAAATAAGATATTTTAAAGAAATGTTGGTAATCAAGCAGTTGATGGTCCCCATTGACTTCCATAATTAAAAAAAATACTATGGAAGTCAATGGGGACCATCAACCGTATGATGGCTCAACTGTAATATGAGCCAATAAGTGCTCGTCTACCACCATCTACTTATAGTGGTATTTTTTTGTTTGTTTGTTTGTTTTGTTTTTTGTTAAAGTGTTTGTTTTCCATCAAATGTTGGATGTCCTACATCTTGAAATTTTCAGTTTTACAAATGAAGACGATCTCTGAAGGATGATATTTTTTTTTTTTTTTTTTTTTTTTTTTTTTTTTTGTCGTCATATTCAAAATAACATTTGAAGTGGAATATCCAATTACAAACATTGTTTCTTATTAAACATTTTCCCATTATCTTCAAGTCTGAATTGCAAATCAGTAAATATTTTTTTGTTATTTAGGTAATTGTGATAACTGCATTAACATATAAACAGCTTTTACTTTGGTTTAGTGTAGATGAAGGGGTACTTGAGCCTTATTGACGGGGTTGTGAGTTGCCTTACTTGATTCTAAAAAGGTTGGGAACCACTGGTTTAAATTATTTAATCTGTAAATACCTGTAAGATATCACAAAAAAACAAAAAAACAAACTCTTTATACTGGTTAAAATTAGTGCCAGTGCCAGCCTGTGTTCTGTCCTATATTTACCCAGCCCTTGGGTTAAAAACAAGCCAAATATACACATATGTGCGTGAAAGGAGAATGTATGTGTGTGAGAGTAGAAATATATGTGTGCGAGTACAAGAATGAATTATGGCTTGTATGGCCCCTCACACATATGAAAATAAATAGTCAAAATTTAGTTCAGGTTAGCTGTGAGCTCTACTCGAACACACTTTCACTGCATCCTGCTGTGTGCTGCCATGCTCTCGCTTCTGAACACTATTCAGAAACTTCCTCCTACATCCCAGGGTGCAGACGTTACAGGCTCTGTGTGTTGTTGGCAACCGTTTCCAGGAAGTGTTTCCCCTCTCCCACTGACTGGCGTGTAAACAGACAGCCACTTGTTTTCATTTACTGTGTGGTTATAGAGTGAAAGAGAGAGAGAGAGAAAGATAGCTGCAAAAGAGGGTGGAAGAGTAAAGCAAGATTAATTTAAAGGATGACAACAAAAGCAAGCTTGTGTGTGTTATGCGTGAGGGCAGGGTGAAGTCACAATGTAGGAATGTGTCTGGGCCAGAAGAGCAGACATGGCCCAGATGACTCTGAGGGAATCCTTGACACACCCTAACAGGGAACCCCTTCCATCCCTCCTCTCTTTCTCTCTTTCCCACACTCCTTCCTCCTACCAAGGTTGTGTTTGTGTACAGGCCAACTGTCCGGCCCAGAACTGGCCTACAGAGTATTAGTTTCTCACTAAGAATTCACCCTTTTCTCTGATTTGAGGTCAGCTTAGCAGTTTCTTAAATATTTGCTAGGTAGAGTGCTTCTAGATCAGCAGAATCCCGCACCTAGAACTAGGGAGCTAAAGCGACAGGAGGACAACGTGCCCTGGTAAACACACACACGCAACTGGAAAGAGAGCGAAACTCAGGGCCATTACTCCCCCTGTCCTACCTCCCACTTTTTCCACACCACTGAAGGAACATGCTGCTGCTATGTGAGGTGATTTCTTTCCACAACAGACTTCAGATGAGTTCATATTGCTCTTACATAATATCATGTTGAGTTAAAGCTGAACCCACTACAGACTGTGCCATTGGGTTCGTGATTCAAAAAAAAAAAAAAAAAAAAAAAAAGAGACCTGTAATCTTTTAATGCTGTGAAACGAAAAGGGCCTCAAGATGATTTGGGGAATTGCTTGCCCCATTCTAAGCTCTCCAGATGCAGATCAGCGCACAGATGCTCTCTCAATGCAGATGCAGTGGTTGATTTCTGTCACAAATAAGAGGCTGTTTTTCATTGGTTCATTGAGTGGTCACTGAAGTCTTGAGGCCCAGTGTCCCACTGAATCCACAGCAGATATATTTTAAGATTGTGTGATATTATTTTGAGAAGGTGGCTGTTTATATGCCCATGTAGCATTCTGAATGAACTAGAACATTCACATTTCTGAAATAAACTGCCGTTCAAAAGTTTGGGGTCAGTAAGACTGAAAAAGAAATCAGTTTCCATAAAATAATGCAGAACTGTTTTCAACATGGATAATACTTTCTTGAGTTTCTCAAATTTGAAGCAGCAAATCAGCATATTTAAATGATTTCTGAAGGATCATGTGACACTGAAGACCGGAATAATGGCTGCTGAATATTCATCTTAGCCATCAGAGTTATAAATTATATTTTAAAATATATTAAAATTAAAAGTTATTTTAAATTGTAGTAATGTTTCTCAGCAGTTGTTACTGTATTTTTGATTAAATAAATGCAGCCTTGGTGAGCATAAGAGACTTCTTTTAAAAACACATGGCAAACGCTATGTTCTTGTATTATTAAGGATCATAAAGAAGACGGAGAATGTGAAAGCTGTGTGTTCAGTATCTGGCATTCTCAGCGCAGTCAAAATAAAAGTCACAACAACAAGCACGGCTTGCGTCACTTCAGAGTTCCTATTGGTGGTGTGAATGCAACCAGGGCTGAATCTGAAATATACCCTATAGGTATTATAGGGCATTATTCGAGGGGACAGCCAGTGTTCAAAACCATTGTGGATGTTATCGAGATGTTAACCCTCATTCAATCCCACATTGCACTGCAATAACGTGTGTACAGCCGATGTACGCAAAGCAGCTGTCCGAATTCGCTCACTTGTTTTCATTCAGTCATTCAAGTGAACTGTATTAGTGGACTAGCATATGGAATATTGAATGAGGGTTTAGGGGGCGATTTCGGATTCAGCCCAGGAAAATGTTCCTAGGGAAACTTTTAGTTCACGGGGAACCACCCTGGTGGCTAACTCCTAGAACTAAGTTCCTAGAACTACCTGGCTGGTGCGAAAGCCCCTCATTTTTTTGTAATGATTTTATTTTAATATTTTTTAAAATAAAAACGTAATTTAATTAGTTAATTATTAATGCTATTATTAATTATAATAATACATTAAATTGCTAGCATGTAGCCTTCAAAAATGTTTTTTTAAAAAATTAAATAAAGATTGCGTTAAAAGATCTAATAAAAAGTTATAAAAAACAAAGAAACACATTACAGGTAACGGAACAAGTGGCAGGTCTGTTGCACTTACACTCCTGTACTTGATGCACAGATCTATTTTGATCCATTTTTGTCCTATCTGTGGCTTTGTCACTGTCAAACATCGCTGTTTCAGATTCAGTTCTGCATTTTGATATGGTTGTCCCTCACGAAACTTTGAATGGTTATATAGCGAGCAAAGAGCACTCCCTTTATAACCAATAAAGCTGATACAACTTAAGTTTAGCTGCAGCACAAGCTCAATGATTGAATGAAAACTTGGGTTATAATAAAAAAAAAAAAAAAATCTCTTATTTACATTTGTGTAACCAACTTTGTTGGTTATGACAAAACAGTTTGTGAATGTTTAGAGCTCACAGTGAACAAACTCTGGTGTATTGAGATGATTCTGACTAATTTATGCTAACTAGGCATGCTAACTAATACCTCTGATTGGCTATTGCGTTCACCCTCTCAACAAACATGTCTGTGATTTGCTACAATGTTCAATGCAGCAAAAACATGCTGTTAATAGAAACCTTTGACACTGTTCACAGAGCGCTCACACAAATATGTGCGGGAACATTTGAAAGCAGCCACCTATCCACACGTCAATTTGGTATTGACCTGGTACTCTTTACTACCGGTACTGCCAAAAGGCTGATATCGTTACATTTTTAAAATTGAAATATTGCTTTCTATCGACAACCCTATAGACAACGCTAGCCTAGAACACTAGTCAGAGTATTGAACAGGCTTCATAGAGTCAGGCTAGTAATTCAGAGTTCTGTAGCTAGTAATTCAAAGGAGCAAGGAAAACTGTATGGGATATTCTTGCTTCCTGTAATGTATGCACAGTGCCCCCAAAGAGACAAGAATGACTCACAGATATCGGGACATTTGAAGTATATCACTGCGCATATATCACAAAAACTGAGCTCTCGACTTTAGATTCTCAGGCTCTCTAGAACAGACAGATCTCATAGCCTGAGGGAAGATGAAGAGAAAAATCTTCTGCTCTGTTCTTCAAAGCAGAACACACTCTTTCATGCCTTTCGTCCTCCCTCTCATTCACTTATAAATCTGAATCATCTCATTCCTTCCATTCATGCTTGTTCATTACAAAAAAACATTTAAGAAGCTGAATAACACTGAACATTATTAAGTAAACATGCAGGCATGATTGCTTGTGTTTTTCCCCCGTACAATTTTTTTCCAAGCCTTGCTGGAAATTCAGTCATTGACGGGCTAAATGTGTGTATGTGTGTTAAGACGGTTTGGCTGCGTGCCTTCTTTTATGAAAGGCAAATGGGAATCTTGATGCTTTACCACTGCGTAGTCAGTCACAATTCTGCAGGTCTCCCTCTACGAGCTGATTTTATTTTGGTTTACTCTGCACATGCGCTTAGCCTGTTCCCATCTGCTGCCCAGTCTTGACCCATGACAACGTCATGACTGGCATGACCTGTTTCCATTTATATGATTGTGAGACAAAAATTGAGCAAAGGTCTCATTGGGGCAGGGAAGCCCCCCTTCTGTATCGAAGTCTGTATCTAGGTTTCTCTTTGTTATTAGAATTGATATGGATGCAGACTTTCCCACTGTGCAGCAGTGAAACTCCTGATTGTATCCGCCCAACGCAAGGTTAATCTTGACCCAAGTACACACAAACACATGCTCATTGGAATTCAGGAACACCCTGTATTTTCCCTCACTATCTTTTGAATCGGCTCCAAGGATTTTCCATTGTGCTTTCTCTTTGGTCCATTCATTAATAGTCTCCCAGAAACAAACATTCTTCTTCACTTTGTGTACCTTTTGTCAAGTGATATCAGAAATTGTGATTAGTTAATGAAATCCTTTGATAGTCAGATAGCAAGCCGTAATTGCACCTATAGCAACATCAGTGTGAATTGTTTATTAATGAGGCCTCACTTTCCCCACATAGATGGGCATGCATTCTAAACTGCTGAAAATCCTCAAGATTTCAGAGTGGAGCCTCAACAAAGAGGGCATCTGTGTTGTAATTATGATGTGTGTGTGAGAGAGAGAGAGAGAGAGAGAGAGAGAGAGAGAGAGAGAGAGAGAGAGAGAGAGAGAGAGAGAGAGAGAGAGAGAGAGAGAGAGAGAGAGAGAGAGAGAGAGAGAGAGAGAGAGAGAGAGAGAGAGAGAGAGAGAGAGAGAGAGAGAGAGAGAGAGAGAGAGAGAGAGAGAGGGGTCTGTGAAGCTCCGCCCCCTCCTACTCTCCACATGCTCTTCGGCTCCCACACGCTCTGACTCGAGAACCTTCTAGAACTGACTAAACGGCAGTGTGTAGGCCGTTTGTCGTATGTCGTATGACTCGTGCACAATGCCAGAAATGTTTGTTTCATGAAATTCTCCATCTTCGAGAGAGGAAGCACATTTACTAAACAAGCGCCATCACAGTTGGTGGTCCGTCTGTACATTTTCCACCCCAGATGATATTCTTTGTGCACAATGGTTGTGGTTTACATTTAACAGGCCGTTTGCTGATGTACCTGCTGTGGATATTATTACATCAGTCTAGAAGCTCAAAGAAGCCCACAACACATTTTGAATGGATTCTAAAAAAGAAAATCATGGATTAAAAAAAAACCTTTTTTTAGGGAAGTATCTTGTAAATAAATGTTTTGTGATAAGTGAGGATGCACTGATATTACATTTTGATACCTATAATATAAATGGATGATATTACAATTCTATAGTATTTTGTCAAAATAGACAAAAAAAGATGAATTCAGTTATTTTACACAATTAAAGTCAATTTTGGCGTCATTTAACATGCAGTATGAAAAAAATAAAAATAATTATATATATATTTTCAGTCGACATTAAAATGGAAATCTACACTCACCTAAAGGATTATTAGGAACACCATACTAATACTGTGTTTGCCCCCCTTTCGCCTTCAGAACTGCCTTAATTCTACATGGCATTGATTCAACAAGGTGCTGAAAGCATTCTTTAGAAATGTTGGCCCATATTGATAGGATAGCATCTTGCAGTTGATGGAGATTTGTGGGATGCACATCCAGGGCACGAAGCTCCCGTTCCACCACATCCCAAAGATGCTCTATTGGGTTGTGATCTGGTGACTGTGGGGGCCATTTTAGTACAGTGAACTCATTGTCATTGGCACTAAGGGGCCTAAAGTGTGCCAAGAAAACATCCCCCACACCATTACACCACCACCACCAGCCTGCACAGTGGTAACAAGGCATGATGGATCCATGTTCTCATTCTGTTTACGCCAAATTCTGACTCTACCATCTGAATGTCTCAACAGAAATCGAGACTCATCAGACCAGGCAACATTTTTCCAGTCTTCAACTGTCCAATTTTGGCGAGCTTGTGCACATTGTAGTCTCTTATTCCTATTTGTAGTGGAGATGAGTGGTACCCGGTGGGGTCTTCTGCTGTTGTAGCCCATCCGCCTCAAGGTTGTGCGTGTTGTGGCTTCACAAATGCTTTGCTGCATACCTCGGTTGTAACGAGTGGTTATTTCAGTCAAAGTTGCTCTTCTATCAGCTTGAATCAGTCGGCCCATTCTCCTCTGACCTCTAGCATCAACAAGGCATTTTCGCCCACAGGACTGCCGCATACTGGATGTTTTTCAATTTTCACACCATTCTTTGTAAACCCTAGAAATGGTTGTGCATGAAAATCCCAGTAACTGAGCAGATTGTGAAATACTCAGACCGGCCCGTCTGGCACCAACAACCATGCCACGCTCAAAATTGCTTAAATCACCTTTCTTTCCCATTCTGAC
>CM031947.1:18983117-19120617 GCA_018749465.1 Paracanthobrama guichenoti
TAAGCTGAAACTATCTAGTCAGGCCATTTGTACTCAGTTTGAAGTGTAAAAACTGAGGGAATGCAAAGAGGATCTACAGTCTACAGATATTTATGAGTGAATAGACCTCAGTTGGACAAGCCGCCCAGAGGTCAGAGCCATGACTTGACAGGATTTAGCTGAGCTCTGTGATCTAAACTCTAAGCCGCTCATCTGTGTGGCTTTCCTCAATATTTCAGTAATTGTCATCTTTTCACCTGTTTTGTTTTATGGGATCGTTTTTGCTCTTTCATCACGTTCTCATTCTGCCTCTTTGACTATTTTTGATCTCTGCATTATCTCCCCTGTCATACGCCTGCCCATCTTATTTCACGGTTACTCAGTGACTTAAAGAAGCCTCATCAGTTTGTAATGAAAGGTTAAAGACAGACCGCTCTATGACTGATCTGTATCTAAGTTGCTTAGAAGGAGAGAGAGTGTGCCATATGAATGTATAATATAAAAGAGTGGAGGATGACACGCAAATTTGTCTATAGAAAATACATGGTGCCTACAATTATAAGTGTATTTATGGTCAAACAACTTAGCCCCTACTTCATCTCTTTTTTTTTTTTTTTCTATTTCTCCTCCATCCTCTATCCATCCCCCTAATTTTTAAGACATCCACATAACTCAAACAGTTTTTAGCTGCCTCTAACTATCCTTTTAAAGAAATTGTTGGCTTGTAGTGCCATTGAACAAATATTTTGGGTCAACTCACGCCAAGCTTTTCTCAAGTTGATGTGAAGTTGAACAGATCAACACTGTCAGAAAGTAATGAACTTCAAGGCTGTCTCTGCTATCTGCAAAAATCAAGCAGTCACATTCCGTTCCAGCTGGATTTACCTTCTATATTTACCTTGTCATGCATATTGCTGCTTCTAGCTTCTAAGGTAACTCCTAAGGTAAAATACCTCCCACCCCAAACTCCCATATACAGTATCTGCCCGGGGCATGTACCTGATGGCATGATTTCACTGGAATATTTGTAATGGGTGTGGAATGATCCAGTATCTTGTTTCATAACAGACAGAGCCTGATGTTTATTGTACTATTTTAAAGTGGTACTGTCGGGTCATCAGGGCTCAACAAGGCTGCATTTATTTGAACTTTTATTGTATATTATTACAATTTAAAATAACCGTTTTCTATTTGAATATATTTTAAAATCGAATTTATTCCTGTGATGGCAAAGCAACATTTTCAGCAGCCAATACTCCAGCCTTCAGAAGTGGAAAGTATTATTAAATACCACAGTATTATTAAATACTTGAATTCTCACTTCAGTGACTTGAACAGAACTGAACTTTGAATTTGAGGTAGGAGTAATTTGTTGTGTTTGTTCCTTAGGTGTTGGCACTGTTTGAGGAGGGGGAGGAGTCGACCACAGCTTTTGTGGAGCCTATTGTCATCCTGCTCATTCTGGTGGCCAACGCAGTCATTGGAGTCTGGCAGGTGGGTGTGTGTGGGCTGAGAAACTGAAGGACCTCAAAGAAATTCTTCTCAATAAGTGTCAGAACAGCAAGTCTACTTGTTGTCTCACTGTTTAGCATTAGATATACTGCTACAACTACTGAGGTATTCTGTTCCTAAACATGACAGATGATTATCAGATGTTCAGATTAGATTATTAGTGTGTACATAAGGATGTGACATGTCATTTACATTTATACCACAATGGCAGGACATTGGCGAAGGCAATTGGACAATGGTGGACTGCATTGACAGTGCTAAGAGGTTTAACTAAATATCTTGGCACTATCAGTGCAACACGTACTGTGTACTGCTATTGTTATCCTGCCCCCCTTTTGAAATGGCTTATCCAAAATATATACAGTTCATGAAGCCTTTGCACTATAAGCATACGTGTGAAAGCTTATGAAATGCCATAAAGAACAAAACATAGAAATGGCTTAAATGTATTGTAAAGTTATTAGAATGTATTTGTATGAAATGTCTTTATGGAAAATAAAATATGTAATTGTTTTTGTTGCAGTCTAGAAATGCAGTGTAGCTAAAGCCACATGCCTGAGCATGTTTTATTTGAAATACGAATTAGATTTTTATTTAATATATATTTTCAGACCATGTCATGTGATTTTATTTTGAGAAGACTCTAGACTGCTAACTGATGGTTATTTACATCTTTTAAGCATCGATTCATATCAGAAAGTTATCACATTGTACAGCAGGAGAGAACTGTTTATTTCTTGTAAACCTGGCATTGAAAACAAGAGCAGGCTACTGTTGTTTTAGCCTAATCAGACCAATAAAATATGGGCTGTTACCAATGCGCTGCACATGTATCCTAAACCTGTTGTGGTTTGTTGTATGGTCACAGGAGCGAAATGCAGAGAATGCCATTGAGGCTCTGAAGGAGTACGAGCCAGAGATGGGCAAAGTGTACCGCATTAACCGCACAGCCGTCCAGAGGATCAAAGCTCGAGACATCGTGCCTGGAGATATCGTGGAGGTTTCTGGTAAGTTTGGGCCTGTTTCTACTCTTTCCCATTCTCTCTCATGATTTTTCCTCTCATGTGGTCTGACATAATACGTAGTGGAGGTGGCCCACTCCTTTTTTTTTTTTTTTTCTTCCAGTCATCACCACCTCTCGCTGTACCCAAAACATTCAAACACAGGCTCTCGTTTTCTTCGTCTTCCCATTGGCTTGTGTGGCTGCTCATAGTGTATGTTTATGTGCGTTTCACCACAACTCTTTGCCCTGAGCGGGAGCCCTTAAGGGTTTCTCTGTGTGTGTTTGGGCTTCTTGCCATAAACTTGAAAGCAGAGCAGGAATATCCCAGACTGTATTACGTAAGTGGCTTTCCTGTGAGTACGAGGGTGCCAAGCAGAGACATGCAGGAAAAATCTGTGTGTGCATGTATTCTGTTCATAGTACAAAGCTGAAAAGTGACTATAATACTCTCTCCTTCTTTCTCTCTTAACTCTTGTTAAATATGTAGTCTTTGTTTTTTTTCCATACTGTCAGTCCCACCGTTCTCCACCATCATGTGACCACAAGTTTGCCAGTGACTCCTTCACACATACATATGTGCCCACTCTAATTTGGGGATCCTGCTAGTGTATATGTAGACACTGAGATAAAAATAGATCTGTTGTCATTCTGTTATGGCTTGACCATATCTGTGCATCACATGCGCACATATCATTTTGTTAGTCTTGTCTTCAAAGTAATCAGTGTTTGCTTCTTTAAAACCCTGCATGCTAGTGATCTCCAGTCTGCATCAGCCAAGCGTAGAGTAGAAAAGACAAGGGGAGAGGTAGACGACAGTGAGGAGGGGGTGACCACCTGCTTTGGAGTAATAATCCCTGTGTTAAACCACAAGATTTTCCAATTCATGCTCAAGAGCAGCCACATTCATTCAGAAACATGGATGCTGCCACATTGCTTTGTTTGCTTGTGAATGGGAGTGAAGGGAGGGGGGGGGAACGAGTGTACGGAGAGATACAGAATGTGTGAGGGAGGCAGAGTGTACGAAAGCATGAAAGACAGATGAGTAGGAGGGAGCAATAAATGCAGGGAGATGCAGAGAGAGAGAGAGACAAGCGGAATTGAAGAGATGGGAATGAGATGTGGGTTACATTACCTGTCTTAGCACGGCGGTAACAAACGTCTCTTTGTTCATTTGCACTGTTTGGTCTTATGCCTTGACAAGCCTGCATTCCAGTGGCCAGATTCTCCTCTCTGCACACATACACGTGCTCATGCTGTCAGGCTTCGCCCCCTGACACCTATTGGGCATGTCACCATGGTAACCAGCCCCAAAGTCAAGGTCAAACTGACAGACATGTAAAGTACTGTAACTACCAGACATCACTGTCAGTCCAGATGTTTCCAGTGTCAAGTTTCTGTCCTTCCTGAAAGCCAAGACTGTGCCACAGAAACCACACCCAATCCGACCATATTTGATGTTTAATATACAGGATTTTGGACCAATGAGATGTAACTGTGAACAGAGATAATTAGCAAAATGCAACTGAAATGGTTCGACACGGTTTGACCCTGGAAAGGACAGCAAATCAGATTTTCATGTATGAAACAACTATTATTATTATTCTTCTGTTGACACTGTACAAATTGTGAATAAAAAAGGAATGCAATAATTTACAGATCTCATAAACTTATATTTTATTCACAGTAGAATATAGATAATATATCAAATGTTGAAAGTGAGACATTTTGAAACGTCATGCCAAATATTGGCTCATTTTGGATTTCATGAGAGCTACACATTCCAAAAAAGTTGGGACAGGTAGCAATAAGAGGCCGGAAAAGTGAAATGCACATATAAGGAACAGCTGGAGGACCAATCTGCAACTTATTAGGTCAATTGGCAACATGATTGGGTATAAAAAGAGCCTCTCAGAGTGGCAGTGTCTCTCAGAAGTCAAGATGGGCAGAGGATCACCAATTCCCTCAATGCTGCGGCCAAAAATAGTGGAGCAATATCAGAAAGGAGTTTCTCAGAGAAAAAGAGTTTGAAGTTATCATCATCTACAGTGCATAATATCATCCAAAGATTCATCGAATCTGGAGCAATCTCTGTGCGTGAGGGTCAAGGCCGGAAAACCATACTGGATGCCCGTGATCTTCGGGCCCTTAGACGGCACTGCATCACATACAGGAATGCTACTGTAATGGAAATCACAACATGGGCTCAGGAATACTTCCAGAAAACATTGTCGGTGAACACAATCCACCCGTGCCATTCGCCGTTGCCGGCTAAAACTTTATAGGTCAAAAAAGAAGCCATATCTAAACATGATCCAGAAGCGCAGGCGTTTTCTCTGGGCCAAGGCTCGTTTAAAATGGACTGTGGCAAAGTGGAAAACTGTTCTGTGGTCAGACCAATCAAAATTTGAAGTTCTTCTTGGAAAACTGGGACGCCATGTCATCCGGACTAAAGAGGACAAGGACAACCCAAGTTGTTATCAGCGCTCCGTTCAGAAGCCTGCATCTCTGATGGTATGGGGTTACATGAGTGCGTGTGGCATGGGCAGCTTAGACATCTGGAAAGGCACCATCAATGCTGAAAGGTATATCCAAGTTCTAGAACAACATATACTCCCATCCAGACGTCGTCTCTTTCAGGGAAGACCTTGCGTTTTCCAACATGACAATGCCAGACCACACACTGCATCAATTACAACATCATGGCTGCGTAGGAGGAGGATCCGGGTACTGAAATGGCCAGCCTGCAGTCCAGAACTTTCACCCATAGAAAACATTTGGCGCATCATAAAGAGGAAGATGCCACAAAGAAGACCTAAGACAGTTGAGCAACTAGAAGCCTGTATTAGACAAGAATGGGACAACATTCCTATTCCTAAACTTGAGCAACTTGTCTCCTCAGTCCCCAGACGTTTGCAGACTGTGCCATGAAATTTAAAATCAACTTATTTATTCCCTTAAGATTATACATTTTCTCAGTTTAAACCATATTGAAATTTGAAACTTCCACATCATTGCATTCTGTTTTTATTCATAATTTCTACAGTGTCCCAAATTTTTTGGAATCTGGTTTGTATAATGACCTTAGAATAATGACTTTGCAAGGAGATCAATCTGTCTGGGGATCATGGCATCAAAAATGTCCCTGCTTTAGAACATTTTGAATTATTTTGATGTTTGCTTCTATATAGTTAAACACCATGGCTGGATTGATGGATATTTTTGGCTTTGCAGTGAGATTTTTGTCATTTTCCTCTTCCTGAAGCCTTGAGCACTTCCCAGCCTGCAAACTGAACAAAAACGAAGCAAGGTGAATTGATCCAGGGGGAGAAGAAAAGTGGTGTTTCCACTCCAGGGGTGTGTGAGGGTGGAAACGGCTGGCACTCTATGTATCTTCAGTTCTTTGTTATTATGGGCAATGGGGGAAAGGGAGAATGAAAGGTTCAAGATCCATCCACAGGTTTATAGCTATGAGAATCCACTAACGAGGTGTAGACACATTCACACACATGCTGAGATGCTTGTGCTGAGTTCATTGGTTATAGTCATAGCATTTAACAAGTCTTGTTCAGTAAGTGGGAAGCGCTGGCAAGATGGAGGTGTTGTCAGCTGCATCTGCTGATATATTTCTCAATTTCAGTCCAATCCAACTGCGCCGATGACATAATCTTGTTGCTAAGCACTATCAAACGTGTGTAAACAAACACAAAACAACCCCTACCTAAAAACCCTTTCTCTAGAGGTTGAATGAAAATTACACATTGGAAAAAGGCACTTGTGAGAACTATAAATTGAAACTACAAAAAAAAAGGAAAAAAAAATTTGCAAAACAAATGGCATCCAAAAATATGACCCACAACACCCATTCCCCTCTCCTCGCTGCTAAGTCCTTCCTGTACCTGCCATTCGTGAGTGGCAATTCCATTGGAACTTTTGCTGTGGACCACCACCAAGAGAATTGGAGGTCGGAAAACAGTGTTCAGCCATTTTTTTTTTTTTTGCATGCATGCATGCATGAGTACTATAGATATTTATAGGTTATTTACACTTTTATTTCCAGTCAGCCCAGCATTGTGCCAGCATTATGGTTGCAGTAATCACAATATCCAAAGTGGAACTTTCCCTCAGCTGTTTCAGAGACTCAAAAATAACATTCTCACTCCATTGGAATATCCGAGGAACCAGAATTGTGCTTTACAGAATGCCTGGAGATTTAGAAAGAACTCTGCTGTTCTTTTACTCTCTTTGGGATGAGTAACAGTGAAGCACCCACACTGTTTTTAAAATGAATTCACTTTAACCTGATCATCTTTTAAGCCCTTTTTTCGCCTGGTATTAAGATTCGTTTTGGTTGATCGGATCACAAGCTGAAGTTTTGAGCTTGTTCACTTCGCATTTGACCGGATTGCTTTCGTAGTGTAAACTCTCATGTAGTCGAATGTGTTCAAACAGCCACAAAAGATTGCCTACTCTCCGCCTACTGACCTAATGTGTAAACATTATGGCAAACTCACTAGCCAGACGGGATCCAAGTTTGGTTCCCCCTCGAAAAAAATCAAGAATGTGTCTCCCTCTTCTTCTTGTGATCCGATCGATCAAAATGAATCTTAATACCAGGTGTAAACATGGCTTTAGTCATACCCACAGGGTTTTGGACCATTTTGATCAGCATTCGCAAACATCTTGAACTCACCAGCTTTTGTTATTACACCGTTCCACATTTACAAGTTAGCATGCGTCACCCGTTCTAATCAGGTTTATGACCGATGTCTGTGACGGCCTGTTTCCTGCTATCAGATGCTTGCCATCTACTGTCATAATGTCTGTGTATATTTAGCTCACTTTGCATTGTTCTGGCTTGGTGTGGCGAAAAGCTGCTCGCATTAGCATTTAGATGGGTTTAGTACCCATTCGCAGTGTGACCGAGTGGGTGGAAGACACCGCTGAGGGGAAAGAGAGTGAGCGATAAAATCCAAGAATGAGAAAAGAAAGGTCCGTCGTTCTGGGAGCATAAACAGTTTCCCGCCCACCGTGCCCTCTCTACCCCCACTCCCACACAGAGCAGCCCCTGATGGGGGTTTTGTCTCCCTCCTCAGAGATGTGAGCCATTCCTGTGACGTGGGAGGAAGAGAGACTGTACGGCTGAGAAATCGTGTCCAGAGGGTTGGAGTAGAAAAAGAAATAGGAGAAAAAAAGGAAGTTTTACTGTACATCATAATATTATGCAAGATCTAACTGACTTATGGAATGATTTGTCGTGCAGCAAAAAAGAACGTTTGCCTGTCGATATCCCTAATCTGTTTTTGTCCTGTGAAGAATTTGACATTCACCCTCTTTCAGAGTTTCTACACTGTCCGGGCTACTCATCCACTATCTGTCTAACTGTGTAAAAGACTAATGGGAAGTGTGGCTGCTCTTTAGCATGCCTTACTGCCCCCAGGAACCTCCAGCTCAGCCTAAGGGTTTAAATGGAGTATAATTGCGACACTCAGGGACTCTAATTGCTTTAAATGCCTGTTAAGTGCCCCTGCAGCCTCTCTTGGTCCAGGAGCTATGTGACATGGGGATGAGAATTTTCAAATTCACTGACACCCAGCTCCAGGGTTATAGGTATACATGGAAACTACACACTATTTTGTATAGTTTCTGTGGAATGATTTTTAACATGAGAGTTTATGATTGAGAGAATTATTAAAAATCATATTGTGGCAAGCAGGACGAGGCTGGGAGTCATGGAAATGGAGTGAGGTCGGTGGCATGAGTGTTAATGAGCGTCACCTGTTTGCTGATCCGCTTTAGTCCGAAAAGTGCTTAAATTATTGAAAGACAAGGGTTTTTTCCTGCATAGGGAATTACGAGGCGGTGGCCTCTGTCAAATTTTGTGCCGCCTCCGGCTGTCAACAAAACTCAAACAGGCAGTCACATGCTCAGATACACATTTTCACCGACACTGTTCTGTTGCAGGTTCTCGGCCTGTGTCCATTCTCGAACCGCTCGATAGTGATGCGCTTATCGAGGTTATATCCGCAGATCCGCAGGTCGGGCGGGCCAAGTAATAAAAAAATAACATTGCAGTTAATTGCCAGTGGATGAGAGCTAGATCATTAATGTGTTGATTTTAATAAAGACACAGAACTCTCATTTCACGGTAAACCGCAATGAACGTGCGTCACTCTTTACTTTTGTTTTCAACAAAGGGATGTCCGGTTCGTGAAAGAATCGTTCTTTTGAACCGGTTCTTTTTAGTGATCTGGTCAAACAGTTCACCAAATTGGACTAAATCGTTCTAAACGGTTCGCTTTCGGAGTTTTTCTCTTCAGGGAATACCAATCAATGAAAATATATGCCTAGAGCACCTCCCAGTGGTCATTTATAAAACACAAAGGAAAAACCCTACATGAGATATTTCTTTATAACTTAACAGCTTTAACTAAAAATCTACACGCTTGACAGAAATTATTGAGTGTTTTCCAACAATGATGTAGCCTAATGAAACAGTGACAATTTAAGTTTGAAGGTAGTAAAGCCTGTGTTTAGGCTATTAATGACATGTAATTTAGCCAAAGAAGAACTTTTATTTTAAATAAATGTTAATTTAAAATCAGTCTACTGCAGTTACCATATCATATGTTACCATATCATCCTGCTTAAGACTGAGAATTTGAACAATTGTAATGTGGTGATCAGGTGCAAATATCTAAATCAGAGAAATATCATGGGTTTGGGCAGTTGGCAGGTGGGTGATTTTATTTTTAACGGCAGATTCAGGTGACGTTAGAGCTGATCCGCACATCTCTAGCGCACAAGTCCCCTTTAAAGTTCAGGTAAAAGTCCTTTTCTTTGTTCAATTTGCACACTGAATAAGTTGGAACTCCCAATTTAGAAAAAATCTGTTTGAATAAGGAAACAATATCTTTGTCAATATTTCAATATAGTTAGTTGCCTGTCATTGTGCTGCACTTTATTCATACCTTTTGTTTTATTAGTTTATTTTTACTTATCTCTAGTTTACCTTTTGTTTAGATTTTGAAAGATATTATTTGATGAGTGAAATCTCTGATTGTAGTCCTTGAAAACCAAAAAAATGATGCTTGAAAAGTCCTTAAGTCCTGGAATTTCATTTTACAGTATCAGTACGAACCCTGTATTAAAGTCCGTTAAATGATCGCCAGTTCCCACCTCCTTCTTCTCTGATCCTTTAACATTGTTTCATTGGTTTCATTAATGCACTTTAACATCATAAATTAAACAAATACCCCTCATGGAGGACTGCCGCATAATAACATGATAAAAGACAACATAAATAGTCCAGGTCCTCTCTGGGGTACACTTTTTTTTTTTTTTTTTTTTTTTTTTTTTTTTTTTTCTCCTCTATTCCTTTTATAAAAAAAAAGTATCCCAGTTTCCGCGATAATATTATGCAGAACAACCGTTTTCAACATTGATAATAAGAAATGCTTCTTGAGCACCAAAAAAAGCATATGAGAATGATTTCTGAAGGATCATATGACACTGTTGCTGTTATTATTATGGTAAATTGTAACAATATTTTATAAAATTCTTTTTAAAAACATTAAAAATATTTCACAATTAAAAATTCTTACAAGCACAAAATGTTTAAATGGTAGTGTACCAGACTGTTTGGATATGCACAATGCAGGCGTTTGCTTAATACAGTTTTCAGAAAAAGAACCTAATTTGTGTGTTTTTTCTCATTTTCAATAAGCTGAACTTGCAGTGTCATTCTTTGTTTGAGCTGTGAAATGCACAAGCAGATCCCTGCAGCTTGTGTGATGAGTGTATATGAAGCTTTGTCTTGATGTCTCGGGTAGGAAAGAGCAAAGGTTCATCAAGTCAAGCTACTACAAAATATATATTGCGCAAAGCCTAAATGGCTGCAAGGACTCACAAACCCAGTTGAAAACGACACTTATTGACTGATTCGGTTTCATCCAATTGGCTGGGTTTTCCCACCTCTTGTTTTTTTCCCATTTTGTATTAGAAGCATTATTTTTTTTTAATTAGAAGCATAAACTGAATATTGATCACTCTGTGTGCTCTCATCAACTGGGTATTGAACGGTGTTCCAGTGT
Organism: Paracanthobrama guichenoti; assembly: GCA_018749465.1. Taxonomy (NCBI): domain Eukaryota; kingdom Metazoa; phylum Chordata; class Actinopteri; order Cypriniformes; family Gobionidae; genus Paracanthobrama; species Paracanthobrama guichenoti. The sequence goes on from CM031947.1 coordinate 18,993,702, forward strand.
GCCTGCAGTTAGTCTTCGAGGTGGTGTTTCTCTCTCTTGCTCTCTCTTTTTCTTTTTGTTTCAGCCACTTTTTCGCTTTGCTTCAGGCTTTGTGTCCTAGTAGTTCAGCTTCGATTTGTTGTAATTAAGTGTTTACCTGGAAAACAAGAGGTCAAGAACAGCCTTGAATGATGACTGTGCAGTGGCCTGTCTTATTTCCTTTTTATGATTGCGGTTATGACCCCTCAGGCATATGTCCTACACACTTTTTTTTCGACCTGTCTTGTATTCATCAGTAACGTAGGAGTGTCTTTACCTGCCTTTTGATGAAGTAACTCTCGACCCATTTTGTTTTCTAGTTGGGGATAAAGTGCCAGCAGATATCAGGATCACATCAATCAAATCCACCACCCTAAGAGTGGACCAGTCAATTCTCACAGGTACTGTGGACGTCTGAGATAAACAGCGTCGCATTTCACTGCCCAGGTCCCAGTATTGCTTTATTTAAAACTTCCTGTGTGTTCTTTAGGTGAATCTGTGTCTGTTATCAAACACACTGATCCCGTGCCAGATCCTAGAGCTGTCAATCAAGACAAAAAGAACATGCTGTTTTCTGTAAGCCCTTCACTTCCTGTTTTGGGAGGGGAACTTTTGTCTCATGTGCATACAAGCAGTATATTTGCATACAAGCAATTTGTTACTTTAATATTTTCTGCCTACTCATCGCATTGCATTTTTAGTTCATGGATTTAAGAACTATTGCTTTTTTCTTTCTTTTTTCTTTTTTTTTTTTTTTTTTTTTTTTTTAGTTTGTCCTGTTTTTTTATATCTCTGGTTTGGAGGATATCATTAGACTGTAGGATATAATAAGACTTAAGTGTTCTGTTCGTGCACTCAGTCTAAACATACTCTTCCTGTCTGCATTAATTTGCGGTCATTCAGATGCTCTAAGTAGGCATGTATTTGACCGCTCTCAATCCACTTAGATTGCGTTAGCATCATCTGGGGATAGGGAACACCTCAGGTGACGTTATTGGCCTAGTGAGTGATAGAATAACGTCAGAGTTAATGCAGTCTCCCTGTTTTCTTCTTTAGTCATTTAAAATAAACTGTATATGGCCCATGTGCTTTTATAGTCCAGCTTTATGCATTTTCCAACACATTGTGGTAATGAAAGATGTAGTTTCCTATTAGGGTAAAATGTCCCTAATGACATTATAGCCAACTCCACACAAGTCAATGATTTTTCCAAGCTACGTTTTATAAAATTATATGAGACTGAGGAACTTCTGATGCTATTGTTGTTGTTTCCAAGTCTGCAAAATTGTAAATTTAGATTTGAAAAATCTTTTGGTGGCTTTGTTTCATTTAGGTGTATATGTGCTTATATACGTATGCTCTCATGTTTTCCAAAAGGGCACAAACATCGCTGCAGGTCGGGCCATCGGTGTTGTTGTCTCCACCGCTGTTTCCACTGAAATCGGTAAGATCCGTAACCAGATGGCGGCAACTGAGCAGGAGAAAACCCCGCTGCAGCAGAAGCTGGATGAGTTCGGCCAACAGCTCTCGAAGGTCATCTCCCTCATCTGCATCGCCGTCTGGGTCATTAACATCGGCCATTTCGCCGACCCGGTCCACGGCGGCTCATGGATCCGAGGTGCCATCTATTACTTCAAGATAGCTGTGGCCTTGGCAGTGGCTGCTATCCCGGAGGGTCTTCCAGCTGTCATCACCACCTGCCTGGCGCTGGGCACCCGTCGCATGGCCAAGAAAAACGCCATTGTTCGTTCACTGCCCTCAGTGGAGACGCTGGGATGCACCTCTGTTATCTGCTCAGACAAGACGGGGACCCTGACGACCAACCAGATGTCTGTCTGCAGGGTGAGTGATGTTCGAATCAGACGCAGAGATGGTGTCTCATTCAGCATCAGAACTGATGTCTGCGGGCAGATCTTGATTTTATGTCTGGGTTGATGACAGCTTCGTTTTTCATTTTCAGTCTTATGCTGACATAGTGTCCTATGTGAGCTTTTTTTCTTTTAATATATAACTTAGACAGCACAGATTTTTAACCTTTTTTTATTTTTTTATTTGTACATTCACAAGAGGTGATTTATTGAATGCTATAACCAGTGCCAGAACGTATTTCAAACTGTCATGAAGCGAGGCATTGGAGGTCGCCCTAAAAATTGCATTTTATTTTCAAATTCATGATAGATTCACCTGAGAAAAACCCCCTTTAAAAAAACAAAAAAAAACAAAAGGGTCCCTTGAGGCCAGAGTGCATCATATGAATTCCTTTTTACCACGTCTCGGTATTCTTTCTCACTGATTCCAGACCTGTGTGTGTGCGCCTTTTTACTGTGTTTTTTTTTTTTTTTTTTTTTTTTTTTTTGGAGCACTGACAGGTGGGTTTCACAGGCCTGGATACTATAGTGGTGTTTCCCATAAGAGCAGGTCTTTGATGCCTTGCCAGGGCCTCTCATACAGAGATGAGTGATGCAACAGCAGCAGCTCTCTCTGGCTGCCATATGGAAGACCATAGAAACACACCAGACACAACATGACAGAGTTGGAAGTACTAGACTGGTCAGACAGCAATCCAGTTAATCCAGTTGTTTGGAGACTGTAAACTTTTAAACATTTATTTGTTTTTATTTTATGTAAAATAATAAATCTGTTTATTTCCATTGACATCTGAAGTACAAGCACAACTATAGACAACCTTATGATTATAGTGGGTACATTCTAGTTTTGTATCACTCTGCTAGCTTTGTGTGTACTGTGTTCACATTGTTTAGCCTTAGTGAATCCAAAATATTTCAAGGTTACAGAGTCTCTTACAAATTATGAATTAACTTTGGATTTGTATCTGATTTTTTAGGGAATGTTGGTCGCTTTAAATGTAATCTGGATTATAATGTTGCTTTGTTTGTCTCAGCCACTGGTATGAGTTAGGTTAGGGCAGGACAACATGTTTGTCCAATGGCAGTCAGAGGTTTGGGAAACAGTAGTCGTTTGCAGTTGTATTTTGTGCTGCTAATGGTGTGGAAAGCACACATCTCCTTAAATCTTTTTCATCCAAGTCTTGATCTGGTTTACCCAATCACACCCATAAGCACTACCACTGAACTGTGAACTTGTTTTCCATGGAATTTATTCCCACTATCATATCGTCTTGCTTTCTAAAGAGAGAAAATCAAGCGTCCATGTTTGTGTTTGCAAGACAGTGCCACCCTTTTTCAGGGTGTGTGTGTGTGTGTGTGTGAGACAAAGTAACCTGACTCACAGCACAACCAAGAATGGCATGTATTCTGAGTGCTGAGTTTTAAGGTGTTGTGTCTTTATTTCAGTGCCATCACTTTTGCCTAGAGGCTGTTCATATTACGGTTTTCTATGGTCCCAAAGAAGGAGAGTTTGAACATGCTACATCCATTAGTCACCACCATTCTTGGTTTTGAAGTGCTGGGCATATATTTATTCATATGTGTTTCTTTTATGTTGTTGCTCCCATAGAGTCAGGACATGTTAGAGTCATCCATGTTGAAGAGACTCTGGGACACTCAAGGTGTATATATTTGTGTCTTGTGTGACTGTAAATGGATCTAGCTGAGAGGTTCCTGTGGTCACGATGGATTCATGTCTGCAGCTGTAGGAGAATATAATGTAAAAGATGTTGCAATCATGTCCTGCCAACCTGTCTGTACAAGTTTAAGTTTTTCCATTGTGTACAAACACAAACATATACACCTTGAGTGTCCCATAGTATATGTGTGTGTATGTATGTGTGTAATATATATATTAATATATATAATTATATATCTCTTTTATAGTACGATTTTGTCCTTGCATATTTCATCCTCATGTTACTTTAAAAGGAGAGAGCAGGAAAGGTTTGGAGAATGAACTCTTTGTTTTTTTCACCATCTGTACCTCTCCACCCTTTTTATTCATTTATCAGCCTCCTTGCATCTCCCGCTTCTAGTTTTGTGACCTTTAGGATTTCAATTGGAAAATCATGATTGCAATATTGGAGTCATATCACATTTTTCTGTGGTACTGCACACATTCATATTAAAGCAGCCTCTAATATTTCCCTTGTGAGCTCATCCATTGTTTTCAGTGTTTACAAAGGAAGCCTATGTAATATGATATATTCCTTGTTGCAAAGCCCCACAGCACGTGTGAGTGTCCATCTGTGTGTGTCTGCCCGAGATCTCTCCTGTGTTTAACAGCAGGGTGTTCCCTCTGTTCAGAAGCTGCTTAATTCCCTGCAAGTGCCGGGAACCTTCCGGAAAAAGTCCTACTGCGCTGTGGTAAATATTTACTCACTCCGCGCCCTGATCTCAGACCTGCAAAGATCAGAGCTCAAACATTAAGGGCGAGCACTTTAGTCAAACACCACGACATTCACTTTACCTGCTCTGCACTTCAACAGTGATGACTGTTTCCTGGACACAGATTAAACCTAGTATCAATCTAATGCATCCTGTTCAAGGGGATACTCAATTAAAACACTTTTGAAATTATGAAGGTACAGTACATCTGTATCTTGGAAACTAAAACTCCTTTCAGGCTTAAAGGTATGTAATAGACTTTCAATTCCAGCAGACCTAATTGTCAAAAAGAGATACTCACCTAAAGGATTATTAGGAACACCTTTCGCCTTTAGAACTGCCTTAATTCTACGTGGCATTGATTCAGCAAGAATATGTTGGCCCATATTGATAGGATAGAATCTTGCAGTTGATGGAGATTTGTAAACAGAATGAGAACATGGATCCATCATGCCTTGTTACCACTGTGCAGGCTGGTGGTGGTGGTGTAATGGTGTGGGGGATGTTTTCTTGGCACATTTTAGGCCCCTTAGTGCCTATTGTTTAAATGCCATAGCCTACCTGAGCATTGTTTCTGACCATGTCCATCCCTTTATGACCACCATGTACCCATTCTCTGATGGCTACTTCCAGCAGGATAATGCACCATGTCAAAAAGCTTGAATCATTTAAAATTGGTTTCTTGAACATGGCAATGAGTTCACTGTACTAAAATGGCCCCCACAGTCACGAGATCTCAACCCAATAGAGCACCTTTGGGATGTGGTGGAACGGGAGCTTCGTGCCCTGGATGTGCATCCCACAAATGCAAGATGCTATCCTATCAATATGGGCCAACATTTCTAAAGAATGCTTTCAGCACCTTGTTGAATCAATGCCACATAGAATTAAGGCAGTTCTGAAGGCGAAAGGGGGGCAAACACAGTATTAGTATGGTGTTCCTAATAATCCTTTAGGTGAGTGTGTGTGTATATATATATATATATATATATATATATATATATATATATATATATATATATATATATATATATATATATATATATATATATATATATATATATATATATATATATATATATATATATATATATATATATATATTAATTAGACATATACATATACATATACATATACATACTTGTGTGGGGATGTGTGTGTGTGTGGATGTTTTTTCTATCCCGGTGGGGACTTTAATCTGAATGTACACAGACTCATGGGGACTTTAAATTGAGGTCCCCATGAGGAAACAAGCTTATAAATCATATAGAATGAGTTTCTTCGAAAATGTAAAAATGCAGAAAGTGTTGTGTGATGGGTAGGGTTAGTGCAAGGGGATAGAATATACATTCCCCACAAAGATAGTAGACCAGACGTGTGTGTGTGTACATGGTTTTTCTAGCCTGGTGGGGACTTCAACCTGAATGCACACAGACTCATGGGGACTTGTGTCACCGTGGGGACCTAAATTGAGGTCCCCATGGGTACAAAAGCTTATAAATCAGGGGGGTAGGAACCGCTGCGGAGGAGCACAGTCCATAGACATAAACAGAGGAGCAGCTCCGGCTGCAATGTCCATCCGCAAGAGGCATGCAGTTCGGTTTATTAACCGCTAGAGCGCAAAGTTATGGACTGCAGCTTTAAAAAATGAAATTCATGCCCCCTTTTAATATGTTTATTCACAAGGAAACATTCAATAAATGTTAAATAAACCCCATTCACTTTTTGATTATGCTGTAAATATATGTAGATAAATATTTATGGATTTGTATAGGAAACTTTAATTTATTCTTGGTTTTATTTCTAGCCTCTAGCCACTCTCGTCAGCAGGATTACAGTGTGGTGGGCAGGCTGAGTGTGACTTACTGTTGGTCACACACTACAGCTAAATCTTGGCTTTTAATCGTCCAGGCTGGACTCTGTGTCTGATAGTCTTTTTTTTTTTTTTTTTCTCATCCTCTTCCCATCTTACCGTGGTCTTCCGCATCTCATCCAGCAAGGGATTCCCGTCTGCCATCCTTCATTTCCCTCATATTTTTTGTGCAGTCATTTTTATGCCACTCACGTTCTTCCTTGCGTCTGCTCCCACTGCAGCGTGATCCAAGAATGCCAAAGGAAGCAGAGTCACAGACACATGTTTAGGAAGCCTAATGCAGACTATTCACTGTAACGTACTGTGCTGAACACTTTTTGTTGTACTAGGTGCCTTTTGTGTTAAATTACTGCTTATTTTGAACAGAGTAGTCCTTATTTTGATTTCCCATTTTCCATTAATATTAATTAATATTAGACATTAGAAATTTCATGCATGTTTTTAATGCATAGTACTGTCACATAGGGAAAAAGAGAGAACCCATAAATTATAAAAATAGTTCTGGAACAAATCTTGCAAACACTGAGGCCAATTTCAATTTAGAAGCAGAGTTAAATGTTTTTTTTACACCAATCTCTCTTCACTAAGGGGAACAGGCAACACTGCCAGCCTCAGTTTGAAGCAGTGACAACATTCATCACCTAAAGGGTTCCTAAAGGAAGAAAAGACATTTCACATGCAAGACAGAATTTTAAAATTGATCTTGTGGAAATGCGTCCCAGCCTCTTGTGCCTCTAAAAGCATTATGCTGAGAGGCTTATTAAAGAGACAGACAAGATGCTTATCCTGGGCTTGGAATTAGTGCTGTGTTGTTCGTGATCACCTAAGCTAATCAACTCACTGTGTGCCTTTTGGGGGCCAGACATCATCCAAGTGTCACCGTCACTAATGCGGAAGTCACTTTGGCTAAATCAGGAGGAAATACGGGTGCCTAAAATCCTTTTCCACTCCTGTGAAATGCATACACACATGCAAACACGCACACACAAACACAATCTTATCAGAGGCTCATCATTGCACATCACTGCATGCTACCCTGTTCCCTGGTATTTGTTGCTATGACAACGTATAGCAACACAGTTCCATGTCTGCCAAGTTACGGGATGGTTGTTGGTGTTTTTGGTGCAGATCTGATGTATAAATGACTGTAAACAAACAATGCAAGCTAGCGACAACCCTCATCATGATATTCTTCCTTTGGATTATTTTGTGCTACTGATGCGTCACTACTTGTTGGTACATTTCAGTACATTGGGTGTCATTTTAATTACTGCTCAGTTGAGAGGGGAAGGGGGTAATTGACAGAATTCTGGGAATTCATTTAAATATGCATGAGACAATAATGTTTGTCTCATTTTACCATATGTTATGTCGATACATACTACTGTTTAAAAGTTTGGGCTCAGGAAGTTTTTTTAAAAAAAAGTATTCAATAAGGATACATTTAAATTGATCGAAAGTGACATTTATAATGTTACAGATAACAATGCTTTTAAATTCTTTTTAACTTAATATTCATTGACGTGTAGAGAAAAGTGAATGTTTCCACAAAATTATTAAGCAGCACAACTGTTTTCAACATTGATAATAAGAAATGTTTCCATTCTGAAGGATCATGTGACTCTGAATACTGGAGTAATGACTGCTAAAAATTCAGCTTTGCCATCGGAGGAATAAATTTCATTTTACAATATATTAAAATAGAAAACCATGATATTATATTGTAATAATATTTCATAATATTACTGTTTTTACTGGATTTCTGAACGAATAAATGCAGCTTTGGTGAGCATAAGAGAAATCTTAACAGACCCATTGATGGGTAATAAGATCAAATATACTGCAGAAATTAAATTAATACTTTTTGCACAAAACATACTACATTTTATTTACTTTATTTACGGTTCATTAAAAAATCTATTCTGCATAATGGATTGAAATATTGTATGTTAAACCACTCAAAGAATGATAAAATTAAATAACAAAATCAATATACATGGAGAGTATGCAGTTTATTTGTTGGCCATTTGAATTCTGCTGAAGTTTCTGTGGAGTTATTGGGGTGACGTGCAGGCCTATAAATACCTAAAGGTGACATTACAACCAAACAGAGATTTTTCACTAAATGAGCATGTCAGAGCCAAGCATTCCGATGTGAAGGAGTACATTGTGATAGTGAGCAGGCAACTGGGTCTAATTTTCTTCCTTTTCCTCCTCTTTCCCAGTTGACAATGTCTGTTTGCATGGTGCTTGACTGTGGAAATCGAGCAGCACAGATTCCTGTGTAGTTGAAGACCAGAGAAGCAGACAACCAAAAAAAATGTTCTTCAGAAAAGAGAACCTGCTTCTTTTGTAACTACTTTCACATGCTATAATGTTCCCAAAAATATGCATCTAATAATTATTTGCTCTTTTATGTTAGCTTTATGAAGTAAAAAGTACTTGTGCACGAATGCAGAGAAATGGCACGGTGTACCAGACTACCAGTAGTTATGATAATTTGGTCATTACCTAATAAAGGCATATTTTTTGCCTGAGAAGACTGTTCTTTCCTGCAGAGCAAGCTAACTCAATAATCCATTTATTTTAAGGGCTTAGGGGCATGATCCAGCCTCTCATTGCTGCTGCCTGCCGCTCACTTTGTGTTTTCCACAATTAAGTTTTGTGTATGTGTCCATTTCAAACAGGAAGCACGAGTACTGTGGAGCTCTGAAAGTTTTACTACTTAGTTGCTTCATTAATTCTATAATCAGACACATTTAATTCAGTCTTGCTGTGAGTGAAGTCACGCCAAGAGAGGATGTTTTTCCCTCTGAATGTTTGTACATTTGTGCATGTTTGAGATGACCTTCCTTTTTAAGGAACTTGCACATACATGGTTGCTTGGCAAGTGTTGTTCTAGTGACGTCTAAGTTTAGATGCTTCATTATGGAGCAGAGTGCTGCAAATTTTGATAAGACCCTACTTCTGGTAGCTGTGTGTGTATGTTTTAGCGTCCATGTGACTTGAGCTCGACCGCAGTGGCTTTTAATCACGATAAAACGCATTTCAGCAAGTCCACCTACTGCATAATCAACATTTACGACACCTCGTAAGATCAGGATTCATTTTTATTCGTTCCCAGCTCGCACCTTCATTTCAAACCTGTCATCCAAACACAACGGTGGAGTCTGCGATCAATGGTGTTCGCCAAATTGGCTTTATGAGTTCCATTCCACCATCCACCTGTTTCATCTGCCCCTATGCCCACATACTGGAGGAAGGGGATAGTGAGAAAATAAGATCTCTATTCTCTCTGCCTAAACTCGCCCAGGGCTGCTGGCTTGTCTCAGTGTGATGAATGTCATAGCAAAGACTTCATGTCAAAAAACAAAACAAAAAAACTAGAGCATTGCATTATGGGTTTGGTCGTTTGTTAGGCTGAACTCCTCTTCACCTCTCATGTCATTTAGCTTTCTTGAACACTTTTGTGGTGTTTATTCCAAAAAACAGAAACACTTTATTTGCTTCAGTCATGCAGTAGAATTTGGCCTTGGTTGTGAACACAAAACAACACAATACAGTACAGCACCTGGAGTTAATTATAACAAAACTGGACAAATCTCTGCCGAAACATGGGCAAAGTTATTGTTTGCTTTTTTTTCACCTCGTCTGTTTTCATTTGGTCCGGTGAAAGCAGACATTTCAGTAGGAGGCAGTAGTTTTTTGTAGTCAGTGTTGTCTGTTGGCAGTTGTGTGGAGTGTGTTAGGTTCAGACAGGGAACAGCTCATGCCAGGCCACTAAACACAGGAACCTACCCTCTGCCAGTGCATTATGACATCATTGCTCTGCCTCTGATTGGACGGAGATGAGGGAAACCCCAGAGATGATTGGGTGGAGTCACGACTGTCTGTTGGTGGTTCTGTTTTTTTTCCCTTCTTTTTTTTTTTTTTTTTATGCAATTGGGGTTTGTAACTATTTTCAGATGCTTTGGAGAACTTATTTTCTTGTTCTTCTTTAAACCATGTTTTCTTAGGCACAGTTGCAGAGTTTGTTTTTCCCAACTTATTTAATTACAAGAACCACTTTTAAATGGTAAACTTAGAAGCACTAGAACTTTATGTGGCAGGATTTCCTCATGGAAAACCTGGGAATATTAGGTTATTTTAAAATTGTAATTTCCTGGCCTGCAAATGTTTTGGAAATTAATAAATTAAAGTCATGACAGTTTCTATAGTGAACATAATTTGTTTAGTTACAAGGCTCAACAATAAGATTCTTTTTCTGCCAGCTTTTTTGGCCAGTAGTTTATTTATTTATATATATTTATACATAATATACAGGTGCTGGTCATTATAATTAGAATAGAATATCATCAAAAGTTGATTTTATTTCACTAATTCCATTCAAAAGTGAAACTTGTATATTATATTCAATCATTACACACAGACTGATATATTTTTCATATATTTTTCAATATATATTCTTTTCATTTTGATGATTATAACTGACAACTAAATCCCAAATTCAATATCTCAGAAAATTAGAATATTACTTAAGACCAATACAAAGAAAGGATTTTTAGAAATCTTGGCCAACTGAGAAGTATGAGCATGTTCAGCACTCAATACTTAGTTGGGGCTCCTTTTGCCTGAATTACTGCAGCAATGCGGCGTGGCATGGAGTCGATCAGTCTGTGGCACTGCTCAGGTGTTATGAGAGCCCAGGTTGCTCTGATAGTGGCCTTCAGCTCTTCTGCATTGTTGGGTCTGGCATATCGCGTCTTCCTCTTCACAATACCCTATAGATTTTCTATGGGGTTAAGGTCAGGCGAGTTTGCTGGCCAATTAAGAACAGGGATACCATGGTCCTTAAACCAGGTACTGGTTGCTTTGGCACTGTGTGCAGGTGCCAAGTCCTGTTGGAAAATGAAATCTGCATCTCCATAAAGCTGGTCAGCAGCAGGAAGCCTGAAGTGCTCTCAAACTTCCTGGTATACGGCTGCGTTGACCTTGGACCTCAGAAAACACAGTAGACCAACACCAGCAGATGACATGGCACCCCAAACCATCACTGACTGTGGAAACTTTACACTGGACCTCAAGCAACGAGGATTGTGTGCCTCTCCTCTCTTCCTCCAGACTCTGGGACCCTGATTTCCAAAGGAAGTGCAAAATGTACTTTCATCAGAGAACATAACTTTGGAGCACTCAGCAGCAGTCCAGTCCTTTTTGTCTTTAGCCCAGGCGAGACGCTTCTGACGCTGTCTGTTGTTCAAGAGTGGCTTGAAGGAATGCGACAGCTGAAACCCATGTCTTGCATACATCTGTGCGTAGTGGTTCTTGAAGCAGTGACTCCAGCTGCAGTCCACTCTTTCTCCCCCACATTTTTGAATGGGTTTTGTTTCACAATCCTCTCCAGGGTGCGGTTATTCCTATTGCTTGTACACTTTTTTTCTACCACATCTTTTCCGTCTCTTCGCCTCTCTATTAATGTGCTTGGACACAGAGCTCTGTGAACAGCCAGTCTCTTTTGCAGTGACCATTTGTGTCTTGCCCTCCTTGTGCAAGGTGTCAATGGTGGTCTTTTGGACAACTGTCAGGTCAACAGTCTTCCCCATGATTGTGTAGCCTACAGAACTAGACTGAGGGAGCATTTAAAGGCCTTTGCAGGTGTTTTGAGTTCATCAGCTGATTACAGTGTGGCACCAGGTGTCTTCAATATTCAACCTTTACACAATATTCAAATTTTCAGAGATACTGAATTTGGGATTTTCCTTAGTTGTCAGTTATAATCATCAAAATTAAAAGAAATAAACATTTGAAATATATCAGTCTGTGTGTAATGAATGAATATAATATACAAGTTTCACTTTTTGAATGGAATTAGTGAAATAAATCAACTTTTTTCAGGATATTCTAATTATATGACCAGCACCTGTATATCACTAAAAAGACCTTTCTAATCATCAGAAAATCTTGAAACAAGTATAATCATTATATTTTTGTTAGAATAAATGCAGTCTTGGTGAGCATAAGCGAAAGAGCAGTCTTACCGACCCTTAAACTCTGAATAGTAGTGTGTATATATTTAGAATTTTTTTTGTTTACTTTATAAAACTATGAATGTATAATGTTTTGTTTTGATATTTTCTGAGTGCAATTTCAGAAATAAAAATACTAATCCAGTAATCATGAACAACTGGAAAGAAGTCAAATGAATTGCCCTAAAGAATTTGTAACCCTGTTGTGCAGTGTGTTTCATTAATCTACATGTTTCTCATGCTGTCTCTCTCCCTATCTCACTTCTGTGTCTCTTAGATGTTTGTGGTTAATAAGGCTGATGACACCAGCTGCTCCCTGCATGAGTTCACCATCACCGGCTCAACCTATGCTCCAGAGGGACAAGTGTAAGCCACACACAAACACACTCAGAGCCCTTGATCCTTCCCAAAACATCTTGGCATTTTTACCTCCTCCAAATAATCTAATGCTCATTCTGGATACTTGGTTTGTATTTACATCCCTTCATCTTTCAACAACTGTCTCTCCCTTAGGCTGAAGGCTGACAAACCGGTACAGAGTGGAGAATATGATGGTCTGGTGGAACTGGCTACTATCTGCTCCCTGTGCAATGACTCTTCGCTGGACTATAATGAGGTCAGCAGTGTGTGTGTGTGTGTGTGTGTGTGGATATTCTCCTGCTTCCAAGCCTCGGATGTCATATTTACCCTTTTGAGTTTAACAAAAAAAAAAGTCTCGTTCAGTGTTTTTAAATGTCTGTCCTCCTCTCATTTCTGAAGTGTTGACCATTCACCATGTGTTCCTCGGGGACAGACAGCTTTTTAATTTGCTTGTTTTGTGCATTTGACTTGTATTTCTCACCTCTGTGCCATTGCCATGGTATCATGGTTACTGTTGCGTAATATCATAGCATTTTACGTGGTTGTCAGGTAGGGTAAAGGATAGAGCAAGTTAGGACAAGCTGAAGATTTTTAAAGCGTGCTTTGTTGCTGAAGGCACCTAATCTAATGTAATAGTTAAATGACTCCACTAGAGTGATAATAATACATTAAAACAGCAATATCAAGCAAATATCTTATTACTGTATTCTGACCATGTTTTTAATGGGATAAATAATCACTAGCTGAATAAATGACACGTTTCACTACCACAGAACCCTGCTTCCTGGAATAATGCAAATATTTCAGGATAAAGTGAACTGTGAATCTAATAAACCATTATAGATGTTAACACAGGAGCTATGTGTTTGAATGATGAGTAACAAAGTTAGGCTAGTTTTTTCATAGAACACAGTTTATGATCTTGAGGTGCAGCCATTATAGTTACAAAACCTGGAAATATCATATAATTAAATTGTGATTTACAGTCTTAGAAAGGTAATGAAAATTAATGTAATTATCTGTTTTACAATATACCACTTTTTAGAAATTTGTAAGATCAAAAACACCTTAAAATTTGAAATACTAAAGACATTAGTACATTACAATGTATAACAATATTGGTTCTTGACATACAAAGTAAATTCCACTACAGCAATTAAATGATTTTTACATATGCTACCATTCAAAAGTTTGGGATCAGTAAGAAATTGGTAGTTTTATTCATCAAGGACAGGATATTGTTACAAAAGCTTTGCATTTCAAGTAATTGCTGTTCTTTAAAACTTTGTTTATCAAATAATCCTGAAGAAAATCATGGTTTCCACAAAAATATTAAGCAGCACAACTGTTTTCAACATTGATAATAAGAAATCTTTCTTGAGCAGCAAATCATTATATTTTGAATGATTTCTGAAGAATCATGTGAGACTTAAGACTGGAGGAATGATGCTGAAAATTCAGCTTTGCCATCACAGGAATTTAATTACATTTTAAAATGTTTAAACATGTAAACGGTTCTTTTAAATAGTAATTATATTTCACTATATACTTGTTTTTACTGTATTTTTAATCAAATAAATGCATCATTGGCAAGCACAAGACACTTATTTCAAAAACATTAAAACATCTTACAGTTTTGAACTCTAGTGTACACGCATTTTCTAAATTGATTTACATTGACTGTATACACTTTAACAGTACCTAAGAATCCAAAAATCTTTTATTATAATTGGACATACTTTGTTGCTGCACTTGTTGCTGAGTTAGCTGTAGATGTGCAGAGTCGCATGGTCCATTGTTTTCATGTGACATTTAAAGTGCACAGTAACAATCATTTCTGAAGTGAGTGCGTCACTCTAAGCTTATGTTTTAAATGATTATGCAAGGGCCGTATACTTCATGTTGTTTGTGCTGATAGGGAGCTGAATGTTTACACGCTTTTGTGCTTATGGTGCCCCACAGGCTAAAGGAGTGTATGAGAAAGTGGGCGAGGCCACGGAAACTGCGCTCACAACGCTGGTTGAGAAGATGAACGTGTTTAAAACGGACCTCTCTGGACTCAGCAAAGTGGACCGAGCTTCAGCGTGCAACTTGGTAAGAAGGGAGCCATGGGGTGCACCAGGATATGAGACAGACAGCAATAAAAGAGAACATAGCGGGAGAGTTGATGAAAAACAATAAATAGAGGGATAGATAGTTGAAGCTTCAGAAGAAATATTAGAGATCATAAAGTTTGGCCAGTGGTGCAAGACAGGATATTTAAAAGAAATGAAGGTGTGTGTGTGTGTGTGTGTGTGTGTGTGTGTGTGTGTGTGTGTGTGTGTGTGTGTGTGTGTGTGTGTGTGTGTGTGTGTGTGTGTGTGTGTGTGTGTGTGTGTGTGTGTGTGTGTGTGTGGACGGACATGTTTTTCTAGCCTGGTGGGGACTTCAACCTGAATGCACACAGACTCATGAGGACTTGTCACTGTGGGGACCTAAATTGAGGTCCCCATGGGTACAAAAGCTTATAAAGCATACAGAATGAGTTATTTTGAAAATGTAAAAATGCATAAAGTTTCGTGTGATGGGTAGGGTTAGTGTAGGGGGATAGAATATACGGTTTGTACAGTATAAAAATATATTACGTATATTAATAATTAATATTAATAATATATATTAAAAGTATATTACGTCTATGGTGAGTCCCCAGAAAGATAGCGCGCCAGATGTGTGTGTGTGTACATATGTATTTATCTTGCATATTAACAAAATGATTGTGTCTCAAACACTCATTAATAAACTTTATGCTTCCATGCTGATTGGTGTCAG
This sequence comes from Paracanthobrama guichenoti, assembly GCA_018749465.1. Taxonomy (NCBI): domain Eukaryota; kingdom Metazoa; phylum Chordata; class Actinopteri; order Cypriniformes; family Gobionidae; genus Paracanthobrama; species Paracanthobrama guichenoti. Next base: position 19,009,082 of record CM031947.1, read on the forward strand.
TATGATGTGAAAGATCACTGGAACAAAACAAAAACATTGGAACAGTGGGCTAGTCTTGATCCCTCCTTTCCCTTTTTCCCTACGGTAAAATCAATTTTCTCTGAAAGAGTGAATGACCAGAAACGCTTTCTTTATTCTGCTGACCCCTGAATCCTTCTCCTCTCCAAAAAAGTAACTTAGTCGCACAGACTCCCAGAGGCAAAGCATAATATTTAGATAACCTCTTCATACCCTCGCCTGGTTATCTAAACTTTCCACTCTGATCCAAAGCTTCACTGCCCTATGGAAACGAAAAAGAGACATTTCTTCTGTCTGTGCACATTGGGGGTAAACTTTCAAAGATGTCAGATGGTTGGATGCGTGCATAGATGAATTTAAGGGGTAGTTAGATGGAGGGGAGGGGATAGGATGAGGATAGGGAACACAGGAAATCTGCTGAGGGGTGACGTCATGTTGTTCTCAGCTAAGCTGGAAACAGGAGACACTGGTTTTCTCTTACACATGCATGCCTTATCTAAACATCTGTAGATCAGTATATCATCTGATCCCAATATAAAACAGAGGCAGCAACAGAGACAGAGCAAGATGTACTGTAGGTAGGTCAGTGTAAATGCTCTCTGTTCTCATGTGATGGAGGTGGTTTCCACCTAGTGGCAAAATGGTGCCCTCGCATCACTGAATGTTTCTCTTGCATTTTTTATTTATATATGTTCAAAAGTGAACACATAACAGGAAATTATGATCAGTTTTTATTTTTGGCTAAACATTTTTTATTTATGCTAGAAATATGTACACTCACATTCAATGTTTGGGGTCAGTAAGATCTTTTTTTTTAAAGAAATTAATGCTTATATTCCGCAAGAAAACAGTGACAATAAAACATTAATACAAAAGATTTCTATTTCAAATAAATGCTGTTCTTTTGAACTTTCTATTCATCAAATAATCTGTAAAAATGTATCAGTTTCTGCAAAAAATATTAAGCCATTAAGAAATGTTTCTTGGCAACCAAATCCACATATTAGAGTGATTTCTGAAAGATCACGTGACACTGAGAATTAGATTAATGGCTACTGAAAATTCAGCTTTTCCATCACAGGAATAAATTAAAATATATTAAAATTTTTAATTGTTCTAATATTTCACAATATTACTGTTTACTCTATTTTTTTATTAAGTAAATGCAGTCTTGGTGAGCATAAGAGATGTCTTTTAAATGCATGAAAATATCTTACCAACCCCAAAACTTTTGAATGTTCTTTTCATTAAATGTAAGGCCTAACCCTAACCCTTTGTTTAAATGAAAAGTTATATGCAGGGACGCCTTATTGTTAACCCTGCGGTCAGTTGTCTGAATGACTAACCTCTATAACTGTCACCTGCATTTGGAAATTTTGAGCTGCTGCTGTAATCTTTCAAATTTGATGTGATATTGATTAAAGTCTAAACACTTTTTGAGATAACTACTGCAGTCAGTGTTGCATACAGTCTGTGAGTTACTCCTGTATGAGACTCCTCTCCAACCACCTGTGCTTGATTGCTGACTACAAACAGTCATGTCTGAAGGCCACCTTTGAAAACAACTGAGAGTGACAGCTTACCCAACACATACGCACACTGGCAGCAGAGAGTGTTTAATTTTTTGTTTAATGTAACATCCCTCATTCTTTCTCTATCTCTTTCTCTTTCCTTCTTCCCCCTAGATTATCAGAAAACTAATGCAGAAAAAATTCACACTGGAGTTTTCCAGAGACAGGAAGTCCATGTCTGTGTACTGCACTCCCAATGGCTCAAACTCTCAGAGCAAGATGTTTGTCAAGGTATTGCTAACTTAAACACATATCCAAAAACATTGGCAGTGTTGGGGAAAGTTACTTTTAAAAGTAATGCATTACAATATCGTGTTACTCCCTAAAAAGTAAAATTGTTAGTTACTTTTTATAGAAAGTATTGCATTACATTTATTTTTGGGTTTTGGGCTGGTGTTGCTTTTTTTTGTTTTTTCTTTTTTTATATATATATAAAAAAATTCTGTTTTAGGCAAATGTAAAGGCCTTTTTGCATGAAGGGCCCTATTTTAACGATCTGAGTGCATTGTCTGAAGTGCATAGCACAGGTGCACTTAGGGTGTATCCAAATCCACTTTTGCTAGTTTAACGACGGAAAAAAACGGTCTGCGCGCCAGGGGCATGGTCCAAAAGTGCCTAGTCTCTTAATGAGTCATAGGTGTGTTTTGGGCATAACAATGCAATAAACCAATCAGAGTCTCATCTCCCATTCCCTTTAAAAGCCAGTTGCGCTTGCACCATGGCGGAGTCGCTATTTACATGGTGGAATTTGCGAGCGGAAAGACTTGAGCGCTTCTCCAGAGAGGAATCCTTTTATTTTTAATATTTAAAAATCTTTGTGTGCTGCTCCGCATCCCTGTGTGTGTAACAAGCAGAGTGTACGCGCACTGTGCACCCGCCAATTGGTGCATATTACTAACGTGCCCTTTAAATAACACACAAAATACTGCCTCGTTTTTATTTGCCTCAAAATAGCAACACACCAACAATGCGCCTGTACACGCCTCGTTTTCAGACCAGCACGCCCATGGGTGAACAGATGGGCGCGATTGCATTTGCCATTTACAAAAGTAATCTGATTACATACCTTGCATTACCCCCAACACTGAACATCAGACATCCACGTAAACTTTGCTATGTGCATCACACCTAGTTCTCCTATTATTCTTTCCGTATATAGGGTGCTCCAGAGAGTGTGATTGACCGTTGTCAGTTTGTGCGTGTTGGTAAAGACCGTGTCCCGTTGACCATGGCAGTGAAGGAGGGGCTGATGAGTACTATTAGAGACTGGGGGTCAGGCAGGGACACACTCCGCTGCTTGGCTTTGGCCACACGAGACACTCCCCCTTCTGATGACAAAATGGACCTGGAAAACTCTGCCAAGTTCTCAGACTATGAGGTGAGAGAGTTTGGATGTTGTGTAGAATCTTTATACACCTCTGTGCACTTGATTGTTTACCACAATAGTTTTATCAGTTATGTTTTTTTAAACTCTTTTCACCATGTATGCTATAATGTACAGTGACCCCAAAAAGTAAAACTTAAGAATTTGTTGTGTTTAAAATTATATATTAAACTATTATTAATTGGGTAATAATTTTGCTTGTGGATCAAGTCCCCAAGTTCTTTCTCATGCCACTGTACATATAAATTTATATGTCTGGGATTACATACAAATTTTGTTCATCCGTTTAGTCAAATCTCACCTTCGTTGGCTGCGTGGGGATGTTGGATCCCCCCAGAAAGGAGGTGATTGGCTCAGTGAAGCTGTGCAGTAAGGCCGGTATACGCGTCATCATGATCACTGGGGACAACAAGGGCACTGCCGTGGCCATATGCAGACGCATCGGCATTTTCAGTGAGGATGAAGATGTGGAAGGAAGAGCCTACACGGGTAGAGAGTTTGATGACCTGACCCCAGAGGCCCAGCGAGAAGCTGTGAAAAGGGCACGGTGCTTCGCCCGTGTCGAGCCTGCACACAAGTCAAAGATCGTTGGTTATCTGCAGTCCTTTGATGAGATCACAGCGATGGTGAGATATTGTGGTTAGTGGCTGGTTTCACAAAAGTTCCTCAAAAAAAACAAACAGTTGAAACACCAAAAGAGGGTCCGAAATAAACATTTGCCAACCACCAAATGGGAGTAAAGTCATCAGTTGGCTACTTTATTAGGAGCTACAACATAATACATGTTTTAAATAGTCTGAACCTTCCTGATGTAAGTTCACTACACAGTATACTACACATTTTCTCAATTCACCCACCATTAGCAGGTGTGGAAGAAAGTTAATTTTAAGCCCTGCACTCAAACTTTTTTTAATTGAAATTTAGCATGAGAAAAGTCGTGGGATTATTAGGCATTAAGCTTACATTTAATATTAATGTATAATCTAATTGCTATACATTTGGTTTGAGTAAAATAGAATATGCTTCATTACCACCACCACTGAATAACTTTAAATACAGCATGTGATCATTAGTTGTCACTGTTGGGCTGTTAATATGATTGAAGGTGGCAATTATACAGTTGGAGAGCTGGGATCATATGAAGGATGAAGTCTCTGATTCTACTCTCCAGTCTCTTAGCAATAATGTAATATGCTGCAGCACCTACATCTCTCAGAGACAGACAGCCTTGTCTTTTATGCTGATTTTCCCTGTTGGAGTTATGAGAGCATGTCAGTGCTCTTCCTGTTCACACGCTGTCGCCTCCAGCTCTGTTGTATGCATGTGTCTGTCTATCATTTGGGGACTTGAGGTATTTCCCAGACATCAGTGTGCATGACAGAGGCTGCTTTGCCTTTTTCAGAAGAAGAAAACAAAGATTTCCTCATTCTCTACTTGACTCCTGTTTAATCCCCAGCCTATAATAAACTTTTACCTAAAAGTGACTATAATTCATCTTTTAATCATTAGTTATTTTCATAAACTTAATGTGGATTTAATCCTTACTTTAATCCACCATTTAAACTAATATACTTTAAATTGACCCTTTTTTAAATGTGTTCATTATGTGGTAAAAATTGAGTGAATATTATTTGTATGTTTTCTGGAATGAAGTGTGGCAAACATGTATCTATTGTTCTTTAAATAGTTAACTTACATAATAACATGATTAATTCATAAATGGAAACACTTTGTTCAAGCTTACACTATCGTTCAAATGTTTGGGGTTGGTTAAAATGTTTAATGTTTTTGAAAATAAAAAGCCTCTTATGCTCACCAACATTGCATTTGATCAGAAGTACAGTAAAACAATAATACAGTGAAATATGATTGCAATGTAAATAAAATAGCTATTTTCTATGTGAAATATATTGTAAAATGTAATTTATTCCTATGATGGCAAAGCTACATTTTCAGCATCATTACTCCAGTCTACAGTGTCACGTGATCCTTCAGAAATCATTCTAATATGATTCGGTGCTCAAGAAAGATTCTTATTCTTATTCTTATAATTATTATTCTATTATTATTATTATTATTATTATTATTATTCAATTCATTTTAAAAAATGTTTAATATTTCTGTGGTTACCATGATGTATTTTTCCTGAAGATTTTTTAAAGAATAGGAAGTTCAAAAGCATTTAGGAATAGGAAGTTAAACAGCATTTATTTAAATTTTTATATAAATCTTTTATAATTTTGTAAATATTTTTACTGTTACTTTTGATTAATTTAATAATTCAGGGAATGATGGCTGACACCATTGTACCATTACGGATTCCCTAGTGTATCATTTCCATCCTTAGAATGCATATATGCCTTCCTTGAATAGTTTTAACACACAGGAATTTCATAGATGTGCATTAGAATGGAGCAAAGCTTATCTGATAATATGCCACAATTCAGTTTATCCAGCAGGTCAGTCACAGTTTAAAAGTGGGACCAAAGGTTAAGTATCATGTGAAAAGCCCATGAGTATATATCTACTAACCCTTATCCTTCATTCTGTTCCTTCCTCCCATCTCACTTTCAGACTGGAGATGGCGTGAATGATGCCCCTGCCTTAAAAAAGGCTGAAATTGGCATCGCCATGGGCTCAGGCACAGCTGTAGCCAAGTCAGCCTCCGAGATGGTGCTCTCTGATGATAACTTCTCCACCATTGTGGCCGCAGTGGAGGAAGGACGAGCCATCTACAACAACATGAAGCAGTTTATCCGTTACCTCATCTCCTCCAACGTGGGAGAGGTGGTGTGGTGAGTGAGAGCCTGATTTGTGTGGTGCTTTAATATCCCAATCACATTTTACGCTCATGTGGGTTCCCTTTTTCCCCCCTATCACAGTATTTTCCTGACAGCCATTCTTGGCCTGCCTGAGGCTTTGATCCCTGTCCAGCTGTTGTGGGTGAACCTGGTAACGGATGGTCTGCCGGCCACTGCCCTGGGCTTCAACCCTCCTGACCTGGACATCATGGACAAGCCCCCCCGAAACCCTAAGGAGCCTCTTATCTCTGGCTGGCTCTTCTTCAGATACCTGGCCATCGGAGGTTAGCCCAATATCTCAGTTAATCCATAGTAATATTATTTAATTATTTAATATTATTAGTAATTTTATTTATAATATTATTTTGTTTCTGACACATTTGTTTACTTCCCTGAAAACTGCAAGTCAGCTCTACACTGTAAAAAAAAAAAAATTAAATTCTGGTTGCCAGAAATTTACCATGAAAAATATGGTAGCAACAGATTAAACTTAAGGTTTAAACCTAAAACACAAAACAAAACAAAACAAAAAAATTTGTTAACTGAGATAATGTTAACATACCAAATTATTAAAATTTATTTTTTAAATTTATAATATACTGACAACCACCTTAAAAACACTGGTGGTAAAGAGAAAGCCACATTATGAATTATAGTTCATCACATACAGGTGCTGGTCATATAATTAGAATATCATCAAAAAGTTGATTTATTTCACTAATTCCATTCAAAAAGTGAAACTTGTTATATTCATTCATTACACACAGACTGATATATTTCAAATGTTTATTTCTTTTCATTTTGATGATTATAACTGACAACTAAGGAAAATCCCAAATTCAGTATCTCAGAAAATTAGAATATTGTGAAAAGGTTGAATATTGAAGACACCTGGTGCCACACTCTAATCAGCTGATGAACTCAAAACACCTGCAAAGGCCTTTAAATGCTCTCTCAGTCTAGTTCTGTAGGCTACACAATCATGGGGAAGACTGTTGACCTGACAGTTGTCCAAAAGACGACCATTGACACCTTGCACAAGGAGGGCAAGACACAAAAGGTGTAAAAGGTGCAAAAGAGGCTGGCTGTTCACAGAGCTCTGTGTCCAAGCACATTAATAGAGAGGCGAAGGGAAGGAAAAGATGTGGTAGAAAAAAAAAAGTGTACAAGCAATAGGAATAACCGCACCCTGGAGAGGATTGTGAAACAAAACCCATTCCAAAATGTGGGGGAGATTCACAAAGAGTGGACTGCAGCTGGAGTCAGTGCTTCAAGAACCACTACGCACAGACGTATGCAAGACATGGGTTTCAGCTGTCGCATTCCTTGTGTCAAGCCACTCTTGAACAACAGACAGCGTCAGAGGCGTCTCGCCTGGGCTAAAGACAAAAAGGACTGGACTGCTGCTGAGTGCTCCAAAGTTATGTTCTCTGATGAAAGTCTGGAGGAAGAGAGGAGAGGCACACAATCCACGTTGCTTGAGGTCCAGTGTAAAGTTTCCATAGTCAGTGATGATTTGGGGTGCCAGGTCATCTGCTGGTGTTGGTCCACTGTGTTTTCTGAGGTCCAAGGTCAACGCAGCCGTATACCAGGAAGTTTGAGAGCACTTCAGGCTTCCTGCTGCTGACCAGCTTTATGGAGATGCAGATTTCATTTTCCAACAGGGCTTGGCACCTGCGCACAGTGCCAAAGCAACCAGTACCTGGTTTAAGGACCATGGTATCCCTGTTCTTAATTGGCCAGCAAACTCGCCTGACCTTAACCCCATAGAAAATCTATAGGTTATTGTGAAGAGGAAGATGCGATATGCCAGACCCAACAATGCAGAAGAGCTGAAGACCACTATCAGAGCAACCTGGGCTCTCATAACACCTGAGCAGTGCCACAGACTGATCGGCTCCATGCCACGCCGCATTGCTGCAGTAATTCAGGCAAAAGGAGGAGCCCCAGCTAAGTATTGAGTGCTGAACATGCTCATACTTTTCATGTTCATACTTTTCAGTTGGCCAAGATTTCTAAAATTCCTTTCTTTGTATTGGTCTAAAGTAATACTCTAATTTTCTGAGATACTGAATTTGGGATTTTCCTTAGTTGTCAGTTATAATCATCAAAATGAAAAGAAATAAACATTTGAAATATATCAGTCTGTGTGTAATGATTGAATATAATATACAAGTTTCACTTTTTGAATGGAATTAGTGAAATAAATCAACTTTTTGATGATATTCTAATTGTATGACCAGCACCTGTATAGCTTTTCCACAAGCTAAAGTAAACTGAAGATGCCACTGTGTCATGCACACAAATACAAAACACCATCATGGTCACTCACATGACACCTAAAGTAATGCAATAAACATAAGAAACCGTTATTGAAAACAGATTTCTTGGAATATCAATTTACAGTTTTTCACTATATTATTGGATGACTTCCTCTACTTTAGTTCCAAAACTTCCAAAAGTATTGTGGAAAGTCAAAAGTATTCCAAAAGACTAAAATTATGTGAAATATCCTATTAGATCTGTTGCAGTTTTCACTATATACAGTAAATTAACTTACCATTAACCAATTAACAGGCTTTAATTGTAGTATTTTTTTTAATTTTTTTTTAACAATATTTTAGTTACAATAATTTTTTTCAGTGTATGAACCATTAAACCTCACTGGAGTGATTGTACTCTTGTTTTTCTAGGATATGTGGGTCTAGGCACTGTCAGTGCTGCTACCTGGTGGTATTTGTATGATGAGGAAGGGCCACAGGTGTCCTTTTATCAGCTGGTGAGTCAACAGTGAGACCGTATACATTACATTTATGTTTGCTGACAACATACATTTTTATTACTAGGATTGTTTCTGTTATGAAGTATGAAGTAAGTTGAGGGAGTATTTCTATTAAATGATATTCCAGACTTTCAGAAATGTTATAGACAAGCTCAAGCATTTGAACTTTATTAATAAATAAACATAATAATAATACATACAGTATTACAGCTACATTTAAAATGAAAGAAATCCTAAATTATGGTGTTTTCTTCCAGCGGATTTTGGAATAAACCGCTCCAAGGATTAATGGCAAATTAGGAAGTTTGAACTACTCTCTGAGGTTTTTAGTTATTTTGTTTGAATATAGCACTCTAAAATAAAGGCACAGCTGTTCAGTGTCAGGAGTTCAGATCTCACAGGATGATCTACACAGCTACTCTTTCTTATATCAGATCAGCCCTTCAGAGGTCACAATGACTGCCCTCAGTGGGTCAAATCATTTCCTGTCTTTATTAATTTTGCATCTGTTATCATTAGATGTACTAAAACACAGCCTTTCTGTATTATATTAGTAGCCACTGTGAAACCACTTACAGAAAACAAACACTTGAAGATCACCGTTTCAATTGTAGCTAAAGATCCTCAAGATGGCTAGTGGTGCTAATATTACTGTCTTTTTCAAATGTTCTCCTCTGTAGCGGCACTTCATGCAGTGTACAGAAGAAAACCCCATGTTTGAGGGCATTAACTGTGAGGTCTTTGAGTCACGTTACCCCACCACCATGGCTCTCTCTGTGCTTGTTACCATAGAGATGTTCAACTCTCTTAACAGGTAAGACCTGCAGCCATGGTGATGGCACTGCATCAACTGTGTTCTTTCAATATGTCTAACTAGTTTCTTTAAAGCACCTTTTAGATGCCTCATAGATATTTTTGCTTCTTCCATTCTTCTCATTTCAATAAAACATGAGTGGCGTAGACTGGTGGTTAAAGGTCTGGGCTGGTCCCTGAAAGGTTGCAGGTGTAATCCCTTTAAGTCATTTATTCAGGCCTTCAAGGCATTTATAGCCGGGGTAGCTAGCATCACGTTAAACTATAAACAAACAAGCATACATATTTAAAATATCCTGGCTCTTCCAAGCTTTATAATGGGTGTGAATGGTAACTATTTTTTAAGCCCAAAAAAAACTCTGCATTCATCCATCTGAAGCAAAGCGATGCATTTTTGTAAGAAAATATCCATAGTTATAACCTATAACCACTGGCTTCCGGTAACTGCCGTACGCAAGTCTAGTTCTGGACGAAGAGTGACCTCTGACCTGAGGCATGACATAGGATGTAGGAGTAGCGTAAACTTAGGTGAGAGTCGATGCCTCTTGTTCAAACAAATAGGGCTGGCAACAAGCTCAAGAAAAGCACAGGCATTTCTCTTTATTTTACACTTTTTTAAATTTGTATACACTTATAATTCGCTTCCACGTTCGTTAATACGTCACGCGTCAGGTCAAAGATCACTTTTCTGCCGGAAATAGACTTGCGTATGGCTTTTACCTGAAACTAGTGATTTATAATGACTACTTGGTATAAGTAATTTAAGACCCAAGGCACTGACTGAGACCAACTCTTCTCTCATTCAGCCTGTCAGAGAATCAGTCTCTGCTGAGGATGCCACCCTGGGTGAATATATGGCTACTGGGAGCCATAATCCTTTCCTTGTCTCTACACTTCCTCATCCTGTATGTGGAGCCTCTACCGTGAGTGAAATATATAGGAAATATCTCTCTATTTCTGTCACTATAGAGTGAGTTTGAATCTTTTATACAATGATACAAATGCTGGATTAAACCTTAAAAAAACTCCCGCCTAAAAACTAAAGGTTAATTGGAGATAAGAAGATTTGTGCACATTTAATTATTTAAAGGGATTGTTCACCCAGAAATGAGAATCATTTACTGATTAAAACAATCGTTAATCATTTACTACATTTACACTATCATTTCTAAATCTATTGTCAGCAAAAGAGAGGCAGTGGTTTTTCAAAAATAACAGTTCTATAGTTTAATGTTTAAAAGCAAAGAAATGAAGACAGTCAAAAACATTAGCATTGCAATTTTACTGTTGTTCTGCAAAATAACAATATTATAATTACTACTATTATTATTATTAATAATAAATGTTCTTTTTTTCTCTACAGTTCACAGTTCAAGCATATTATTATAGTAATACAGTATTTGTTTACATTTTTGTAATTTAATAAAATAAACTTTTAATAATATATTTTAATAACAATACAAATAATGATGGTTGTTGTTGTTAATAATAAATTAACTACTATTAGTAGCAGTGGTAGTAGTATTTTATAGTCATATTGAATCAGTTCCATAACTGGAGTAGAGATATTTTTACAGCTGATATAAAGTTGGGATATGCCCCCAAGTCGCCTCTTAGGCAACTTTTTCACATGCTGAGATTGCATTTATAAATCTTTGTTTCTCATTTTGTCTTATCTTGTGTTTCCCAGCTGATCTTCCAGGTAACTCCACTGCATTATTCCCAATGGATTGTAGTCCTCAAGATCTCAATTCCTGTCATCCTATTGGATGAGGCACTCAAGTATCTCTCCCGCCACCACTTAGAAGGTACAGCCTGTTTACAGTAACATGGTTTTCTTTCTTTGTGTGGCTAAACGTGTCGTCTCTGTCCCTGATGTGATTGTTCATAATATTCCAGCCAATGCTTCTGTCTCTTTTATATTGACTGTCATTTTCTGTTTGTTTCTTCTGATCTGTTTCTCCTCCGGCAGTTTAACTTTCTCCTCTCAACTTTTAAAAGGTATTTTCTTTAACTATAGCCTGTCCATTTCGAAATCACCTTTATTCTTTTGTTCTTCATTTCCTGGAGGCACTATAAAAACCACCCTCTCTCTTTTTTGGCCTTTGCAGGTGAAGAGGAAGAAAGGTACAGAAAGAGTCGGCAGCTGAAATTCTAGGACAACTTCCTCCAGACACACATGAACACACACACACCCACCCCTGCCTTTTTCGTCCGATCTTTTAAGACTGCACCCCATGCGTACACATTCGCACACATCATCAGTCATCAGACTCCTCGTCATCGGTCCTTCCGTGTCTCCGCTGCATGTCCAGCCACCACTAAAACAAGCAGGGCTTGTAGTTTGTTACTGTGTGTGTGTGTGTGTGTGTGTGTGTGTGTGTGTTTGTTTGTTTGTTTGTTTGTTTGTGCTGGCATGTGCATGGGCCTAATTCAATCATGTCAGTTATGTGACCATTTGTTTTCTTTTATCTTGCTTTTTAGCTTTCAACACACTTGCTGTACATAGTAGGGCGGTTACTGGTGCATTTTAGGGAGAAGAAGAGGGTTTGAGGTTAAACATTTGGGTATTACGGGTTAAGTTCACAGGGGATGAAAATTCACTATAAACAATGAAAAGAGATTCAAATTGAAAAAGAGAGGATGGAGATTGCACCATGGGACGTCTTTTAGCGTGTAAATGTTTGTTTGGACAGAATGGCCAGTTTCTTTAAGTGGTCAACTCCAGTTGTTTTCGCTCTCCTTCCTCTCTTCTTTACACACGGGGATACCACCTTCAGTGCTTAGAGGTCCTTCTCTTAGCTATACGTTTCCTTTAGATAACTGTTTACACAAGGCTAAACCTGGCAGCAGATTTTTATATTTCACTTGAATTTTAAAAAAAGCATTTGTTTTAGATTAAATCTAAAATGGGTGTCGCTTAAACCTGAGAATTTTGAAACGTACTCAGATTAGGATTCAAGTGGACGTGTAAAAATAGGCCCAGGATTTCATTTTAGCTGTAAAACATTTCAAAACTGTCAATTTATTATTCTTTTTTTCCACACAAAGTGAGCAAGTGAATTGATGTATCCCAGAGTTTTCCTCCTCTTCACCTCCTCTATTCTGTAGAGAGAACTCCAGTTGAACACTAGTAACTATCTGCTGCAAGTAAATCGATCCAAACATGGAGCAGCCTGTCACATGCTGCAAGTATTAATATCAATGGCAGGTTTTGAATATGATGAAAGGGAAGAGGAGGAAAGGAAAGGATTAGTTCATTGACGTGAAGGGCAGTCGAGGTCTGCAGCATTGCTTGTTTAACATTATCTGACTCACTCCTACACACAGACACAAACGCATAGCCCCCTCATTACGGAGTGAAGGGCTCTCACTTGAATGTACTTTCACTCGCTTCTTCCCTGTACCGTCTTATCCTAGTAAATTGAATACCCGCTGTTTAACATCTGCAGTCCTAAGCTGCACCGTTTCATCCTTTAATACTGTGTTCTGCCAAATGGCTTTTTCCTTTGCTCTTGTATTTTCTTCCTCCATATTCTACATTTTGGTTGAGTTGAAATCGTCGTCAACATGAACACAAACATCCTTAAGGCAGTGGGTCTTACATGCTTGCCGTACATCATGTCCGCAGAGGGAGGACTCTTTACCGCTAGTGCTTTTCTTGCAATCTTAAGGAACTCTGCTACACTTTCTTTCTTTTTTTGTTTTTAATAAAGTAATAATAATGTATTTGACTGAAAGAACCCAGGTGGTTTAGTTTGTCAGTTTTGCTGTTAAGGGTATGATATTCCTTCACCGATCTGTTGGGAAATGCTGGTGTGCTGTTTTCAGACATTGTCAAACCAACTACGCCTGTGCCTGGTGTCATTATGCTTGCCGTGGTAAAACCGCAGTGTGAAGAGTCTGTGTCCGCTTGTTAGCTATGATGCTGTGAGCATCCTTTTTGTCACAGTCTAGAATCATCTGTTTCGCCAGTAACAAATGTGAGTGATGTAAATGCTATTTAAAACAGGCAAGCTCTGTCCCATGTGCTCTCACACCTTTAGCTACTCCAATGGCAGCGCATTACCATATAACTTTAGGGTCAGCGTATTGACACGAGGCAGTAAGGCCGCTCATATTCATCACACTAGCATCTGCGCCAATAGAAAGTGTGGGCTTGTACAGCCTTGCTAATAACTACTGATCTCTTGAACTCTGTACAGAAAAAGGAAAAAACACAAAAAAAACAAATACCTGATTGCATGGAACCTTGTTACTGTAATTAATAACCTATACAGTATATTTAATTTTTTTAAATAATGACTTAAATCACCACCCGGAAGAAAACAGTCCAAAACTTTTTTTTTTTTCTCTCTCTCTCTGCGTTCAAGTAACTGAGGATGGAGAATACTTTGTAGAATAGTGGAGGTTGTTTATTCATTGTTACAGTTTGTTTTTAAAGGTTGCAGGGGTTTCTGTGTCTTTTCAATTTAGCTTAGGAGTTGTAAAATAAACATAAGAATTGTGCTAATGATCATTTTTGCAACTATATTTGGGTTTGAATGTCTGAGGATTTTTTTTTTTTTTTTTTTTTTTTTTTCTTGTTTGTTTGATTGTTCTGGTAAAGGAACATCGTGTGGTTTACACAGTGACGTCCAGTAGTCAATACTGGCTTATGAAGGGCTTGGTGTGGGTACATGTGCCTCCAGAGATATGAAATGTCTGTGTGTTATGCAGAAAGTTGGACGTCCACTTTGTAAATCTATTTCAATCCATTTACAACTCCTTTTGTTGGTGCTTCTGCCTCATACCGTTTCATCAAACAATACTGAATGTTTTCATTCTGAAAAGTACTTGATTGCTCGTTATGAACACTTTCGAAAGGTTGACAATCAGGAAAGCAAACAAAAGATTGTAGTCACGTTTCCCTCCATTCGCTCTCGAGCACAGTGTGGTCCTGAGATGATCCGTTCGTACTGGACAGCTGTCTGTCTTTCTGCCTGCGCACAAACCGCCTGGAGCTTTGCACCCACTACTGAGAAAGAATTCTCTGTAAACGCCTTGGTAATATTAATTGTGGATACATAATTTTATATATATGAAAAGACATGTCAAATAAAGATTATTTATCTTATAATTTATTTCCACGCTGTTGCTGCTTTCTTTTTTTGCGTTTCCAGATCCCTTTACTGTATCTGCAGTCTGGATTTATGGCTGCAATGGACATTAGCTACCACCAGGTGACACTAATATCATATATCTGGTGCCGTCAACACCTAACACACCTGTATTTAATCTAAATGTATTTAAACTTAATCTACAAAGGCACAATGCGATTCTGAATGATATTATAGAATTATTTAAATCAATTCAAATTCAAGTAACCTTTTCTCATAGTTAACGAGGTGCAGGTCCTTCGCCCTTCATCAAGTAATTCTGCACCGGCAAACATGTCGTTCCTCAGAGAAATGCTAGACGGAGATACCTAAGTGGGGGTTTGACTGGAGAGAAACTGACAAGACCTCTGGTACAGTCGAGAGAGGCTTTGGAGGAACCAGGGATGATCTCCACATAATGAAGTCTTGCTGTGAGAAACCGCAAAGCCATGGAGATATAGTGGTGCGTGCATGTGTACTCGGACAACCCTCGTTGAGGCAGTATGTTTCTAAACATTTTAAGTTAAACTTTATTTTAAGGGGTCAGTATTACAGTGTAAAAATATTTAAGTACTGAGTAATATTAATTATTTACTATAGGGTTAGGGTAGGATTAGGTCATTTACTGTTATTACTATAGTAAGTACATGTAACAAGTACACTAAAATAAAGTGGTATCGAATTTTATTTCTATTAGAATTCTTGCTGGATAAAATTAATTTAACATGAATTAATTTCTTTAAAAAAATGGTTACCCTTAATTTTAAGGTGTCAGTGTTACAGTAATTATACATTTAAGTACCGAGTATTAACTGCATGTACTTACTGTATGGTTAGGGTTAAGATGAGGGTTTGGTTTAGGTTAATTGCTTGTAATTATGCATAATTTGTAGTTATTACTACAGTAACTATATATGTAACAATGACACTGTAAAATAAAGTGTTACCAAAAAATCTTACTATCCCCAAACTTTTGAACAGCAGTGTAACTGGGCCTATTGCAGTTTGGAGAAGTTTAGAGTTTGGTTTGAGTAATTTCCAGGTCTGGATAAATATGGAAAAAAGAAAACAGAGCATGGAAATATTTGTGTTTCCAGACTGTTGTCCCTATTCAGTTTTCTAAAATATAAAATTAAGAATTGACAGAGGTTCCCTTGAGCAAGGCACCTAACCTCAATCGCTCCCTGGGTGCTACAGCAAAAAATGGCTGCCCACTGCAGTGTGTGTGTTCACTACTCACTACTCCTAATGTGTGTGCACTAACTTGAATGGGTTAAATGCAGAGGACAAATTCAGAGTATGAGTTACCATATTTGACCTTCACATGTCAATTTCACTTTCTTTTACTTTCATTACGCAAAATTGTTTGTCTGTCTTTAAGGTCTCTTAAATTTCTTTAAAAGAATGTATACTCAAACGCCACTCAAACCAGCAACAGATAAAAGAGCAAATAATCATTTAAATCAGACTGTACTTTGCTGTTTGGTGATCGTGCAACATCAAACCACATTTACAGTATCAAATTGATGTGTCAGAGGTTATTATATGCAGGTTATAAAGCGTCTTAGGTTTCTTTTCATCATGTTATCACTGAGAAAACCAATTTAAAATAAAATATTTACATATGACCGTATACTATACACCAAATATAATACTGAAAATAATGCTGTATGAACGATTTATGTAAAGTATGGTCTGAAAAATCTACAGAGATTTGAGTTTAGAAAAGTATGAGATTTTGAAATGGAAAATAGGAACCCTGATCGCAATCTTTTTTAACAAAGAAAAAAGTTTTTCATGTGTATTAGTATAACTCTGTAAGAAGTCTGTCTACCTTTCTTTTATTAGTGTGTAGTTTTATTAAACCATTATTTAATCAGCTTGTTCCCATTTAGATTTAAATGTCTATTACAAGACATGACCTCAACCTGACCAACAAAGGCAGAAACCAGATCCAGACAGAATTAAAATAGACAGTAACAGACCTTGGAATTCAATGTACAAACCCGATTCCAAAAAAGTTGGGACACTGTACAAATTGTGAATAAAAACAGAGTGCAATGATGTGGAAGTTTCAAATTTCAATATTTTATTCAGAATACAACATAGATGACATATCAAATGTTTAAACTGAGAAAATGTATAATTTTAAGGGAAAAATAAGTTGATTTTAAATTTCATGGCATCAACACATCTCAAAAAAGTTGGGACAAGGCCATGTTTACCACTGTGTGACATCCCCTCTTCTTTTTAGAACAGTCTGCAAACGTCTGGGGACTGAGGAGACAAGTTGCTCAGGTTTAGGAATAGGAATGTTGTCCCATTCTTGTCTAATACAGGCTTCTAGTTGCTCAACTGTCTTAGATCTTCTTTGTCACATCTTCCTCTTTATGATGCGCCAAATGTTTACTATGGGTGAAAGATCTGGACTGCAGGCTGGCCATTTCAGTACCCGGATCCTTCTTCTACGCAGCCATGATGTTGTAATTGATGCAGTATGTGGTCTGGCATTGTCATGTTGGAAAACGCAAGGTCTTCCCTGAAAGAGACGACGTCTGGATGGGAGTATATGTTGTTCTAGAACTTGGATATACCTTTCAGCATTGATGGTGCCTTTCCAGATGTGTAAGCTGCCCCTGCCACACGCACTCATGCAACCCCATACCATCAGAGATGCAGGCTTCTGAACGGAGCGCTGATAACGACTTGGGTTGTCCTTGTCCTCTTTAGTCCGGATGACATGGCGTCCCAGTTTTCCAAGAAGAACTTAAAATTTTGATTGGCAAAGTGGAAAACTCTTCTGTGGTCAGACCACAGTCCATTTTAAATGAGCCTTGGCCCAGAGAAAACGCCTGCGCTTCTGGATCATGTCTGGATATGGCTTCTTTTTTGACCTATAGAGTTTTAGCTGGCAACGGCGAATGGCACGGTGGATTGTGTTCACTGACAATGTTTTCTGGAAGTATTCCTGAGCCCATGTTGTGATTTCCATTACAGTAGCATTCCTGTATGTGATGCAGTGCCGTCTAAGGGCCCGAAGATCACGGGCATCCAGTATGGTTTTCCGGCCTTGACCCTTACGCACAGAGATTGTTCCAGATTCTCTGAATCTTTGGATGATATTATGCACTGTAGATGATGATAAGTTCAAACTCTTTGCAATTTTTCTCTGAGAAACTCCTTTCTGATATTGCTCCACTATTTTTGGCCGCAGCATTGGGGGAATTGGTGATCCTCTGCCCATCTTGACTTCTGAGAGACACTGCCACTCTGAGAGGCTCTTTTTATACCCAATCATGTTGCCAATTGACCTAATAAGTTGCAGATTGGTTCTCCAGCTGTTCCTTATATGTACATTTCACTTTTCCGGCCTCTTATTGCTACCTGTCCCAACTTTTTTGGAATGTGTAGCTCTCATGAAATCCAAAATGAGCCAATATTTGGCATGACATTTCAAAATGTCTCACTTTCAACATTTGATATGTTATCTATATTCTACTGTGAATAAAATATAAGTTTATGAGATTTGTAAATTATTGCATTCCTTTTTTATTCACAATTTGTACAGTGTCCCAACTTTTTTGGAATCGAGTTTGTACAACATCAAGTAACAACGTCTAACATTAAACAAAATACACGCATTGTTCCTAAAATAGTAAGCAAACTCAGCTGTGCATCAAATGCAAATGTGACCCTGCACCACAAAACCAGTCATAAGTCGCACGGGTATATTTGTGGCAATAACCAACAATAATGGGTCGAAATTATTGATTTTTCTTTTATGCCAAAAATCGTTAGGATATTAAGTAAAGATCATGTTCCATGAAGATATTTTGTTACTTTCCTACCATAAATATATCAAACATTTATTATTAGTAGTAATATGCGTTGACTTAATTTGGACAACTTTAAAGGCAATTTTCAGATTCCAGATAGTTCAAATAATCGTGTCTCGGCCAAATATTGTCATATATACAAACATACATCAATGGAAAGCTTATTTATTGGTATACAGATGGTGTATTACCCATAATAACTGGTTTTGTGGTCCAGGGTCACAAATGATGACTTAATGCCTAAATGTCAGTTTGCTGTCAATTGATGGTGTAGACCACTTCGTATAGGCTACTTTCCATATTAGGAAAACCTTAGCTGTGTTGTTAATGCTGTCTTCACGTGCTATCGGAATTATTGTAGTTTCTTAGTTAAAAAGCTAAGAAAGTCAAAAATCAAGTCAAATGCCCTCTCAAGTCAAAATTTGAAGGCAGCATATGAGTCATGAGAGTAAGCAACTAACAATCTGTAGGCTATAGTTTAGAGCAAACTCGCAACGCGTAAAGAAAATCACAGCTCGCCACTGTTATACATTGTAAGCTATGTGTACTGTATGTTCGTGTTTCTTGACCTGTTTATTTGAATAGGCCCTGTTGTGCACCATAGCTGGTTTCAGGAGCAGAACCGAGGTGACGGCAGCAAAAAAAGAAGTCATCCTTAAGGCTGATGCGAGGCACTTTGTTGCACACAAAATAAGATATTTTGAAAAATGCCTCTTATTTCTTTTTCTTTTTTTTATAACATGAAACTCATTTAAGTCTATCGATTGGACCCCACCAACATTCTTCAAAATATCTTCTTTTTTGTCCTGCAGAAGAAAGAAAACCATAGCCTACAGGTTTGGAACAACATGAGGGTGAGTAAATGATGACAGAATTTTGCAGTTTTGAGTGAAATGTTGCTTTAAAATGTATAGAATAAATGCCATCTTGCATAGCATGCTCATTTAATGTCTAATATTCGGATTAGATAACATTTAGGTTAGTTATTGAGGCATCATTCATCTGTCATAATACCTGTTTTTCTCTCTCTCTTCTCATTTTTGTTTTGTTGCTGCATCACAGGATGCCAAAACCATATTATATAATACGCCTGTTTTTTAAATCTTCATCCTTTTTCCCACGCTAGATCCCTTAATAAGCATGCACCTAAACACATTATTCAATAACTGCACATTATTAATATTCCTCTGTTTTGTCATCTCTGACCCTATTTCTCCTTCATATGAAATATATTTGGATCCATACCTTAAAGTCATTATTGAACTAATCCCATCTAAACAATGATTTTGCATGCATGTTAGAGAAGGTGTGAGCGATTCAGCGGCACAATCTGTTTTCCGTTAATAATGAGCCTATAATTAATCTGAATGTTGGAAACACTGCCTTTAAGAGTATCTTTTGCCTGCAGTATAACCACAATCATTATTGTATAGACCACTTTTTAGATTACTGCAGACAGTGTATGAGTGTTCACAATAACAAAAGAAATCATAAACAAACAAATGACTCTTAAGAGCTGTTTCTTTTTAGCAGACGTGTAAACCATACCTGAATACCATACTTAAGTAAAAGAGATGCCTTACAGTGAAAATGATTCCATTAAAGTCACCAATTCTAATATTACTTGTAAAAGTCTGAATTTAACCGTACTCATTGGGTTAGTTCACCCAGAAATGAAAATTCTGTTATTATTACTCACCCTCTTGTCGTTCCAAACCCGTAAGACCTTCGTTCATCTTCGGAAAACACAAATGAAGATATTTTTGATGAAATCCGAGAGCTTTCTGACCCCACATAGACTGCAACACAATGTCCACTTTCAGACATCGTTAAAACAGTCCATGTGACTCCAGTGGTTCAACCTTCATTTTATGACACGAAGAGAATACGTTTTGTGCACAAAAAACAAACAAAGATATCGACTTTATTTAACAATCTCTCCTCTTCCATGACACTTTCCTATGCGATTAATATAAACACCACAACGCATGCATGTGGTGCTCAGCCGATAGTGAGCCGGCGTTCTGCCGTAGAACTCGGAAGCGCTGCATTGTGTGAATAGCCCGAGAACGTGAACAGCATAGGAGATGGATTTCAACAATATCATCTTAATTTGTGTTCCGAAAAATGAAAGAAGGACTTACGACTTACGGGTTTGGAACGACATGAGGGTGAGTAATTAATGACAGAATTTTCACTTTTGGGTGAACTAACCCTTTTTTACTCTAACTGAATGTAGGCTCACCTAAGAGGCATGCCAGTGAAAACAAGAAACAGTTGATTTGTGAGGAGAACAGTCACGTTTATTTTCTAAAAATATAAATAAAACTGAACGCCTTAATATTCCAATGCATCAAGGACCACACAATAGCCTCTTAAACATCTACAAACAAAAAGTCTCAGTTAAGCTCAAATGCTCAGAAAGGTCATAAGGAAACCAATAGGCCTATCCTTCAAAAAGGTTTCTTCAATATAACAGATAAATTAAATAATATTAAGTAAAATGAAATAGCCAAAACCTACTTACACTGGACGTGCTGATATTTGTAAGCTAATGACTTTTATGAACCGGTTCTTTTTAGTGAATCAAAAACATACATTGCAGTGTTGGGTAAGTTACTCTAAAAAAGTAATTAATTACTAGTTACTAATTACATATTCAATAGTGTAATTAGATTACTATACAAATTACTCTCTCCAAAAAGTATTTAATTACTTATTACTAATTACTTTCTAAGTCCTATATCAACCTCGACTAGTTAATGATTCAAGGATTGACATGAAACGGCTCTTTTAATTAATTCAAATAAATAATATAAAACTACATAAATTATTCAGTATTACCTGACCAAAGTATTACAAGTATGAGAAGGATTGATAAAAACATGCATTTTAAAGTTAGTTTTACATTTTGATGTTACTTCCACTATTGTACTATATAATTGTTCTACAATCTATACATAATATTTAGTTCAATTACATCAGAAGTACCTGTAATTAAATTACAGAAGAAATAAGAGGAATCCCTTACTTTACTTTTTCAAGGGTAAAGTAATTAAATTACAGTAACTAATTACTTAGTAACTAGTTACACCCAACACTGAGTGCAACCATTGTAGTCCGATTCCCAAAATAGTGAGTCCAATGAAACCGGTTCTTTTTAGTGAATCAAAAACATACAATGCAACTATTGTAGTCCGATTCACAAAAGAGTGAGTCTAATGAACCTGGTTCTTTTTAGTGAATCAAAAACATACAATGCAACTATTGTAGTCTGATTCACAAAAAAGAGTGAGTCTAATGAACCTGGTTCTTTTAGTGAATCAAAAACATACAATGCAACTATTGTAGTCCGATTCACAAAAGACTGAGTCTAATGAACCTGGTTCTTTTAGTGAATCAAAAACATACAACGCAACTATTGTAGTCTGATTCAGAAAAGAGTGAGTCTAATGAATCTGGTTCTTTTTAGTGAATCAGAAACATACAACGCAACTATTGTAGTCCGATTCACAAAATAGTGAGTCCAATGAACCCGGTTCTTTTTAGTGAATCAGAAACATACAATGCAACTATTGTAGTCTGATTCACAAAAGAGTGAGTCTAATGAATCTGGTTCTTTTTAGTGAATCAAAAACATACAGTGCAACTATTGTAGTCCGATTCACAAAATAATTACTCTTATGAGCCGGTTCTTTTTAGTGAATCAAAAACATGCAGTGCAACCAGTGCCTATGGTTTCTTTTTCTTGAATTTCACTGAACTGAACCAGAGTATTTACAGAATCAACCTACTTATTTACTGAACTGCAATTTACTTATTTATTTATTTATTTATTTTTAGTACATTATCAAAATTAAATTAAGATTTGTTTTTCAAAATATCTTTATTTTTCTGAAGTTTAACTTGTCCATTTGTGGAAACCATATTTTATAATGTGCATTTGATCAAGGAACTTGCTGTTAAACATAATCATACTCTTTAGTGCATGTAATGCTTCAGTACTGGCAATCTAATGGTTATAAACAAAATGGTTTCATGCACATAAAAATGAAGGGCAATATATTGTAGTTTATGCTAATCTGTGAGGCTGCACTGAGAAATGATGCAGTAATCCCATCATATTGCATTTTCTTCTCTCTCTCAATGTTTAGACATACATACATAGAGGTTTCTAATGCTGCCTGTTTGTCACTGTTGTGCTCGAGGCTTAAGGATCCGCTTTTGATTTCTTCTTCCTTCAGCTTGATAAATCACTCTGCCACCCAATCCCTCTTTCCTTCGCTCGCCAATCTTCTTTTTCTACTTCTTATCTATCGTTTCTCTGTCTATATCCCTTTCTCTCTCCTCGATTTGGTGGCAGTAAGAGCATATTAAAAGCACTAGTGTAAATTATTGGTATGAGTCATAGCAAACTCAACAGCAGACATTCAGAGTGTTATTGTGAAAAGACTGAATGGAGCTTGCAAGGATACACTCATTGATGGTAAAAGGTGAGAAAGAAAAGACAGGAAAAAAGAAAATTGCACAGTAGCTAGCTACATAATGAGTCCTTTTGTATATGTACTTGTTTGAAACATCTTGTGTGTAAAAGTGAATTCATTTTGGATTAGATGTTTGTATGTGTGTAATCATCATTAGGCAGTGGTGCATTTGATTATGTTCTCATTGCACCTTGAGCACCAAACTCTCCCCCAAGACAAGGATTTTCCTCTGAAGCTCCTTGCTCAGCATTAAGGGTACCTAGATGCAACACAACCTCTATTCCCGCTGGCATATGCACACGCTAACTTACTTCGCCATCCATTACTTATATCAGACCATCTTGTAGACTCAGATTAGTCTGTAATAGGCAAAAGTAAAAGGAACAGATGGGTTTGACCTTTGAATAAATGAACTCACTTGTCATTACCCATGGGGCATGATGCTATTGCCTCTCAAATTTATAGACACTCAAGCATAAGGTTGTTTGTTCAGCTAAGCTTTCCAACAGGTTTAAATTCATTTATAAAATGATTTAATTTCAATCATTTAATTTAATTTCATTTATAGCTTTCCAATAGCTATAAATGAAAAGCATTAGAGCAGGTTTTCTTTTATATAATCTTATAAAAATGGAAGATACCATTCTGCTATCAACTCTTACTATTTTTTCACTTTGTATTTTTTATACTTTGTGACCTCATTTTGTGTACACAAATATGTGGATGACTTACTACACTACATGTACATACATGCACTACATGTACATTACATATAATATTATCATAATCATAAACAGACTGGTTTGTTGTGCAAATAGTTGAATCAGAGGTCTCGCACATTCACAGGAAATGGTTTACTTTTATTGAAAATAAAGTGTGTGTATCTGTAGATGTATATAGGCTATATACACCGATCAGGCATAACATTATGATCACCTTCCTAATATTGTGTTGGTCCTCCTTTTGCTGCCAAAACAGCCCAGACCCATCGAGGAATGGACTCCACTAGAACCCTGGCTGAAGGTGTGCTGTGGTATCTGGCACCAAGATGTAAGTCCTGTAAGTTTCGATGTGGGGTTTCCATGGATCGGACTTGTTTGTTCAGCACATCCCACAGATGCTCGATTGGATTGAGATCTGGGGAATTTGGAGGCCAAGTCAACACCTCAAACCATTCCTGAACCATTTTTGCTTTGTGGCAGGGTGCATTATCCTGCTGAAAGAGGCCACAGCCACCAGGGAATACCGTTCCATGAAAGGGTGTACATGGTCTGCAACAATGCTTAGGTAGGTGGTACGTGTCAAGGTAACAGCCACATGGATGGCAGGACCAAAATGTGATTCATCAGACTAGGCCACCTTCTTCCATTGCTCCGTGGTCCAATTCTGATGCTCACGTGCCCACTGTTGGCACTTTCGGCGGTGGACAGGGGTCAGCATGGGTACCCTGACTGGTCTGCGGCTATGCAGCCCCATATGCAACAAACTGTGATGCACTGTGTATTCTGACACCTTTCTATCAGAGCCAGCATTAACTTCTTTGAGCTACAGTAGCTCGTCTGTTTGATCGGACCACACGGGCCAGCCTTCACTCCCCATGTGCATCACTGAGCCTTGGCCGCCCATGACCCTGACGTCAGTTCACCACTCTTCCTTCCTTGGACCACTTTTGATAGATACTGACCACTGCAGACCGGGAACACCCCACAAAATCTGCAGTTTTGGAGATGCTCTGTGCCCCAGTTGTCTAGCCATCACAATTTGGCCCTTGTCAAACTCGCTTAAATCCTTACGCTTGCCATTTTTTTGCCCATGCTTGTTCTCGTGCCAGAGCTGGAATCGTGTTTGGTGGGGAACTGCTAACTTCAGACCGCCGCCCTGCGTTTCACTCATAGCCGAAATATGCTGTGACTAACTCCACAATAACTGGCCCATAAACAAACAGTGAACAGCTCTGAGGACACATTGCAAGTTTCTTTGAGTTAAAACAGCTCAAACATGCTTTTTAGTGTAGGACTAGCTTAAGCCTTGTCTGTGAAACTGGGGGTTAGTTCCTTTACGAATAAAATAATTTATTTTATGCAAGGCATCAGGTGAAAAGACAGATGTGACACTCATTTAGGTGACTCATGTCGCATGCCTGTATGTTGTTTTTCATATAATTAAATGATTTACAGCTCAGTTTTATGCTATAGATACAATAAAACGTACACAAACCTGTATTTACTGAAGAAATGCACTAATGCTGAGAACTGCTCTCTCCTGAGGAGGATACAAAAAGCTTGAGATAAATAACAACCACTGGGTTGTTACGGTTTGTCCACTGAGAGAATTTTTATTTCTCTGATCTACATAATTATGTGCATTTTAAGATGCTTGAAGGCCAAAAAATGGTAAAGAAATAGCTTTAAAACCATGTCAGTGGGCAGTAGATTATTTGTCAATACCTGCTCTCCCCTCATCTCTATCACTCTTTCTTTTTCTCTCAGTCTCCTGTCTCTTCCCCTCCTAAAGCTGAGCTATGAATTAGTGTTTTCTTTTCTTGTCCCCTCACACTTTTTCTTGTCCCCTCACACTAATTATATAGGCCTATTTTCAATTCAAAATGGCGAAATTAGACAAAAGTTTATTAGTTTGCCTGATTATTTTTGACGGCCGTTTAGCATTTCTATCGTAAAACAGCCGTCAAATATCAAATGTTTAAAGGCTACTAGCATCTTATCTCGCACTTTATGATCTGAAGCGTTGTACTGGAATTTGCCCTCAACAGCTTCTGTGAACATAAAGCCCACCTACTTTGATTTGATTGGTCATTTCAAATTTGACATTGACGAGCAGTGACAGACCGCTGATATCTCAGGCCCCGTCCACACGGAGATGCGTTTAGCTGTATACGTTAAAAAAAATGATCGTATCAGCATTTTGTCCACACGGATCTGGCCTTTTGGGAGCATGAAACCGGTATTTTTTTGAGACCGGGTCCCAGAGTGGATAAATCTGAAACCGACACCCTTGCGTTTTCGTGTGTACGGCCAATCTGTATATTTTGTGAAACTGTGATGTCATCACACCACGTCCGGCACCGGAAAGACTAGAAAGGGATACAACTACGGGCACTGGTCATGTGCACATCAATATTGCGTCATTTAATTTACTGTATTTGCATTATTGTAAGGGTAAGGTTTAGGGTTGGGGTAGGTGTAGGCAATAGGCATTAATAAAATACAATCTGGTAAGTAGCAAATTTATTTATTGTTATTTTATTGTGAGATTAATACTATATTAGTCAATTATTTCACAACATTTATGAGGTCCGGACCTCGGTGACCTCATAGTTGGCTAAGGCCATGAGCAGTATATGCTAGTAAGCGTTCTGAATTCAGCCACAGTCTGTGGGCGTGACGTCTGAACCAGAGACTAGTATGCCATGAACCCGGCGGGCTTTAGGACCCGACCATAGTAAAAGAAAGGGAAATGTTTGATGGATCGTGAAGTTCATCCAGGCTTTCTGTTAGTGTGGTAATGTTGCACATGATAAGAGACGCAATTTAATTCCGCGTAATTCACTTGATTGATCTGCAGCGCTGCTCGTAAACGGGAGCTGATGGCAGTGAGCATGTGACGGGCTGTAGTGTTTGAAGCTGCTCTGGCTCGCTCGCTCGGTCGGTTGGGGATCTGTCAGCAGTGCGGAAGAGAGAGAGAGAGAGGGGGAAGAGAGGGAGAGGGATGGGGCAGATATATGCCATCAAACTGACTCACAAGAGACTGAAATGATGCGGAGATTCCATCGCGCAACAAAGCCCAAACACAATTCAACATAACAAGAGGCAGAAACATGCTTGCTCGGATAGACCCGTGAGCGACAGACAGTGACATTGATGAAGCCAGCTGTCACTCACTACACGCTCCTGAAGCGTCGACACACGCCGAGGATCTTTGACAGCTCGATTTTGGAAGTGAAACTTTTTTTAAACACCAGAACAGATTAATTCGAGTGTCGTCGCCTTAAACCAAATCGAAAGCAACTTCAAAATGCAGGAGCTGTGATCGGGAGATTGTTGAACAAAAGGCACGCGACCAAGTTGATAGGTGAGTACAGTTATCATATCAGCATGAAGATGGTGACGGTGTTTTGTTTCGGTCATCTACACCGGCACTGGTCGAGCGAGGCACTTGGTAGGAAGACGTACAGTGGAGAAGCTGTTGCAATGCTGTTTGTGAACAATGCAGCTGGTTACTTTAGTGTGGAGAGCCGGAGGGGCGGGTTCTTACTCCGAGAACCCCCTTCTGTCACCCTAATTGCACTAGCCTCTATCTTGACTATGGTATAGAGCAGTAGTGTAGCCAGAAACAAAGCTTTGTGTTTTGCCATGGGGTGCAAGAACTGGACCCACGAACCGTTAACCATTAGCCTACAGTTATTCTTTATAGCCCTATAATTTATTTTAATACTGTGTTACGTTATAATGACGTCAATAAACAAAATCGCATTTTGGTATTTAAGCTTTGAGATAAAACATTATTAAAATATAATTGAATTCACAATTTTGTGAAGTCAAGAAAGTTATAAAGTCATGAAGAAAAAAAAGGGCAAATGTTACTTATTAAAAAGTAAGATGTCGAAACGAGTTGCTAAAGTGATGATAGCATGGCAACATTGCATATAATAGAGGTGTATTTTATTTATGGAGGGGGTGTGCTCGCGGTTACCATAGTTACTTATTTATTTCTATGCGTAAATAGACATCTTCCATACATTTGAATACTTTCAGTAAATGTTTTTGTACTTCAGATGACCTTCAGTAAAAAAGAAAAATCTCCAGCCACTTGAATAAAACAAGACTGCAATCAATACAAGCAAGTCAGCTAGAAGATATGAAGGGAGTCAAGGGATGCCTGCAGCGTAGTGTAGTTTACATTGCTGATTTTATTACAGCTAAATTCAGTCTGAGTGTTCGTGTGCAGTTTACTGCAACTGGCTGTTGACAGTATTTTTATTATTCTATTTTTTATCTTCTGGTGGAACAGTCTACTCAGACAGGGAGCATTTATTTTCTTTGTAATACCGGTCACATCCCTGTGCTTTTCTGGTCTTACCTGGTTAAGCTGAACGTAGTTGGTTTAAGCTTGTCCAGTTGTTTTTTCCAGCCTGACCAGTTAAAGAAGTGGCCAAGTCAAGCCTGCTAAACCAGCTATGAGCAGGCTTGATCCACCTAAGAGCAGCTTATGCTGTTTTTAACTGTTTTTCTTTTTTCTAGCCAGGATAGTGGGTGATGGCTAATTTGTTTTTTCAGTTACCACCATTTACAATTTATGATAATAATTTGTCAGGTTAAATAATAATTGAAAAGTCATTATGTGTAATTATATAATGTGAAAATAGTTATAGTGAATTGCTTGTCCATTATGTCTTTGTGTGTGCAAACCGATGTTTTAGGTTGCTTTTGCACACCCTGATTTATATCACTTGTATAGAAGGGTAAATGGAATAATACTGATTTCAGTACAGGCTTTAGGGAATGGAAGATCATATAGGGATGTCTGAATTACGTGGGTTTATAAAACAATACTAGGATACATTACATGCCATTGACCTGTTGGATTGGTTCTGTAACACACACTAGATTGCTGGCCCTTCTGCCTCTGTAAATCTAATCCTCATTGACTGTATTGATTCTTCTGTGCTTGAAGGATTTCTCCGTATCACCAACTAGGAATGCCATGAAACATGCAGGGGAATAGAACAATGTGGTTAAATACAGCTGCTTTATTGGTCTTCCTGAATAGCTCTATCGCTATACTGAGTGTAGAGTACAACAGACATTTCTTATCCGTTTTAATTGCCAATTAGGTGGATGTTCTCCAAATGTAAGCTACTAGATGCAGTATTTATAATTTTTAGCGCACCATAGCCAGCCAGTTGCAGGGGCCGCTGAGAGCTGGATGTGAGAGAATAATTCAGAGGTTATACATCTATTGGCGGCACTTCAGCAGTGCTCAGACGCTCCTGGTGAGTGTGAGAGAAGATGCCGCGAGCTTCCTGTGTCTCTGTGAGTGTGTCAAACTGATAGCATGTAATCAGCCTTTATTAAAATGCAAGCAAGAATCTGACTGATCTGTCAGTATGTTGTCAAATATATGCTGACCAAAGATAGGAGTTGAGCTGTGAATGCAGACAGTTTGTGGTAGTCTCTTCGTGGTAGCTCGTTCAGAACAGTGTCTTGCAGACAGCTATATAAATATTAAGTTGACACTATCATTCTTACTGAATATGAGATATATGAGAAATATGAGATTAATTTTCTCCTTAATTATGTCACAACATCATCTTTATTTACGAGTCTGACAGTTGTGTTTATAGGCTTATCAGATATGAAAATGGTTTATTACACAGTCTTTTTAAATGTCCATTCCCTTCTCACTGTTAAATTAACATTGACATAACTGCGTTTGCGACCCTTTTTATTTCCGTAATGTAACATTGTAGTGTAGTGCTTTATTGTTCTGACTAAGGCTTTTAGCACACACTACACGATTTCCAAATCTTAATCGATTTTAAAACTGTGGGAGACCACAGGCAGATGGTTTTCTAGGCGTGAGTTTTGTTTTACGGGAAGAAAAACAAAGGAGAAAAAAGAATATGGGTGATCTTCTTTCTAAATACTCCACCTTCGTGGCATGTTGGCTGGCAAGTTTCAGCTATAGAAGCACACAACATTCGGTTGGTGAAGCTTGCTCGCTCTCATTGGCTTTCGCGGGTATCAGAGCCAGCCCGATCAAGAGTCGTAAATATCAGACATGCTTGATATTTACGTTATGGGATTGGGCGGGTTCCGATGCAATAGGGAGCAGTAAAATAATTGTAATGTAAACCACACAATTGAGGATTTTTAGGACAAAAAGGCTTGCAACAAGCATCCAATTGGCTCATGAATTGGGCTTATAATCTTCAAGTGTGTGGCCAGCCTAAAAGTGCTTTTCCAGTTTGAGTATTAGCTCAATGCTAAGGTAGCAAGCTGTTAAATTGGACGACTGAAAACACAGAAAATGTTTAATTTGACCCTTTTAACTTCAGTTATATTATGTAATTTAAAATACATATATTTTCATGATTAAGAAAAAAACTGTAAAGACTGTAATGCAATATTCTAGGATTCTGTAAGGGGAAGGAATCTTGCATTACAAAGTATTTATGTGTGAAACAGGATGCTCAACGAAAATAAAATGTAGGGCGAGACTTGATTTTATCCATCTGGAATGCAGTGGATTGTAGAAAGTGGGCATTACATACTAGAATGTAGCCGGACCTGAATGTGGGTCTGCTAAAAGAATGCCTAAATTGCTATTATTGATTAACATTATCCAAAAGCCCCTTAATTGACTTTGTCTTTAAAGTCTTTAAAGTCAGCATCAAATGAAAATTGCTATTAAATGTTATTGATCTTATTGTGAACAACATCCATGCATGTTTAATTTTTTTAAACCGTAATTCTTAATCAAAATGTCAGAACTTGATTTTCAGGTGAAGTGACAGACATATTTAGTCCAATTATTTAGTCCACTTAAACACCGCAGTTCAACCTCAAGTTGCCTTCTTTCGATTAACAATCAACAGACAGAAGCAATTCACTGCCTTACATTTTTTTTTCTTTTTTGATAATCGTTTTCACGGAGATGTACATCACAATACAGAAAAAAACCTTTCTACGTCTTCTGTTGCAAAATGAGGACCAGCAAATTGTGCAACGGAAGTCTTTTTCTTTTTCATGTTGACTTTAGAGGAACACAACATGCAGCAATGTTTTATCCTCTTTGTTGTGTGGAGACTCATTGCCGTGGGGAAATGCAGCAATGTCACCTCTGCTTTGGGTTAACTCTGATTCAGCAATAAAAGACACTGGAGAATACTGTGCTGTAGCGTAGCACTCCTCCTCCTCTGTGCATACACAAGCAGACACGCACACATCTCACCTCTAGTTCCTCTTCTCTGCTTGTGGAGCGTGAGTGAGGGAAGCCATAGTGTTTACTACTGTCAGAGACTTGAGAGACAATCAGAGAAAGGGTGGGGCGGGGGCACAAAAAGAGAGTTGATGAGGACCTTTGTTGTGCTCCTGTGACATATTTCTGAGGGTGGGAGAGAAGCACAGAGAACTGGAGTGTAACAACGTGTCATGTCAATGTAAGGAGGCAAGAAATTCGAAGAGGCTGCGTGAAAGACAGAGAACAAACCCTTGAAAGTAAGTGTAGTTGGGACATTTTAAAACATTTAAACCCAAATAAACATTGAAATGATCTTGCTAACCCTTTATAATAAGGCTAGCATTTTTGATTGTCATTTTCTACATATACATTTTTAACATTTCAAGTTGTATAAAGAACACGAATTAACAATAGCCTGAATTAATCATTTCTGTAAACAATTGCTGTTTACTGTATATTATACCTAATGTATTAACTAATGTTAAACCCTATTGTAAAGTGTTACCATTATCCTATTGCGATTTATATAGAGCCATATAAAAATGAATTCAGATCTTGCATAATGCAAGAGGACGCCTGTTTGACTTGATAAAATTTTAATGTTCAACATGCCCGGGATAGCCGTTTGTTTTGCTAGATTTTGCTGTTTAGACTTCAGCACTGCTCATTAATTTCTAGCAAGATTTTATTCTGATCAGCAGTGAACTAGAACAAAGCTTGCAATCACCACCCTGGTATTTTCGAGTTGTGTGTGATTGCGCACACACTGAAGCATAAGTCTTTTATTCCTGCCGTTGTCATCTTTCGATGAAAGCCGAGATTACTGTGCATTTGTGAGGTGAATTAGTCTGCTTACAGACTCCACATCATGTATCCTTTGTAATCCTTGACTTGATTCTATAGCTCAGGCTTTGTGATCTCTCTGTGTATTGAGATAAAGACAGGGGTCTTTTGTCATCTCCGCGGATCTGTATCAGAAGTCCGGTGATGCAGCCTGGAGTAGACGATGACATGCTTCAGTCGTACACGTCCCTCTCATCCCCAGTAATTCTACTGTGAGTGTTCAGTAAGACCAGGATTTATGCGTGGGTTTATGTCATTGTGTTTGAAAAATGTACAGCATAATCTCCTTTTGTACAACGAAATGTCCTGACAATGTAGAACTTGCATAATGGAACGCGCCTTATTTAGGATTATAAAATGCATAGTTTCAATTCTAGCTTCTGATTGAAGTCATTTCTAGTGGTGCAAATACAATTCAATTTTCATAAAATTTTTATTTAATGAATCATTATTTTTGTTATCCATCCTGTTATGTCAGGTTCTATATCTTTTCTATTGCCTGGTATTTGATATGTAATTGCTTTGAACCATTTTAAGAGAGAACTTTTACCATCATCTAGCACTACTTTAAAGTAATAAAATATATTATGGCAAAGATTTGATCATTCATTCTCTTGAAGAGCACTGTGAATTGCTGTTACTGTTGATTGTAATGACACGTTGAAATGTGCAGGAAACTAGTGGAATAGCCAAATAATCACTCTATTGTTTATTAGTCTCGAGCTTGATTTTCTTACTTTTTAAGGATCTAACCTGTCTCTCTTCTATTACTTCTATTAGGACGTTTTTCTAATGCAATTAGTATGTTTTCCTCTAGCAGATGTTAAGAGAAATATTTATCCTTCTTCTGAACTTTACATTGTCATGTTGTGATGACTAATTTAAACCGTAACATAAAAAGTTTTCTAGTAGTATAGATTTTTGTTATCAGCCATAACATGACAATTGCATCAAATAATTGAAATGATGCTGGCAACAAGAGTCCCTGTCTTTTGCACAAAACAGTATTATAAAACAATTGAGACAATCTCCTGTTTTAGTCAGTCCTTATAATGTCAAAACAGTGTGATTCTTCCCTTGGCTCTTCTGTGGAATAAGAAATTCCAGAAACCCAGAGGTTTGTTGACGCATCTTCCACTGTATTTGGATTAGTAATGCTTGAGTGCGTTTCCCCAGTATATACATGAGAACAATGCAGTCATCCAGGTCTTGCGTGTGTGTGCCTGTCTGCCTGTGTCTAATTGTCCATGACTTTCCTGTAATTGCTTTCATGTAAGGCTTGTTCGCATGTTCCTTGGAAACATTCTTTTGCTTTTCTTAAATTAGTTTTTAATCACCTGTTCCCAGTTATGCTTCTTCTATCTTGATTTTGCAATGCAAAGCTAAAAGGATATGTAAACCTTCCCAAGCAGTCATGTGAAATCAGTCTGTAATTGTACCTGCACGGTAGAGCCAGAGCTTCTTTAACTTGGTGCTTATCAGTTAGCGGTGAGATTGTATCTCACGTCCTTGAAAAGGCCACAGATATACAGTTTGTGTTCTTGCCCCCTGCTGGGTGTC
This sequence comes from Paracanthobrama guichenoti, assembly GCA_018749465.1. Classification (NCBI taxonomy): domain Eukaryota; kingdom Metazoa; phylum Chordata; class Actinopteri; order Cypriniformes; family Gobionidae; genus Paracanthobrama; species Paracanthobrama guichenoti. The sequence goes on from CM031947.1 coordinate 19,042,292, forward strand.
AAAGGGCACAATCAAATTGTCTGCCTCTTCTCTATAGCCCCTTTACACCTGACATTAACATGCATTCCATATCCGGATAATATCTGGATGTTCTTTAGCTGGATTGTATTTATCTCCACTTAGGCTACCTGTGCAAAATGGCAGTTACATAATCAGAGGCTGTGCTTACAAAATGTTCCCTCATTTACCGGATTTTACAATCATTGGGGGGTGATTCACAAGGCTTTTCATCATTTTGACACATCCATTGCTTGTTTTTGATAGTAAATGGCCAGTTACACGTCAATTTTTGTTGTTCTGTTGACTTCCATTAATACGTATGCGAATGCAGGAGACAGGAAACACAAGCTCAAGTGAATTTCGCTGTGCGAGTGACCTGCGAATTCATATCACATGAAGACGTGTGACCAACAGAAGAACTATACCTCACGGTGTGACAGCTGAATTAAATAAACACAAACTTTACAGCATTACAGGACAGTGGAGTTAAGTTGATTCATTCTATTTGTTACATGTTGAAGTGCGAGTGTGTGACTGTTGTGTCCAACGAAATTTAGTGTGCTCAAATTTTGGTGTGACCCTGGCTTAAAAGATGTTAATAGGGATTAGAATTGAAGAAAAGAGAAAACCATAAAAATAAATCTCTTTAAATCCTGAATTTATGCATCAGGTAAGGAATAACTGACTACGGTCCGTTGAATTATTACTAAAAAAAGCACACCCGAGGTGGTGATACACCTCGTTTTGGAAAAGAAACAGAGGCGTGGGATGAGATGAGATGAATAAAAAAAGTAGTCCTACGCTCTTGTGTGTAGGGCTGATTTCTTGCGCATCTCATTCCACATCTCCATTGCTAATTCCTAAATGTCATTTTAGAGCTAGTAACTGAGGCTTGAGCCACTGATAGCAGAATAATGAAGTTATTAGAGAGAGAGAGATTAAGCACGTGTATTACCTCAGTCTGTGCGTCTCTCAACAGTGTTCGGCAGCAGCATCTCTATTAATAGCGAAACTGTAAGTTAATCTGCTTCAAGAACAGCAGTGTTATTACTTTAATTTGCTATAAGTTGCTAAACTATTTTACTGATGAAATCGTCAGAGCAGCACTGACAACACGTTTCTGTATGTGTGTTTGAGTGGGAGAGAGAGCAGGAGAAAGAGAGTATGTGCTTTGTGTCCATAATACATAAACATCGTTTTGTGGCAAAAATATGCCATATATTTATTATTTTACATTGTGGGTTTTGGTTCTTTTGCTGTTGTAGGCTGTAAGTAGCTTTGAAATAACTAATTTGGTGAAGTGATATGGACATGTAATGTGGTCAAGACCTGCCTGGAACTTTATCAATGGTACACTCTAAAAAATGCTGGGTTAAAAACAACCCAAGTTGGGCTGAAAATGGACTAACCCAGTGATTGTTTTAAGCAAATGTTTAACCCAACCACTGGCTTAAAACAACCCATTTACTGGGTTAAAACAACCCAATCGCTGGGTTAGTCCATTTTCAACCCAACTTGGGTTGTTTTTAACCCAGCATCTTTTGTGTACATATAACGATATCGCAAAATCATATCTCTCTTTTTTAAAGATTAACTTTAGGTAAATTACAGTAAATGCAGTTACATCAGCTGAATCTATATCCAATATATCAACCAATACTGATAAAAAATTATATGGTATAGATATATCATATCATGCATCCCTAGCTCTACACATTAATATTTACATCTGTTTCAAATGTGGTCAGAATCCACCTCCGAAAAGTTTAAAATGACAAAATCACAAAAAAATGCATATGTGTAAAGGAGGCCTATCTGTCTTTGTCAGGTAAAATATAATCGAAAGACCAGTTCTGCGTGGCGCTGTGTAGTGCAAAAACAGTGTATCAAAACAAGAAGCAGATTCTCTGTGATGCAAGCCAGAAGACGGTTTCATGTGAGCTCAGTGGCAGTGTATTTTTGTCTGTGTGTGGAGTTAAGAACCCTGCTATCAGCCCTGCGCCCCACTAGTCACTGTCTCCAGGCTCTTCTGAGCTTCCTTTAAAGAGAGAGAAAGAAAAAAAAAAGCATCAGAGTTCTGCGGAAACACTCAGATTCTGACACATTGCTAATGCTAATCCCTCAGCCTGAGGATTCCCCCAAATATTCATCAACATTATGCATGCATGAGAGAGAGAACCTAGTCCCAGACTAAAATGCACATTTGAGCTGTTTTAACTGAAAGCAACTTGCACTTGCGTACCTTAAAATATGTCAGTGTCATTGTTATGTCTCAATATGCACACCAGTAATGTTTGTTTTCTTTCTAAGTCATTATGTATATTATAAAAGCTACTTAAATGTCCTAATTAAACTAAGACCTCAGTATGCTAATGAGGTTTTAGGCTTTCAGTTGCTTCATTTATGTGCTATAAGTAATGTTTTAAAACTAGTGTGAGGTCAAGTCAGTAGTATGCCAATTAAGTTTTAATATGTGAAAGCAATGTTAAAAATTCAGTTGAATGTTTCAGGAAAAGGTTTTTCAAATGTATGTGTTTGTATTTAGCATATTAACCTGTTTCTATGCTTCTCTTTAAAAAAATCTCACCGGAAGTAGTAGGTTATCTACTTTTCGCCGACGACAATTCGGACATACTACTCCACTCACATACTGTAAGTAGGCAGGCATATTCAGACACAAAGAGTCACCATAATGAAAGCGCACAATGAAAGGAACTTAAACAGTCTTTATAAAATCCACAAAGAATACACAGGAGATTCACAATCACTTTAAACACTGACGATACCGGACAAAGGAACAGAATGAAACTCGTGGCATAAATACGTGGAGATCGTGTAATCAAGGTGAACAGAAAACAGGGTGGTGGAAACTAGGAAGTCAGGCAGGCAAAACAGGAACAGAACACAGTAAACCAAAAGCAGAACATACTCGTTACAACTGGACAGTCTGTCTGGAACCTGCAGACACGGATGAGTGGAGTGATACAAAACTCCCCTCAAATAAATTCAAGTACTGGAAGTAACATAAAAATAACAAAAAGATTGAAAGAAATTAATACTTTTGTTCAGCAAAGATGCTTTATATTTATTAAAAGAGACAGTAAAGACATTTACATTGTTACAAAAGATTTTACAGTTCTGATAAATGCTGTTTTTTAAATGTATTTATCAAAGAATCCACAAAAAGCAACACAACTGTTTTCAACATTAATATAAAGAAATGTTTCTTGAGCACAAAATCAGCATATCAGAATGATTTCTGAAGGGTAATGATGCTGAAAATTTAGCTTTTTGTCAGAAATAAATTAGTTTTTTAAAATATAGTATTATGCAGTTAATTTAAATTGTTAATATTTCAAAATATTATTCCTTTTACTGAATTTTTGGTGAGCATAAGAGATGTATTTCAAAAACATTAACTTTTTTACCAACAGTGAAAACTTGTGGTAGTTTTGACTTTTGAGTGGTAGTGTTGCATGCATAATTCTTAAGACATCATTACATAACAATCCTAATTCTTTGTTTTTGAACCATATTTAGAGTCATTTTGAGCCTTTGCAGGTGTACTTGTAACAGCAGGAGCCTCCTGTACACTGATTGAATCATAGGTTTCAGGTTTCTCTACTCCGACAGGATTGATTTGCTGATTGAGACAGCAAACTACAGATTGTGGGACTGTTGTTTTTGTTGTTATGTTCAGTGACAGGTGAAGCAACGGAAGGAGCAGATGGCTCATGCCCGTGTCGCCATTCTTTTTGCTCAGCGTGAAAATCTGTCATTAGATCATCTCCAGTCCATAAAGCCCTGTATCTTATTTCATTGTAGTCGTGTTGTCGCACTATCACATTGACAGTATTCAAAATCTCAAAATTTTAACCTAGAAAAAAAAAACACATTATTAAATGCAATTAGGCAAAATAAAAAGCTTTTTCTGTTTAGTCATTCTTGCTGCACGTTGAGTTTTTATTTAGCTTGACCTTTTCTCTTTGATGATCTAAAAGGCTTCACTCTGGTTCTTGAGTATTTTGTGTCAGAAAGCACAGGTAGAGAGGAAACTCAAACCTCTCTGTGGGAGCTGCTTCCCGCTGCTAAATGAGATGGCTAGATGAAACTGCAAAACTTCATTACTTTAGTGCTCTGTACTCAAAACTATTAGAGCGGTCAGCGTTCAGTGGCTTTCATATTAGACTTAAGATTAAATCTACTAAAATTGCCTTGGTCGTCTCACTGTGTGTACACAGGCCAGGCTTCACCGCAGGAGTTATGGAGAGGATATGTTTTCACCAACCAATTAATCACATCTCTAGAGTACAGGGTTTGGAAATAAACAACCCCCAAAGCCCTCAATCTGGAGACTAATTCTTTCCTCAACAGATGGCAGGAGCTCGTAAACACATTTTGAGGGAAACTTTGAGCAAACCTTTTGCATTGAGGAAAGCTGCTAAACATTGACATAGCACAGAATGAACAGGTGTTTTTCTTTCCCTCTTTATAGCTCATTGACAGAAGGAGAAGGAGTTTAGAAAGGGAAGGAGCATTTTTTTGCAAAAAAAAAGTATGACTGTGAATCTTTGGGTTGGCAGTGAATCGATTTAAAAGTTATTTTTGCTAATTTCAAACAATTTGATTCTAAACATAATTTGAGGAGGCAAGGGAGGCAGTGTCTCTCCAAAAAGTTGGATGAATAAACAATCCATATTACAAAAATAAAACAACACAAATGTTACAAAATGTCTTACAAAAAATCTTTGCGTTAACATGTAGGCCTACTTAAACATGAGTGGAATTTGCACCGCAGCGCCACCACGCCTTGATGGTCATGACAAGAATAGCATGTACAGTTATCTTTATTGAAGTGAATTAGGTTTAAATCGCCGTCATGCATGAATGAATGATATTTTTGCAATTTTACACATAATAATCCAAGATGATCACATTAGCCAAAAATTCCGCCTCAAGGATGTGCGTGTTGTGGCTTCACAAATGCTTTGCTGCATACCTCGATTGTAACGAGTGGTTATTTCAGTCAAAGTTGCTCTTCTATCAGCTTGAATCAGTCGGCCCATTCTCCTCTGACCTCTAGCATCAACAAGGCATTTTCGCCCACAGGACTGCCGTGATACTGGATGTTTTTCCTTTTCACACCATTCTTTGTAAACCCTAGAAATGGTTGTGCGTGAAAATCCCAGTAACTGAGCAGATTGTGAAATACTCAGACCGGCCCGTCTGGCACCAACAACCATGCCACACTCAAAATTGCTTAAATCACCTTTCTTTCCCATTCTGACATTCAGTTTGGAGTTCAGGAGATTGTCTTGACCAGGACCACACCCCTAAATGCATTGAAGCAACTGCCATGTGATTTGGTTAATTAGATAATTGCATTGAGAAATTGAACAGGTGTTCCTAATTTTATATATATATATATATATATATATATATATATATATATATATATATATATATACATATACACACACACACACACACACACACACACACACACACACACACACACATATTTTAAACTAATTATTGAGCAACACAAACAATTTATATTTTAAGATTGATGCATATGAACTGGCAAGATGTGTAATAATGCAGATAGAAGCTAACTTAACTGTTTAATTTATATAAACTATAAAGGAATGAAAATTTCAAAATGATAAACTCTTCTTTAAGCTTTTTTTGCCCATGCATTACAAATGTCATAAACTGTGAAGCACTGCCCCGATTGTCTATGAAGTGTTGAGGTGGTCACTGTGGGAACACTTAGACGATGACTCCAACCCACTTGAGTGTTAGAAGAAAATGGAAGAGATCAAATACCCTTTATCTCACTCAAATCGGCAATGACTTGAAAGCCATCAGTGACGCCTTCAGATGCATCTACAGGGAGACAGAATATAGTTTGAAGAGTAGAGAGAAACCCATTCCCACTCATTTTATTTATCAATGTCAGCACAAGGATAGTTAGAATATCCAACGGATGATAGAATCTACATTAGTTACATCATCTGCGAATGATTATGTGGATCCCTCGCTTGCTGTAGAATTACATAAGGTGACTATGCTATTAACTTGTAGTTTGGTTCTCTTGGAAGTTTTGGTCCGGATAAAAAAAATAAAAATAAAAAAAAACAATACATTAAGTCTTCACATAGCATTCACACTGTCATTTTTAACACCTAAAGATACAAAACAAACAAACAAAAACGCGTATATTTTGTGACGGAACTTACCGAATATCCAAAACTATGCTGTGTGCTGGGCTAAATGCACTTGTTGTATGTGCATCCATTCAATGGTATTTATACCGGCCGAGAACTCATAAAGAGCTATGTAAAGGTGTCAAAATAGCTCCAGGTATTCCTCCTTTACACACACAAACGAAGATCTACTGCAAGACAGCGGTTCCGACGGCTGCACTGAATTGTAATGGAGCATTCTGTCACTTGTATGGTCACATCTTGTGACATCACATCCTGCTTTTGGTTAGTTTAGATGTCTTTGGTCCGTGTTGCGTTCATAGTTCAGTCGAACTGCACCAGAGTTTGTTTGGAAGCCGACCGAGACCCATCTTTTCAGTGGTCTTGGTCTGCTTGTTTGATGCGCACCAGGGTTCAGGTGGCAGCGCTCACACTTATTCAGATGAACCGCATTAACAGAGAAATCACACCTGAGTTCGTTTTAATCGAACCAAACCTGCCAAATGTGAACACACCCTGTGTCAGTGATCGCAGACATTTCTCTAAATTATTTTCCAACCTCTATAAATTATTTTATGTTGAGGTGAACAAGATGTCAGAGTAAATGATGACAGAACTTTCATTTTTGAGTGAACTGTCCCTTTAAAATTCACCTAGATTTTAAATGCTGTTAAGTATTGTTCATTGTTAGTTCATCATCATACCCAATGCATTAATTGATGTTAACAAATTGAATCTTTTTGTGAAGTATAACCAATCACTCAATCATGCTGTTATGCTGTAAATTATGAATGTGGATTTAAAGAGTCATGAAGTGGTGTGTTAGTATTTGCGTGAATATATTTTTGAGATCCAGATAACTTTACAATTAATGAGTTTATTTGCTCCCTTATGAGCTTGTCAGTTTAATGGTCTAAGATAGTGCATGGCAAATATTGACGTCGTCTAATTAAACCTGCTCGTTCCGTTTGTAGACCTCATTTAAAAAACATGACAAATGTTGGTGATGTAAATCAGGCCTTGGCTAAAACTATTCTAATATGGTGATTAGATATGAACCATTAAAACAGATTGCCTTCCCATCTGCATGGATTGGCCTGCTTTGGCAGACAGCTGGATCCTGATAGAGAACACAAGACTGAATACACTTTTATCATGAAGCAGCACTCACTTTGCAGGGATCATTTTCTTATCGTGAGGCGACTGTTTTCGCAGAAGCTTAATTATGTTTCTATAGTACGTTTGGGGTTGCCAATTGAAGTTAGTTCATGAAAGTGAACTCAAGTTTTATTGTAATCAATTTAATTAGTGAAAGGGAAGCTTACTTAATACATTTGCATTGAAAATGTTCCTAGGCTATAACTGGACATATGGAAATCCAGATCCAGACTGACACCAGTTATTTTAGTATAATTTATACTATTATACATACTACAGCTTTGGCCAAAAGTTTGGCAAAGCTTGCTTCTTCAGTTGTTGTGGTGTTGTTTATTGTGCAGAGCGATCAGATGTCGTCATATATACATCATCAGCACACAGGAAAGTGTGAACAAGTACTAGTCAAGAGAAATCACTCTATCATTCTGATTGGATTATAAGAGTAGGCTGATTGATATAAAATGAGAGAAGAGGTGCTTCCAGTCATTGTATCATGGTTACCTCCAAAGAAAGACAGACATTAATCACTTTGCATCAAAATGGCCTCACGTGCAAGGAAATTGCAGTAAAGAATATTGCACCTGAAAGAACCATTTACTGGATCATCAAGACGTCCCAGAGTGTCCAGCAAGCACCATGACTGTCTCCTCCTGAGGAATCAGCTACTAAATCGTGTCCCCACGTGCAGAGCTTGCTCAACATTGGCAACAGGTGGGTGGGTGTGAGTGAATCTGTATGTACAGTGAGGCAAAGACTTTTGGACAAGGATTGGACAGAAGAAGACTGGTGGAAAGATATTTTCTTTGATGAAAACCCCTTCCGACTGTTTGGAACATCTGGAAAATCGATTGTCCAGAGAAGAAAAGGTGAATCCTACCATGAGTCCTGTGTCGTGCCAAAAGTGAAGCATTCTGAGACCAGGCAAGTGTAGGGTTGGTTTTTTTATCCAAGGGAGAGGGCTCTCTCACAATTCTGTCCAAAAACATTTCCATAAATAAAGAATGGCATCAAAACGTCCTGCAAAAGCAACTTCTCCCAACGACCCAGGAGCAATTTGGTGATGATCCTGTGCATTTTCCAGCTTGATGGAGCACCATGTCACAAGACAAGCGTAATAATGAAGTGGCGCAGTGATCATTTACATTGATATTTTGGATCTGTGGCCAGAACTCCCCGGATCTTAATCCCGTAGAGAACCTGTGCCTCTCCTCAAAAGGCAAGAACAAATTGTGATAAACTCCAAGCACTAATAAGGCTCTACAGAATCTACAAATCCCTAAACAGCTAACTTTACAAAACACAAAAACTTGTCACTGCCAAAAATGTTGGCTACAGCTGAATTACTATTATAGTATTTATGAAATGTTTTAGTAATTTAGTTGTGTGCTCTTATTTTTTTATCAGTTTGTTATTTTTAGTTTTTGTGTGTTTTGTTATTTTTTATATATATATATATATACAGTACTGTGCAAAAGTCTTAGGTATTGGTATTTGGTATTTTCACACGAAAAATGTTTTTAAGCCAGTTATTTATATATTTTAATGTAGTGTGTCAGGAAATATCAGTTTACATTTCCAAACATTCATTTTGGAATTAATTGTAATAATCCAGTGAGATTTTATTTTATTTTTTTTATGCACAAGAAGTCTGACAGCAGCCGGTATGATCTGATCTCATCTTCATCGAGTCTGTCTGTGATTACATGAAGAAACAGAAAAAACTGAGACAGACTAAATCCAGAAGAACTGTGGCAACGTCTCCCAGACACTTGAGGAAACCTTCCTGCAAAACTACAGTACTGTGAAAAGTTTAGACACTTGTCAGAATGCTTTAAAGTGAGAATGCTGTCAAAAATAATAACATAAATAGCTTTTATTTACGAATTAACTTCTATTAACTAAATCAAATATTATATATTTGGGGTGACCACCCTTTGCTTTTGTCACCTGCATCTATTCCTACACCTGTTCATGTAGTTTTGCAGGAAGGTTTCTTCAAGTGTCTTGGAGACGTTGCCACAGTTCTTCTGGATTTAGTCCATCTCAGTTTTTTATGTTTCTTCATGTAATCACAGACAGACTCGATGAAGATGAGATCAGATCTCCATGTGGAGCATAGAGACTCTTTATGCATACAAAAATCTCACTGGATTATTAAAATTAATGGCAATTAATTTATAAATGTAAACTGATATTTCCTACTGACACACTACAGCAAAAGATATAAATAACTGGCTTAAACCCACTTTTTGTGTATAAAAATACTAGCGAGCCTAAGACTTTTATTTCAGTGACCGAAAACCATTTTAATAGTTTTAGTTTAACAATAACAAGGACTTAATTTTTTTTAAGGCAGACATGATCCGTACATTTTAATGTAGTACTTTTGTTATATTAGCCCATATAGCGAGCATATAACATTTTTCCTGCACATCCATATTATTTTCATTTTACAGATTTCCTAGCATTTAAATCCATTGCTAGATGTTTCTGCTTAGTCTTATTGCAGTGGAGCTGTTTTTAGTGTCTAGTGTTTGTGTCTCCTCCTGATATGGCTAGCATCATGTTTGTCTTTTGGCAGAATGACCTTTCGCCACACATACGCTGGGCCAAATGGTTCTAAAAAACACTTCCACTTTCCACTCAAGCTTGGTACGGCATGATTACAAACCGTTCTCGGCCTAGAATTCTCGGCATGGTTGGAATTCCAGGCTGAGAATGGTTTGCGCTGGTAGAATGCATGTAGCGTCGTCACCACTCAGGATTGGTCACTTTTCTGTTGCCCGGAGACCAGTTTCTCTGTAGCTGCCTAAGCGTGCTATTTGAGAGACGTAAACCCAAATTAATAATAAAATTTAAAGAAATATCTGATCATCCTCCATAACGCGGTCACTATCTCATATCATCAGTAAACCGTTGCGTTAACTAGGCAAAGACTGACGCAGTTGTATTATTATCAGCCCCACATGAAACCATATGGAACATGAAACCATATCTTTACCGGCTGGACCTGATCGACGCGGAATGGAACGGATAAGCAAAGAAAACGGTTTGGCCCAAATGTGGAAAAGAGACTATAGTGTTACACAGGTAGCTGTCATCTCACCATTATACTGCTGTCCAGCGAGGTCTAGAGAAGAGACAGAGGACATCAGATGAAATGCACACAGTATCTATGTTCAGACAGGCTATATTACAGTATGTTATATGTGAGTTTAGGCTTAATTATTGACAAAGCAATGCTGTTTTATGTCAAGATACAATAGTCTTACAGCCAAAGCTAGTCAATAAAACAGCTCAGCCCTGTTCATTTATTACTCCTGTGAGATACAGTAATATACAGCGTCATTAAAACAGCCAAGTTTCGATTTCTTAAACTGTCACTAAGTAAAATGTAAATAGGATGTTAGTGTTGCATATTTTTTGCAGTATTGTTATCTGCATAGCACATAAAATCCTTCATAATCCTCCAAGTACTCATAAATCTGTATGTAAAGAGGCTGTCCATCCAAAGAGCCACAACTGTGAGTGAAATTCAGATTTTCTTAAAATGATCCACATCATGACCATATTTAGTCAGTAATATCTCGATTTTGCTTACCCTCGTGTCGTTCCAATGCTATGTGATTTTTGAATTGAAATGAGAGTACTTTTTTTTTTAATCTTTTTTTTTTTTTTACATTTTATTATTAAAGAAATCTGGCCCATATCTAGTAAACTGCAGTCATGTCTTTCATGGGAGTGACTCATCCAATAATTCAACCTATTTACATGCTGGGACATTTTGAGACTCAAAATTGTTGTGTTTCACAGTTGTAAAGTAAATTGATTGTCAAAGCAAAGATGTTTGAACAGCATAAAAGCCAACAGACAGTGCCAGAATCCCGATGCTCAGGCTTGAAAACTCAAAAAAGAAAAAAAAGAAAAAAAAAGATGACTTCCTTTATTTTTCCACAACTAAAATATTATGTTACCCTTTTACTTCAATGGCATTTCTGGCCGGAAGGCGTCAGCCCTTTTATGTTGTGTTTGCGGTTTGTTTTGTTGGTTTTATTCTTCATTGTGTTGAACACTGTTTTTATATACAGTATTTACTTTATTTTCTGCTGGATATATGTTGTGCTTTTGCCTAGTAGTGTTTATACAGTATGTCATCTTTAGTTTAAATTAAATCAGAATTCCCAGGACTTCTTTTGAGAGGGTTTTGTTTTTTGATTATCAGCAACATTAGGTCTTCTCCCTGATTTTGCTACTACGAAAACCATTAAAAATGGCATTTTTATCTGAGTCAAAGCCATTACTCTGTGCGCAGAGCTTGTAAACTCTCTCTCTTTACGCACACACAGTCAGTCCATGTAAGGTTGTTTTCCAGCTCCTCTCTTTTCAAGCCTCCAGTGCTCTTAATTGGATTTGCTTAGATGAAGGGTGACACAATTACACAGGCAATGGCAAATTTCACAACGTGTACTCAAAGCAGCACACCAATTTCTTTCCAATAACAAGATCTCCTGTTAAATGTAGTCTAGTTTTTTTGCGTCCATGTTAGTTGTTTTTCATGAAGAAAGAAAGCGGACTGTTTACATTTATGTATTTAAATGGCCAGTCCATCTCACTGATCATTCATTAAGAACTCTGTACAATAAGGTTCAGGTTGTTAAGATTAGTTAATGCACTACTGGGTGTCATAAACTAACAACAATACTTTTCTATTCATCAAAGAATTCCGAAATCTTATATTATGTTTTCCACAAAAATATTAAGCAGCATAACTTTTTTCAGCACTAACTCATTAATTATGAACAATAGCAAAATAAGCATTAATTATTAAATGCTGTAAAATGAAATTGTTGTCCATTTGTTAGTTTGTGTTATTTAGTGCATTTAACAAGTATTATCAAATTGAACCTTTTCTGTATTAATCTGTAAGTGTTACTGATTCAGCCGTTCTTGAGTGAGCTGTCCAAACACGGGTCTGTCTTCGCCTACACTGTCAAGCTTTGAGACATCTAAATCCTTTGTGGATCTGTGAGAGTAAGTCTCCTCATTAAAATGTCCTTTTGTGTCCGATATAGCAGCCAGGAAGCCAAACTAACAGGAGGACAAATGTGCATAAGACCATGTTATTGTTGCATCTTCTACATTTTAACTTTTTCATTGTTTCTTTAAGTGCCAGACCACAGAGAACATGTCTTGGTAATGTCTTGTTTCTCAGTAAGCTATGTAAAGACATTATATTCAGCTTCTTGAAGGAATTTTAATGGGGTAGGAAGAGCCATGTTTGTGTTTGTAAGATGATGTCCTCGTTGGGCTGTTTTTAGAGGCACACAGTGTGAGTTGGGTGAGGTCCAGACTCTCTCAGGACAACCATGAATATCCACCATTCATCATTTATGAATGATGATTACCATCGGCTAAATTTAGTGCTGTGTGTTTTCTCTCTAATGTATCCTCACTGTTTCTAGAGCTTTTTTTCAGTTGAGATATCCCCAGATGGATCCGATCCCCACAGCTTGCTTTATCTCTGCACGTCAAACGCACATCTTGTTGTCTGATTATGCGTGTCCGAAAGTTTTATTTGGATGTGGGAAATGGGAAAAGAAGCTCCACTTATGCCCCACCCACACTAGTTGCCCTGTTCCTGGACAGGCGGTGACCTGTATAAAGGGACGCACTGGAGGTCTTAGCAAATGTCTTATGCAGTCCAGGGAGGGGAACACCCTGGATGTCCCATGTTATGAACAATAGGTTCTTCTTCATCTAGGTCCCCTCCCTCTCCCCCAGTAAAACCGGATCATGTCTCCATCCACCAGCTGACCACAGGAAGCCCTCGGTCCGTGTGAGTAAATGAAACGAGGCGCTTCTACCTCTCTCCATCCGCTAATCCCAAATTCAGTAGCTGGGGGTTAGTAGGGCGCATAGAGGTTAGCTCAGGATTTGGCAGGGAAAGCGCCTGCTGCTATTTTTGCTCTTAAATATGTCTCTGACTCGTCTTTTAACAGTCTGTGAATGACAAAATACTAAACGTCTTCTCTTGATGACAAAAGAGATATAGAGTGAGCAACTATGGCTGAAGTAGCTTCGCTGAGATAATCTGCGTTATTCAATTAAAGTGACCCAGATTATAGCCTGACACACTCAAACCTGACACTGCACACTCTCTCTTTTAAGTCGCTTTGGATAAAAGCGTCTGCTAAATGCACCTATAAATGCGTGTTTTGAATGCTCCAGATATGCTGTATGTTGCAGGGTAGACGAATAGATTTGACACCAACTGTTTCTTGATAGGTGTAGCAATACCCTACGCCCTGGTTGAAAGTGTCAGAGGGCTTTGGTGAGTTTCTAGATTAAATAATGTGATTATATAGAACACATGATGTGATCTTTGTGTGTCAATGCTGCTTATTTGGCTTTTAGTTCTAAATGAAACCAGATCTCAAGCTTGATTCCCAAGCGTGTAATCCAATTTTACCTCTGACCTCAACTGAGACTTTCATTTCATTCATCATGGTTAATTTCAGCTTTAATTACACTAATGTACCCCGGTCCGAACATGCAAAGAACATTTGAGAAATATTAAGATTGTACTGTATAGTTTAAGAAAGTACTTTAGTATGTCACACATCTATTAAATAATAGAGGTCTTGTGAAATATTTGAATATCTTGGTATGAAGAACTCTTTCATATTTTAATATATTTTTAAATGTAATTTATTCCTGTGATGGCAACCCTGAATTTTCAGGATCGTCACTCCAGTCTTCAGTGTCTCATGGTCCTTCAGAAATCATTCTAATATGCTGATTTGATGCTCAAAAACAATTGTTTTGTGGAATTTGTCATACATTTCAGGATTCTTCAATGAATAGAAAATTCAAAAGAACAACATTTATTTATTTATTTTCAAAATGTAAAGATTTTTACTGCCACTTTTCTTCTCATTTCACTGGCAAAACTTAATTGACATGCTTTCATTTGGTGCTTCATGCCGGAGATGATGTGTGTAATTTAAAAAAGAAAACGAGCTGACTTTATTGGTAAAGAGAGAAATGATGTTTTGCTTTTTGTCAGCTATTCTGGAGAGTTTCAGAGATGGTGTTTGTCATCTATATATCCATAGTGCACTCTTTTGTAAACTAATGTCTTTAGAACCATTTGAAATCCTCTATGGTTGTCTTATTGTGTAAGTTCAAATGAAGCATTTTAAATGAGTCAGTAAGGACGCAAGATGAGGTGCTCCAGATAAAGAGGAGGAGGATTGCATGATTGTAAAATGAGTGTAGGGTGGAGAATGAATGTCCCCTGCATGCTGCCCCCATGTGAACTGCACTCACATTAGCAGCACAAGTGTGTGTGTGTGTGTACGAGTGTGTGTGTGGTTTGAAATGGATCCTTCTTAAGAGCTTAATGGCTGCAATATAAAGCTGTTGTTGATTGTAAAGTAGATGCTGAGACCGCTTCCTATGATTTTCCCATCACATCTCTTCATTTTCTTGTCAGTTTTAAAAAATTGACCTTTAAAACGTCATTTGTTTCTTTCAATGGCAGTGACAAGCAACTTGACGTGCAACATTAAAAAAAAAAAAATGTGGTGCGGTTGAGATGAGACACAACACAAAAATAGTGAAGTAGTATTCTTTGGACAAATCGACAGCAAAAAAGATTGCTTAGAATGATAGGCTTATACTTGATATGGAAATTAAAAAATATACATTTTATATCTGTTATTCTAGGGTTGTGCCGATAGACTATAATATATTGTAGAGATGGCTGATGCCTTATGCAATACAAGACGATAATTGCCTCATTTTCCCATTAATGTATTAAATTATTATTATTGTTATTATATCAGGCTAATATTATTCTCAAATTAATATAAGGACCTACAATAAATTTTTTTTTTTTGCCTTCTCTAATTTCCTAACGACATCACATAGGCTAACTGCGCTTGATGCTTTAATGCTTTAACATTTTTTAAATGTTTTTAAAACAGTCTACAAAACTACATCCCACACCAAAATTGAATTACAAGGTAATCTATTCACAAATTTCAGGAACAATTTTAAATGATTTACAGTGTTAGTTTATATTCCATCTTCCTCTGTTTTTTTCTCCCTGTTGTCATCAACTTCCTGTTGTCAGTCCAGCCTGTTCCTCTCTGTCCTCTTATTGTGTCCATTCTTAGTGTGGGATTACCAGTGATTAATGAATCAGTCTGATCACACCACATCAGCAGTGAGGATTAGTCTCTGCTGTCCATTACTGTATGAATGAAGGTCTCCCTCATTCACTGTACTGGCTCGATATGTAGATCAACAGTCCACCATTATACTAATTAACCAAATTATAGTGTTACATACATTAAACACATTCCCTCGAACTGAATAATTAACATGCTACATGCCCATTAAAACCATGATATTTTCTTATTAGTGTAGCTACTTTACATATGTTACAGTCAGTGTTGGGAAGGTTACTTTGGAAATGTAATAGGTTACAGATTACAAGTAGTGTATCTATTTCAATTACTTTTTAAAGTAATGTAACTGATTTCATTTGCTTACTTTTTGATTACTTTTCAATTTTCCAGCACTGCAGTGCATTTTTATCACTAGCCATGGTGGCAACTCTCAGACAGGTTGTAGCATAAAGCTTTTTTAGCGGCAATGTGGATTGATGTAATTGGCAGACGTGGTCACTGCAAATTCAAACGAGAACCAATCAAAAGCATCAAAATAGCTTTGCTTCACTAAACGGCCTTTAAATGGCAGGAGGCATCGTGCACATCAAAAACAAATGAATATTATTCAACATATCCTAGCTTTTTACAGAAAATATTCAGATGTAACACCCTTTGTAATCAACATTTTCACAGTAACTGTAACTGATTACAGTTACATTTATTATGTAATTAAATTATGTAATCTAGTTACTCCTCAACACTGGTTACAGTGACAAAAAAATGCTTGAGGCTTGGGTTTAACATTAGGCTGTGAACGCTATACATTGGTAGATTTCAGCATGCACACAAATGCACAGACATCAATGCTAGTTAAAGCTGTTAGGTCTGGCCATAACAAGCAGAAGTGCTGTCTGTAGGTCAGAGAACATGCCCAGGGGCTTCAGACATTAAAGCTGTTAGCTGGATCTGTGATACTGTGAACTTCGCAAAGTGTATCTTGTATAAGTCTAAAGAAAATTCAGCCTAAGTTTTAATGGTCTTGCGTTTGTATTTTACAAGAGATAGGAGTAAATGTTGCATGCTCTTCTTTTTCAGCCATTGGTGCTTTTAAATATATAGTTAATAATTCCATAATTAAAAATTCATTAGGAATTACAAAAATACAGGTGTCAATTCATACCCTTGTTCAAAAGTTACATTTTTTAATGTAAATTATTACCTTTTTCTGGAAGGATGCATTAAATTAATCAAAAGTGACAGTAAAAGGACAATTACAATGTTAAAAATATTTCTATTTCAAATAAATGCTGTTTTATTTGAACTTTCTATTCATAAAAAAATCCTGAGGGGAAAAACATCCACCAAAATGTTAATGCTATTTTGATGATATGATAATAAGAGCAGCAAATCACCATATTCGAATGATTTCTGAAAGGATCATGTGACACTGAAGACTGGAGCTAAAAATTCAACTTTGCCATCACAAGACAAAATACATTTGAAATTATATTTAAATAGAAAACAGTTTTCAATATATTATTATTTTACTGTATTTTTGATCAAATAAGAACATTCTCTTTTACTCCTTTGTTTTATTTAATATACATTCTAACAATGATAAAACAGTTTGAACTTTGAACCACTTCACTTACTGTACAAAGTATGCTTTGTTCATGTAGGTTGATGATATGAGCTTGTCACAGTGTGCAAGCAGAAGTTATTGTTGTCACTTATAAATGGCCACTAAATTCACATTTCATGTTCCAGGGGGCCCTTTAAGTAGATGGAGACCAGAGAGGCCCTGGGCCATTTGCTGAGGGGACCCTGCAGTCTTCATGCACAGTAATGTGTTTAAATTAGTTTCTGGTTTCAGACCGTCTCTAAACGGTTGCATTTGTTGTACCTGCCTGATATCCAGTAGGGCATCTCTCTCTTTTTCTCTCTCTCCGTTGTATAGCTGAAATGTTCAATTCTTTCTTTCATCATTGCAGAGCATACAATTGAAGTTTCTCTCTGAGAGTAGTCATCATTTGGCCGTTCAGCCTCTCATGCTGGCATTCGCTGACAGCCTTCTCTGAAATCCCCATCCCACTTGAGTCGGCTGGCAGCTCTGTTTTGTTCCCTTGTGGACTTGAATAGGTTTTAATGGTGCTGCTTCATGTTTGAAATTAAGACTTGTGGCTTAAGACAGCAAACAAAGACTCAAGAGCCCTGTGACATGTGCCTCATCCAACATTTGCTCTGAAATCCAGGCCTAGCCAACGTAACTCCGACATAACGGGCTTTGGGGCTTGTCTGAGCTCTCTGCAGTCAACAGACCCAAACATCTTTTCTGGAGGAGGCAGACAAGTTGTTTTGGCTGGTTCTCTTGCATGTGGAGTGCTTGACCTTTAGTGGTCTATTCGTCCACATCATACTTCTGAGAAGATGGCAGTCTGGATTCCTGCTGGAAAAGAGGGCTGTTATTCTTCTCTTACTGAGTGAAGGCACTTGAGCTTGTATGCTGCCCTCCTCTGTTTACTAAGTTTAGAATTTCCCCATTATCCACTGTCTCGAGTTCTGCATGTAATAATTGTAATTAGGCAAACTTGGTTAGAATGAGCGTTAGCATACAGTAGTGACCAAAAATGATGGCCGGAGTGGATATTTGAGTTGAATATATTGGGAAGAAGAATACACTAAATGTGGTATTAAAATGACATGAAAAAAATTATTTGGCATGAAAGGCAATCTCCAGCATTTCATGGAATATGGATAAAAAAAAATACAAAAATAAAAAAAAAAGCTCACAGGAAATAAAGCATACACGGGCTAAATGTAATCCGTTATTAATATTTTGTTTGTGATTGCATTTGCTCTCCAAACATATCCTCCATACTTGGATACATTGTCTTCAGTAGGGTTCCCAAGTATTGGTCCATTTTCAAAGTGCCAGCAACTTTGTAGGTCCTTCCAACACCTGCAACAGACATGCGTCCCCAATACCATTATGTTTCCCCAGCCGTGCTTAATGGCGCCATGCATGCATTTGGGATTAAAACACTCCATTCATCACCTGCAAACATACCTGACACCATCCAATGCAAATTTTGTCTTGTCGGACTGCAGAACATGGCTCCAAACTTCCATACTACAATCCTTATGTTCTTTGGCAAATGCAAGGTGTTTTTTTGCAGTTGATAAAACTAATAAATGGTTTCTTTACTGGTACACAATCTCTCAGCCTTTTGTAGCTGTTGGCTTACAGTTCGATTAAATTGAAGGTTCCTCACAATTACAAGTCTCATCCAGGTCTTTAGATGTTTTTTTGAAGTGGTCCTACATTCAGGTGATTTTCATTCACCGGTCAAAATGCTCAATAGTCTTCCTTGACCAACCACAGCACTTTACATTCTGCATGGTAGTGGGCTCACTGTGCTTTGAAATGATTCTGTGGACATTGTGACCATTCACATCCTGCACATGAGCCATATCCAAAACCCATTGATCAGATTTTGCCATTTTAACTATTCTGCTTGGTGGCAGAGGACAGCTCCTTCCATCTGGGCATGTTCACTAAAACCCACAAAATAACATAATATAGCTAATACCTGCCACATAGTGATTTATTGAATTATAGGCTGGGAATAACGAGTGCAAGCTAGTGTGACCACTTGGCCAAAAATGACGTCCACACATGACAAATGATACCATTAAAACATGTAGTGCAAACATTAGTTTTACACTTCAGGCACAACTTCACAACATGAACATAAAATATTTAGTTTGAAACAAGTTTGAAAAAAACTGTATGTTCTGTGTGCTATTACTCACTCTCTGTAAACACCTAAAATAATCACTAAACAGAGTTGTGACAATTGTACATTTGATATTTCTGCACAAAAGAGATTTCTTAATAATTTTCAAAGTACTCTCTTAAGCTCACCAAGGCTGCATTTATTTGGCATTCATGGCTTTTAGTCACAACACTATTTTGATAAAATGAATTACTGTGATTTGCCACTGTAGATATTGTCTTGTTCACAAAACTCAGTGCTATTTGCCAAGTGTTATTAGTGTAGCAGAAACAAAGATTTGTGTACTTTTTCTAGTGATCATGGTAGCAGTAATTCATCAAATGATGTTAAAATCAGGAGAAGAGTGTTAAAATCAGGCATATATCTAGATGTCGTGTTTTTGTGGTTTTTTTGTGGTTTGTTTTTTTAAAGAGCTGAGTCATTCGTCTTAGTGAATTGTGTCCTTACCCTGTTATTATCCATTTTCCATCACATGGATTATAAATGCTAAATTACCTGTAGATCACCTTAAAAATATTTTCTTTCAGATTACTTGTATGCCTTCCCAGTAGTGCTAACAGGTATGTACTTTGAGGAGGAAGTAAAGCTCATGTTTCAGGATGGGTACACAATATTTATTTTTAATAACAGGTTTTCGAGCACATACTCCTTGTGTTGACATAAACTCATAATAGGTTAACAGAGGGGTTGTTTTTTTTTTTGTATCACTCACAGGTTGCTTTATGCTGTGGAGAGACTAGTGGAAGAAACGTTGAATGCTGTAATACTGAGGTGAGTCCTACTTCACCTACTTGATAAAATCCACTTTATTATCACTGCCTTAGTTTTACAGTTATTTTTGGCAGGTCCTTTCATATCACACTTTACACCTGATTACATCAAGTTGTTTGTAGATCAGTCTAAAAGGGCAGCTTCTACTGTCTGTAAGCGGCATATTAAACACTCATACTGTAATCTGTCTAGCTGTTACATGTGTGAAATCCCATTTGTATTCATCTGCATGTACATTGGTCGTGTCCTCAATCACTGTACGCTCCAGCAGTTTAAAGCCTGTCAATATTCATCTCATCAGTGCTCCCACTCTCCCTCACAGCTTACCAGCCTCTTAAAGGGAAAGTAATTGCTGTTTATGGACTCTTCAGACGGTAAAGTCCCCAATACTCATGGCAAAGTTCTTTTTCGTTCTTCGTTTAGGGATAAGACGAAGTTCAAAATACGTGACCAGCAATATCAGTCATCTGACGCCGCCCACACTGCTGAGAGCGACGGTTAGATGAATATGTAAATACTAAACGCATCAAAATTGAGACAAAAACCAAGCATTCTTTAAAATAAAGCATAAAAAAAAAATCATCTGATCATACCAATGTTATGTTTGCACAATCACTGCAATTTGGCACTCTAGTAAAATCATGTCATATTTACATAGCACTTTATACAATAGATTGCTTAATATTAAGCAGCTGAACAGGAGAAATGAACCGGAAAAGATTTCTACGTGAAAGAAGGCGGAGCCTTCGCGCACACCTACCTGTTATGTAATTACCCCTGACCAAAGTGAGTACAAAGGTGTTAACCAGCCGTAGCGGATTTTTCCGGAAAGTTTGCTTTGGCAAGCTGTTTCGAAGTCCCAAAACGAACTCCAAACAAAGTTCATTTTGGGCTGATTTTGTTCGAATTGAGGTCACATCACATTTGTTCTTCAATTTCGCTTGAAGTATATCAGGGCCTTAAAACTGCACTCTAGTGCTTCATGTTTTGTAGCATTATTTTTTCCATGCATTTGTATATACAGTAGCTAGAAACAGTTTAATCACATATTTTTTTCACTTATTCCACTTACATGCTTTAGAAAATATGAAAAATGCATATTAAATGCTAGGTTGAACCACAACTACCTTTTGCTGTCTGTAAAATAAATGTTGTTTCACTACAGTGAGACAATTGACAATTTTGTAAATGTATAAACAAAAGCCGAAGTGTGATTTACAGCCTTTGTGTGATTTTAATGCTTAGTTGTGTTCCATTCGCTTAGCAACTAATAATTCAATGCACATAACTCATTTTGGACAGCCCAAACTTTGTTATACTATGATATTTTGTCATTGTGTTTCTCAACTAAATGTATCCTATTTTATGTATTCATTTATTTTTTTTACTGGGAAACCAGATTTTTTGGAGTGTAGTTTTGTTCATGGTTTTTGAGGATGAGGGCATGTTGTGCAACCCGTCCATGTTGGCATCTGTGTCAGGTGCGGGTAAGTATAAAGTGAGCGAGGACTCAATTGCAGGAAGATGGGTAGTTTATTAAATAATAAAATAAAACAAACACAAACAAAATACCCACGAGGGGGGAAAACCAAACTTGACATGAACTAAACACAAGGAGCAGGACCGTGAAGCACGACAGGGAACAGAAGACATCACAGCGATCCAGCAAGGACTGCAAACACAAGGAGATTATAAAGGGAGCAAACAATGCAGTAAATGAGGGAGAACAGGTGGGGCAAATTAATCAATAATCAGGAAACCAGGTGGGCGGGGCTAGACAATAGACAAGAGAGCCGAAAGGAACACGTGACAAAACATGACGAGCACAAGCACTTGGCCAGAAATGACAAAATACAAGACATGTGCTTACACAAGACAAGACAGACATGTGACAATCTGCCTAACTTAGCGTCTACAAAGTGACATGTGCATGTGACATTACCATTTATTGTGTTGTCCTAAATATGGATAATTTTAACCATTGCATTAGCATTTTTTCTATGACTCAGTAAGAGTACCCACCATTTGAGAAGCACTGTTGTAGACTGTAGAAAGATTTTAAAGTTTATGGTGGCACACCATTCATTATGTTCTATTTCAAAGCACATCTTTCTCCCTGTGTTTAGTCAAGCAATAGTTTGCTGTTTATCTTGTCTAATAGCACATGGTTCCGGCTCTAGATCAACACCCACTGACTGATACAGCGCTAGAACCGTTTGGGCGCTGTTCCCTCACAGTTTGCATCAAAGCTTTGGTGTTGAATTGAAGTGAGAGGAGGCAGAACGTGGGCATGGAGCATTGCAGCCGTTCACCTCTCCTCCTCCTGTTTTCCCTCTTCACATCTCCTTCACTTTGCTCTGTGAATTCCTCCTCATCCGGAGGGACTCGCTTTAACAGCTGCATAAATGCACTTTGCTTCTACAAGGACGCCTGCTTGAGCTCAGCTCTGCCAGTGCAAGAAAAAAGTGTGTGTGCGCGCATTAAAGTCTGCACATTGCATACAGATGTCATGGATTGAAATGGATATCCAGCACCTGGGAGAACAATTGACGCATCTGTGAATGCAAACTCACACTCGCACACAAAAAACACGATGTGAGTTATATTCTCTCTAGCAGGAGCTGACAGGCCTGTCTAGGAGAGTTTAGAAAGTCATCTAAACTTGCTAGCCTACCAGAGACAGAATGGGGAGGAGATTTGCGATGTTACGGGCTAGCCTCAAAAGTATTTAGCATGATTTGAGCTAAAGAAGCTACATTTATTATACTATTTTGTACAGATTGTTTACATGGGAACTTTTTGAGCAATGTTGCTGGGCAATGTTGCCGTCAACGGGCAACCAGGTAAGACACAGGGCCCACAACTGATCTAAAGTATCCAGATAGAAAATTGTTGCCCATTCTCAATGGGAAAGTGCCCAAGCAACATCGCTCAAAAAGTTGCCCTGTGTATCATCATCTTTAGACACAAAGCAGATCACCTCTCTAGAATTATAGCATAATAACATAAAAATAGTGCCTATAGATACTGGGTTAAATCTTTTTGATTAAACTTTTTATCTTTTTAACTTTTTATCATTATCAATTATTTGTATACTGCTAATGTATGCCAAGATGTAACTGCCATCTTGGATTTACTTTACAGAAAAAAACATTCTAGTATTGCATTTTCCATAAAGGATAGGTGTTATCCTCGTCGGAGGCAGCATGCCAAATCTGACTAGATTTTCAAAAAGAGCTAGAATGTGTACACTTTTTTCACACTTTCTGTGAAATTACTCATTATCTCATTAAAACACTTCAGCATACAGGAACTAAAAGGTTTTCCAAATTAGACAAATGAATTATATTCAGATTGGCCCTCCTATCTAAACAGTTACATAGAACTCTTTTAAGTTCCAATTATAAGGGGGGAAAACACAAATAAACAAACATTCATTGAGATAATTGCGGGTGCAGGTTCCATATGTGCCTAGTGATTCATCTCGTTACAGAGATCTGAGTGAGAGAGCGACTAGTGACACCTAACACCGATTGCATGGGAAGATAAATGGACAGAAGTAATTTCATGGCATTTAAGACCTGTAGCATGTAACATTAGTCTCTCACTTTCCATGGTTGTGAAAGAATGTGTCTGGATGAGTCAAAATCTCTATTTTTAACTCTTTCCCCGCCATTGACGGAAATTTCCGTAATTTATGAGACATCGCTTCCCCGCCATTGACTGATATATACGGTAGGGGTCTAGGTCTATGGGATTGACTCCATCTTGGAGCCTGTCTCTAGCAGCCAGTCAATGAATTGCAGTTTAAGTCACGTCCATATTAGATTCAAGAGAGAGACCGGAAGTTTGCCACTTAGGGAGATGCATATGTAAAAATAACGTGATCATCAACATTAAACAGTATATACACTCACCTAAAGGATTATTAGGAACAAATGTTCAATTTTTCATTAATGCAATTATCTAATCAACCAATCACATGGCAGTTGCTTCAATGCATTTAGGGGTGTGGTCCTGGTCAAGACAATCTCCTGAACTCCAAACTGAATGTCAGAATGGGAAAGAAAGGTGATTTAAGCAATTTTGAGCGTGGCATGGTTGTTGGTGCCAGACGGGCCGGTCTGAGTATTTCACAATCTGCTCAGTTACTGGGATTTTCACGCACAACCATTTCTAGGGTTTAAAAAGAATGGTGTGAAAAGGGAAAAACATCCAGTATGCGGCAGTCCTATGAGTGAAAATGCCTTCAGAGGAGGTCAGAGGAGAATGGGCCGACTGATTCAAGCTGATAGAAGAGCAACTTTGACTGAAATAACCACTCGTTACAACCGAGGTATGCAGCAAAGCATTTGTGAAGCCACAACACGCACAACCTTGAGGCGGATGGGCTACAACAGCAGAAGACCCCACCGGGTACCACTCATCTCCACTACAAACAGGAAAAAGAGGCTACAATTTGCACAAGCTCACCAAAATTGGACAGTTGAAGACTGGAAAAATGTTGCCTGGTCTGATGAGTCTCGATTTCTGTTGAGACATTCAGATGGTAGAGTCCGAATTTGGCGTAAACAGAATGAGAACATGGATCCATCATGCCTTGTTACCACTGTGCAGGCTGGTGGTGGTGGTGTAATGGTGTGGGGGATGTTTTCTTGGCACACTTTAGGCCCCTTAGTGCCAATTGGGCATCATTTAAATGCCACGGCCTACCTGAGCATTGTTTCTGACCATGTCCATCCTTTTATGACCACCATGTACCCATTCTCTGATGGCTACTTCCAGCAGGATAATGCACCATGTCACAAAGCTCGAATCATTTCAAATTGGTTTCTTGAAAATGGCCCCCACAGTCACCAGATCTCAACCCAATAGAGCATCTTTGGGATGTGGTGGAACGGGAGCTTCGTGCCCTGGATGTGCGTCCCACAAATCTCCATCAACTGCAAGATGCTATCCTATCAATATAGGCCAAAATTTCTAAAGAATGCTTTCAGCACCTTGTTGAATCAATGCCACATAGAATTAAGGCAGTTCTGAAGGCGAAAGGGGGTCAAACACAGTATTAGTATGGTGTTCCTAATAATCCTTGAGGTGAGTGTAAATCAAAACTGCTTAATTTTACTGAATGAAATGTAGAGCCAGGATGAGCTATAGGACTGTGCAAGCTTTGGGGGTGTTGATGGACTCGATCTATTCCATCTGTGTTTTGATCATCATTCTGAATCTGATCCAGATGTAGTCTTTGACAAAATGTGCAAAAGTTTTCTCAGCTTTTTGCTCAAAATGTTGCTTTTTTATGAAAGTTACCCACATTCAAGTGTTGACAAAAAAAGAATGCGTTAATCTAGAATAAAACAGGGTTTTTTTTGTTTTGTTTGTTTGTTTGTTTAAAAGTAGAGGGTCTGTTCTTTCTTTTGATATATTGCATGTTCTAGGGGCCATGAAATTTTTATGAAAATGATTAAAAATGTTGGCAGTGGCTGGCAACTTTTTAAAAAAAACAATGGCGGGGAAAGGGTTAAAGATGAACCAAGAATACTCTTATGGTGCCTCACCTACTGTTACTATAAGACGCCCATCTGCCAAGGATGTGTCTTGGGATCTATATATATATATATATATATATATATATATATATATATATATATATATATATATATATATATATATATATATATATATATATATATATATATATATATATATATATATATTTTTTTTATTATAATTTTTTCTGTTTAACACTGGCATAAAGTGGCACAAAGAGAATATTATATATTTGTTGGCATATCTATGTACATTTAGAAATTTAGAGAACCAGCTATGCGTGTTTGCCTCTACTCACTGACATGATGTTTACAGTGACATTGTTGTCTATAGTGGAATGCTCCTGCACATGATTTTGCTGAGTGCACTGGATTTTGACACGCCAAGGGTGTGTGTCTGCCTCGTGGATGTAATATGCAGTGTTTTCTACATTGCGCTCTTGTAACAGTTCACTTCAGATGCCTGTAGATAGTGTTTGAATGACACATTTGTGCTGAAAGTGAAAAATAATAGTATGATATACAGTGTTTGTTTGACTGACAGCTACAGTAAAGAAAAGGTAAAGACATTTATAATGTTAAAGAAGATTACCATTTCCAATAAAATGATCACAGATTTCACAAAAATATTAAGCAGCACAACTGTTTTCAACATTGATAATAGTAAGAAACGTTTCTTGAGCACCAAATTAGCATATTAGAATGATCTCTGAAGGATCATTTGACACTGAAGACATTTAATTTCTACATTTTTTAACTTAATTAAATGAAAATGCATTTTGTGCTACAGTATGCGCTGCTTATTTTGTATACAGCTCTTTGAGAAGCAGCTTTTAAAGGTGCTCTACAAATTATAAAATATATTAAAATGGAAAATGTTGCACTTTTTAAAACTTATTGACAATTATAATATTTCAGAATATTACTGTTTTTACTGTCTTTTGATCAAATAAATGCAGCATTGGTGAGCATAAGAGACTTCTTTCAAAAGCTTAAATCTTGGCTATATTTGATATTAAGAATCTTAATCTATTAACTTGATTTTATTTTTAATAATTTAACTAAATTAACAAATTTTATGGAGTATACCAATACTCATATTTCTTACAGTCTTCATAAGTCTTACATTATGTGTTTGTGGTGTTAATAATTAATCAGTTAATTGAATGAATGAATTGAGCACTGGATTTGTGATCATAAATAAAGATTTTAGATTTGATTCAGATTCAACAGATTATAACAATATTAGTTGTCAGTGTAATGTGTCTGTGTGTGTGTGTTTATTGTGAGGCATTTCAAAGTTATTGTCAGCATTGTCTTAGCGGGTGTGTGTTTGTTCTTTGTAAACAGCCCTGGCCAGAATCCGCTGGTAGTATTGAGATAAAACTGCCCCAGTGCTGAGCCTGACAGAAGGACAATGCTTCGACCCAGTGCTGAAACGGGGACTCTGCGAGTCAGTGATGCCAGAATGAGTTTTAGAGTGAGGGTTCCTGGTACAGTATGTTAGTTTGAAGGCCTGACTCATGAATATTAACGCAATTGTGTTGATGTTGCCAGGTAGTCCTGCTAGACTGTCCAGTCACGTATCCTAATAAATATTCATGAGTCAAGTCTTCACCTTGTTATTTATTCATAAATTTATGTGCAGATACACTTGAGTTGTACATAGATGTTCCACACTGACTTGGTATTGAGATACAATACCAGATCAGCTCTGCCTTTGCTCTGATGTTTTCTTGTTTTGATTAACTGTCTAAGAATTGTGTTAATCCAGAAATCGGGTCTGTAACTCATGATGTCAGATTTATAAAGTTTGATTTTGCACATCGTTTCATTAATTTCTCATGTATCAGTCTTTCGTGTTCAGAGTTTTTGTAGATCATTGGATGCAAACCAGATGCCTGTATTTTCTTTCTTAGTTCAGTACAGGCCAACAAAACATTTTAATATCAGCCATCTAGATTCAGTTCAATTGTTAGACTACCCACCTGGGCGAGTTTTAAAAGGCATCTGGGACTTGTAGAAGAAAACCTCCCATGTTTGGTGCCTGTGTATTTTGCATAACCTTGAGCAATAGAATAAAATAGCATGTCCCAAATACGTCAAATTGAGAGTGGCTCCCTTGACATTTGCGTTACAGGATTTCGCTCTGTTTCTGTCTCATGGCTCAGTCTCTCCGGCTCGCTGTAGGACAGAAAGGATTTAGTTGCGATGACATTTCTATTGTTCAGCTGCTTTTCCTATGTTAATTCTCCATGCCTCCTCATAGAGGATTCTCTGAAATGGTTTGCATTGGAATGAGACAATAACAGTAAGAAATGAAGGGAGATGTGTGGAACGGTATTATGAGAATGGATGAAGAAATTCATTCTTACGTCTTTCTCTCCTGCTTTCTATTCCTCTTTATTTCCATGTATAGAGCTGTATTTTGTATATTTCCACCTCTTTTATCTATAAAACAAAGACTCAAGCAGGTGTCCAGCTCTGCTTTGATTCTCTCTCTATGAAGCGAACAATGCCTGATCATAAGAGACATTGATGTGAGAGGAGCGAACAGTCTCAGCAGATGGACAGTTATTCCTGCTTAGTCTTTGCAAATTCTGGACACGTCAGCCAATGTGTGAACTGTTTGCATATTAACTTAGTCCTGAATATCAGACAGTTAGAAGATAAATATTTGACTGCCATGTTGTTCTGTTATGTTTTTTTTTATGGGATTATTGGTATGGTAATGTCCACTCAGGGTTTGAAATGAACACCCGCCATCCCGCCAAATGCGGGTGAAATCAACCGTGGCAGGTAAAGCATATCAATTCACTAGCCAAATTGGCTGGTTATGATTCATAAATTATCTAAATCATCTATCGCTTTGCATGCCATCGCTATCAGAGCCGTTCCCCTAAAAGGAGCCTCAAACATGGCAGAGCCGTGCCCAACTATAAGACTTCGGGCTGTTCAAAGTCATATGCCGTGCCACAGCGTCACTCACAATGTTTTCCATTAAAATAAGAAGATTTGTGACAGATGTATGTACACCCTAGGCTGGAAGATTGTGTACCATGCACTATAAGCTGGATCACAATCAGTTGGTACAGATCCATCAAGTAACAACTTTTTAGCAAAGCCTGCCTTGTATTGCCCCTCGTTCACAAAGCAGTCTGGCGTGAAATTATTTGTGCAGGCATAAACGAATTTAGGTATATTTTGGGGCACATTACCTTCAAAAACAAAAAGTAATCCATTGCGTCTTCAGCGGCTCAGATGTCTGGAGTAAATAACGACGGCTGTTCATTCTTACATCCAACAAAACACCTCAATCACTTAGGAGACATTCTTTTCTACAGCTGCTCCGGCGTCGAAACAATGGTGGACTGTGTCCTGCTGACTCAGGGCGGGTCTATGCTAAAACAGCAGTGTCCGTCAACAGTCGTGGGAGGGGCCTGTGCAAAGTGACGTCACTTTGCCCAGAATCTGCGAACAGCTTGTTCTGAGACAGTGCTTATGATTTATGTTTTTATTTATTTATTTATTTATTTTTAAAGCACTGGGTGGATTTTTATCATTATAGGGTGGTTGTGTACACACACTGCCAACACACATTTATGTTCCAACACCATGTAAAAGTGAATTTTGCATAATAGGTTCCTGCAGTGTAAATCTGAAAGTGATTCAATGATTCATAATCAGATTTAAATCTAAGTTGTGACTTTGATAATCTTGTTTATATGTGATGTTTTTGCTTTTTGGGGCTAGTAAGTTCTGAATGGCTGGTAACTTAAATATTAAAAAAGTTAATTTCAAACCTTGTATGCACTGTAAATGATTTGAGATGATTTTGGATTTGGAATATGACCGTGTCAGCTTGGCAGATTTGCAGTTCTGTTAACAAACAAACAAAAAATTTTGTCATTATTTTTAGTATTTATATATATATCTTTAAAATGTAATGTAAAAAAACTTTTGTAAAAAGTGTACTGACCCCAAACTTTTAAACGGTAGTGTGTATGTTGATTGCACAAATTTAAATACTTCTGACTTTACTTGAATTCTCTGTGATATTTTTCTACATTTCTTTGTTTTGTTTGTGTTTTATTATTTGACGTAACATGCAGTTTGGATTCAGGGTCCTGTAAAGTTCCTAATGATTTGTTAGCTTTCTAAAGCTCTGTTGCAGTGGGGTTGGGTCTGACCCTGCAGTGTGTTGTTAATCAATAGGCCTCAGGCAGCCGTCTCATACACAGCCGGTGTATGATAAAGGAAAAGACTCTGTCACTGTCTCAATCTGCCGCAAACAATCCCCAGACAAACAGGTAGATAGATTATTGGAGTCTAAAGGCTCTGAGGGAAATAGGATGAACACACACACATAAACACACAAGTCAGTGAGTACAAAGCAGTTCTTGTTCACAGTGGTGGCTCCTAATTATCTCCCGTCTGAGGAAATTGGGCTCCCTGAGAAACGCTTTTTTTTTTTCAATTAGCTGGTCATGTATGGATGACTTCATTGGCACCTTGCTGCCAGTTATATTCACACCCTCCACACAGTTAATGCCAGAAAAATGCCATGGAGAGCATGATGCAGGCATAACTGACCCTCATTAGAGCCCAACATGAAGTTGAGGCCTGATAATATTCACACAACCTTTCATTTTTCTACTTGTTTGAGAGAGGATGAGAGCAATGAAATTGAATTGAATGAGGGTACAAAATCAGTTATATTGCCATTTTTTTAACTTTATTTCTTCCTTCATGTCTGGTTACAAAACACTTTTTTATTTTATGAACTTTATTTTATTTTTATAGAGCAATCTTATATTTAAATGTTTTGTTTGTTTGTCTGTTCTCTGTTATTCATTGTCGATTAAAGTTGGCAGTCTAAAGTGACATAAATGACCACAACCGTTAGCCCTTTTCACACAGTAATCCCAGTAAATTACTGTAAAACGAGAACAACTTTTCCGGCAATTACACATATATGGCGTTCAGTCTTTTTACTGGTCACCTTTCACACATCAGTACCAAGGAGTCCAAGCACGAGATTCGCTTCAACGGTTAGACGGCTGTCTAGCACATGTTAAAACAATTAAAAGCAGAAGAGTTTCGTGTAAACAACTCAACAGAGCTTTATCATAATCCTAATCTTATGCGCGTTCACACTAGATTTTGATCTTGCAAAAAAGTCTACAGACGCTGCAATGGTCGTGATATGACATCAGACTCTGTGGTTAAAAACATGAATTCGACATATAATAAATAATGAATCCAAAATGTAAAACATATACAATCTACTCTACTGCAAAAAGTTTGCATTCTTTTAATTCAGCTAAGAGCTCACGCTGTGGCATATCATTCTACTGGTCACACAGCTTCATGCGATACAAATTTGCAGGACAGAGTTAATCAAAATTAAACTTTGGAAAGCAGCGCTATCCAAAACTTCTTCAGATGAGCTTGCCTTTCCAGTCTCCCGCATTCGCAGGCGTTTGAATGCTAGTCAAAGGAACGAAAAGAGTTAAAGATGAACCAAGAATACTCTTACGGTTCCTCGCCCGTTTATTCTTTGTTCACCCATAGCGTCATACTGATAATTTACTGATAATATTACAACTTTTGTTTGACAGAACTGATTAAACCAGTATTTTTTACCAGTAAAGACTGTATGTGTGAAAGGAGCTATTGTCAGTGCAACAAAGCTGAGCACAGTTTAACTAAAATCAGTGATAATTATACATTATTACTGATGCGATACGACAACCTCTCAACCTTTTTGACTCAAAGAAACCCTTACAGTAGTATTAATAGAAAAAAAAAAATATTATAGTTGATAATAAATATACATTATTAACAAAAAACACTATTCATTTTGTGGTTCCAGAAGTTTCAAGAACTTCAGTTTTCAGATATTTTTTGCATTTTAATCAAGTTAGATTATTTTAATATATTTATAATAATTTTATATTAATATATTACTATTTATATCATTCATATTTATCCTGCAGACTCCTGGTTTGCTGTGCCACTACTTTAAGAGAAGTCAGTCCATTCAGCGGCCATCTTGGAAACATTCAGCTCCTGCCTACTTGAATGAGAAAAGTTGGTCAAAATTTTGTCCCAATTATGTTTCAGTAACATACTCCTATTGTTTCTTTTTGTCTCCTCCATCTCTATATCTGTCTATATAGCCACAGCTTCCTGTAACTGCAAACCAAAGTTGGAGGTTTAACACTTAATGCAAAAAAATCCACACCCCCCTCCTCCCTGCCTCCAAGCTCCTCCTACTGCGTCGTCATGGCAATGAGCAGTGATCCTGGTTGCGTGGGGTTGGACCTTGACCCAGACTCTTCCCAGACTGCTGAAATGACAGACAAGATGGCCGCAGTGTCCCTAAGGTCTGATACCACCTCCAGTTTAGTGAAGAATGGGACGGGTGTTAAGAAAGCTCTGCCCAAGAGGCCACACCTGTCAGGCAGGAAGATGTCATTGCAGGAGAGAGGGACGTACGTGTCTTCTGGGGGCGGGGCTGACCGCTACTCCCGAATAGCCAGACAGCCAACCATCGAGTCCAAACGAGTGTCCATCTCAGACTCACAGGTGAGAGAAATTTAAATATTACCAATTTTGCAAATAAAGAAATTGTTAAAACATGACTGAAAATAAAGTAAATGGTACAAAAGGAAAGTAAATGGTAAAATAAATGGCAATGGAAATGCTTTTTTTACATACAAAACACATTGAATAATGACATTCAAACTTGAGAAATGAGATCTGAAAGCAAGATTTTGTGTAGAATGAATTACATTTCCTTCAAACTAAGTTATCATATTGCTTAAATTGCATATTGTTCACCCAAAAATGAAAATTCTGTCAAATTTCTGTTACACACCCACATGTCGTTCCAAACCCGTAAGACCTGTTCGCTGTTACTATGCTGTTGACGTAGTAAACACAGTGCACCACTTCCGGGTTCTATGTCTATTCGCCACTGATTGGCCAGCTCCTGCGTCAGCATCACACGTATATGTTGTTGTGCTCACATGAACAGCGTCAGCCAATAGCGAGCCGGTGTTTTGACGTAGGACACGGAAACGCTGCACTGTGTTTACTACATAAACAGTGTAAGAGACTGACATGGAAGAGAAGAAATTGTTGAATAAAGTCGTTTTAGTTTTGTTTTTTGCGCACAAAAAGTATTCTCGTCACTTCGTAAAATTTAAGGTTGAACCACTGGAGTCACATGGACTATTTTAATAATGTCTTTTCTACCTTTCTGGGCCTTGAAAGTGTTAATAACGTTGCAGACTATCGGGGGTCAGAAAGCTCTCGGATTTCATTAAAAGTACCTTAATTTATATTCCGAAGATGAACGAAGGTCTTACAGGTTTGGAATGACATGAGCAATTAATGACAGAATTTTCATTTTTGGGTGAACTATCCCTTTAAGGTTTGTTGCTAATGTGTCTTCAGTGACAACAGACTTGTGAATGGATGGAACGGATTTCTTAATGTTTCTTACTAGATAATCAAAGATTTGTTTAAATGATTGCTGAATGCCGATGGTAAATCAGGTTACATCTGACTGTCTTTCTAGTATGAAATCCTCTCTTACATAGCATGAAGAGCATGTGCGCTGTGTGTGTGTGTGTGTGTGTGTGTGCGTGTGTGACTGTATTTGAAGCAAAACTCATTTCCTGTGATTAGTGTCCAGGACAGATCATGTTGTGACCCATACAGCCATACTTTAATAAGTCTTCTTTCATTCATACACAGCCTCAGCACCCCCCACCCTCTCATAACAACCAGCTCCTATTAAAGAATATCTTTGTTCTGACCCATAAAGGTGGTCTCTGTGTGTTTGGCTTTTGTAATGTGTGTGTGTGTGTGTGGCCCTGTTTCTTCCTGGCTATATGTTTGTGTGTTAAGGGGGCTTAAGCCTGCCTGAAGAGTGAGACACTGCTCTGAGAGGAGCATCAGCTGGTCGAGTTCTCTTCATCTGCTCTCACACTTCTCCAGTAAAAGAAGCACTCTTAGCTCTAAAGCTATTCACTTTCATTATTTGAATCATGTTAATGTTCATATTGGAGTATTTACAGTATTTTATTTACTAAAACTCAATATATGTCAATATTTACCCTCCTTCATATAATTTTTTTCTTCCATGGAACTCTATAATTTTTCTTATTATTATTAATAATTAGTGAATAAGGTTCACACATTCTTAATGATTTGTTTACAAATCAAACTCATCCTGTTGAGTCAGTAAGTGATCATTAATAACTTTATAACATTAACCAACTCACTTTAAAAGCGAGCAGTTATTTGTCATTTTGAAAATGTTGTGTACTGCTTTAAACCCAGTCAGACTAACAGACCTAGATATTGTGATTGTAGCTTGGCTTCGTCCAGTGTGCATCCAGACTGTCATTGGCCTCAGCTGGAAAGCTTCAGTGTCCATTCATTGTAATTGGATGGTAAATGACAAGAAGTTTGTTATTAAAAAATGCATTTGTTGTTCCACAGAAGAAAGACGGTCATATGGGGTTGGAACGATTATGACAGAATTTTATTTCTGGATAAACTAATCCTTTAACCCAAGTCATCAAGTCTTGGTGTTCAACTTATTTAGCTGATCTTACAGACTGACTAGATGATAAGTGCACAAAACCCCTCTTAAATTAACGGCTTTTGGCCAATTTGTCCTGAATGGGAAACCTGCAAATCAGCTTTGGCTGGTTTAGGATGTTTTTCTCAGCAGCAAGACCAAAAACAGAGAAAGAGACAGAGAGTCCGTAATTAATATATGTAAGTGGTCGGATCATGACCTTGCGGCGAGCGCATGTGCTTTTAACAATGATAAAGTCATTTGCAGTCTTTGTATAGAGGAATTTAATAATCATTGAAGTATGAAATATCATCATAAACACTGTTAATGAAAAATCCATATGTGGACCGCTGCAGGTTAGCGGTAAAATCTTTATGAATTATTTTATACTTTAATAGAAGATGTAAAAACTGAAGGCATTGTAAGAATAATATATATATATATATATATATATATATATATATATATATATATATATATATATATATATATATATATAAAGGATTATTAGAGATGTCAAAAAGATTTAAAGAGATGTAAAATTAAAATATATTGTAAGAATATATATATATATATATATATATATATATATATATATATATATATATATATATATATATATATATATATATATATATACTCACCTAAAGGATTATTAGGAACACCATACTAATACTGTGTTTGACCCCCTTTCGCCTTCAGAACTGCCTTGATTCTACGTGGCATTGATTCAACAAGGTGCTGAAAGCATTCTTTAGAAATGTTGGCCCATATTGATAGGATAGCATCTTGCAGTTGATGGAGATTTGTGGGATGCACATCCAGGGCACGGAGCTCCCGTTCCACCACATCTCAAAGATGCTCTATTGGGTTGAGATGTGGTGACTGTGGGGGCCATTTTAGTACAGTGAACTCATTGTCATGTTCAAGAAGCCAATTTGAAATGATTCGAGCTTTGTGACATGGTGCATTATCCTGCTGGAAGTAGCCATCAGAGAATGGGTACACGGTGGTCATAAAGGGATGGACATGGTCAGAAACAATGCTCAAGTAGGCCGTGGCATTTAAACGATGCCCAATTGGCACTAAGGGGCCTAAAGTGTGCCAAGAAAACATCCCCCACACCATTACACCACCACCACCAGCCTGCACAGTGGTAACAAGGCATGATGGATCCATGTTCTCATTCTGTTTACATCAAATTCTGACTCTACCATCTGAATGTCTCAACAGAAATCGAGACTCATCAGACCAGGCAGCATTTTCTTCAACTGTCCAATTTTGGTGAGCTCGTGCAAATTGTAGCCTCTTTTTCCTATTTGTAGTGGAGATGAGTGGTACCCAGTGGGGTCTTCTGCTGTTGTAGCCCATCTGCCTCAAGGTTGTGCGTGTTGTGGCTTCACAAATGCTTTGCTGCATACCTCGGTTGTAACGAGTAGTTATTTCAGTCAAAGTTGCTCTTCTATCAGCTTGAATCAGTCGGCCCATTCTCCTCTGACCTCTAGCATCAACAAGGCATTTTCACCCACAGGACTGCCGCATACTGGATGTTTTTCCCTTTTCACACCATTCTTTGTAAACCCTAGAAATGGTTGTGTGTGAAAATCCCAGTAACTGAGCAGATTGTGAAATACTCAGACCGGCCCGTCTGGCACCAACAACCATGCCACGCTCAAAATTGCTTAAATCACCTTTCTTTCCCATTCTGACATTCAGTTTGGAGTTCAGGAGATTGTCTTGACCAGAGAGAGAGAGAGAGAGAGAGAGAGAGAGAGAGAGAGAGAGAGAGAGGCAAATTCTATATATATATATATATACACACACAGCATTTAGCATTTATTTAATTAACAAATTAGTACTTAGGAACATGGAATGTATCCTAAATGTTTATTTACATTATTAAAAATTGAAAATAATATATTGAAAATTTATTATAGAAAATTAAGTAACCCTGTACTAATACCTTATATGGAAATTACCTGCTAATGCTAATGGACCACTCCATTATGCTAATAGCATTATGCTAATTGCTAACTGTAGGTACACGGCCCTGTGAATACAATGATCCAGATTTATCAACATTAGATCTGGAGTAAGAATAAACTGATGTGCATTTCATCCAATACAATTATTAGTGAATTAGACCCATTATGTGAATTATAATGAAGGTTGAGGTATCCTGTTCTTCTTAACCTGAGCCTGTTTATCGTGAGATCCTGCTTCTAAGAGTCTCAACCTCTCATTCCTCATTCACTCTCTCCTTTCACTGTCTCTCTCTTCATCCCAGAAGCTTCAGTCACATCTTTGAGACTCTACTGTTTTCTCTACTGTTGTCTGGGTTATCTCTATCTCTCTCTCTCTCTCTCTCTCTCTCTCTCTCTCTCTCTCTCTCTCTCTCTCTCTCTCTCTCTCTCTCTCTCTCTCTCTCTCTCTCTCTCTCTCTCTCTCTCTCTCTCTCTTTTCTTGATTTCTCCTTTGAGACTTCAGACAGCTGTCATACACACTCTCCTCTCCGTGAGTGAGGAGCACGTCACACCTTGACACTCCAGCTGAAGTGTGAGCAGTAATGTGAGGCTGTTTTGGTTAAGGAACACAGAGCAGTCAAAGTAATTGACTGTCAGGTTTCACATGGCTGGATATTTCTCTTTTCTTTTCTCTTTTTGCCTTTGCTCTTTCTCTGTCTCTGTTTCTTTTGCCCTTTTCCAGATTGTTCTCTTCTTGTTTCTTCACTCACCTTTGGCCATGATGCACTCATGTCCTTTCTGTAAAATACTTTTCACCTTCTCCAGCCTTACCCACAAACACATGCACACAAACCTACACCACTTCCACCCTGTGATCCCAGATGTTATTGTAGTACAACATTTGAATGCACAATACGGCTGTACCTTCCTTAAACCCAAGATTATCCAGTCTAATCCGGGTTTAAAAAGAAAAAAAAGGACCAACCTGTAAGAGGACCAAACTGAAAATTGAGCCTGTGCGCTAATCCTTGACTGTCACACTTAAACGTTTTATTTCCCTGTGTGAAAACTTCAGCTCTCTCTTTTGAACTTTCTTCATATTCTCTCCTGTCTTTTCCTCTCTCATTCATCTTCTCTGTTTGCAATCCTTCAGTTCTCATTGCCTCTACGAGGCATCTCTGCCTTCACAGGAAGACGTGGCGTTCATTTGTTATGACAGGTCTCAGATGTGATCTGACTCTGCGAGTCCTTCATACAGTATGTAGAGTTGCATGTGTGAAATCTTGTTAAAGCATTACCTGATCTACACAATAGCATTAGCGACCTGGAAAACCTGCTGTTGTCTGGGGACAGCCATTTGAAGGCATATCAGTTTGGAAGTTAGTTGCGGATGATTTTTCATCAGAGCCCTCCAGTTAGGCTATATATAATAACATAGACAAGAAACTTTCAACATCACTATACTTGTCTTTTTTTTGTTGTGTGTGGAATATATGCTCCCTCTTCTAAAATGAATAGTTTGAATAAGATTTTATACACTGTAAAAAAATTTAGTTGGTTTAACTTAAAAAGTAAGTAACCTGGTTGCCTTAAAATGTTGAGTTCATTGAAATTAAAAATTTGAGTTAATACAATGAAGGAAATGGGTTTAATAAATAGAAACTCAAAATATGTATAAAAAAATTTGATTAAATCATGAAAATAGTACAATTTGGCATGTTTCACTGCATTATAACAAATAAAACACAATTATGCAATATGCTTACAAAATCTTTTAATACTATTTGAATAAAGGGTGATGTCAAAAATCAAAAATGTTCATTGTATTAACTCAAATTTTTCATTTCAATGAACTCAAAATTTTAAGGCAACTAGGTAACTTACTTTTTAAATAATTTTTACAGTGTAGAGCCTGTGAAACAAACAATTTTGAGACATCTGAAGACAGAAACGTGTAGACTACTATGAAAAATGTATGTAATTTGCTCTAGATATAGAAAGGGCTCTATTGTTCTTTACTATCTAACCCATGACAATATGAATAATTGATGAATGATATGAATTAATAATGTGATGAATAATGTTAATAATATTGTTCATTTTCAATAGGCATGCACAATATATTGGTTCCACATTGGTTATAGGTCAATATTAGAGATTTAAAAATTTAAAAAATGTGGAT
The DNA here is from genome assembly GCA_018749465.1 of Paracanthobrama guichenoti. Taxonomy (NCBI): domain Eukaryota; kingdom Metazoa; phylum Chordata; class Actinopteri; order Cypriniformes; family Gobionidae; genus Paracanthobrama; species Paracanthobrama guichenoti. Next base: position 19,080,698 of record CM031947.1, read on the forward strand.
GGGTATCAGCTGATATTACTTTTAATTGTGCATGCTCATTTTCTCTGTTTTCACATTTTGATTACATTTGCTGTTATCCAACACTCACTTAAAATGAATCTTTAAAAACATGTAATCTTTATCAAAACTTTAAATGAATATAATGCCAAAATGTACTTTTAAATTTAGCGTTAGTGTTTAGTGTTTCATTTTTATTTGGTTTAACAATGTATAATGTTAATATCGCCATTTACAAATTATAGGACAAAACATGAAAATGTTTAGTGGTTTATTGGTTTCGGCCAAATTTTTATATCAGTGCATCCCTAATATTTATGTAACGAAATTAAAGGTATTGTCTAAACTAATTCTTCTTTTGAGTTCTAAAGAAGAAAGAAACTCCAGGTTTGGAAAAACAAGAGGGTGGGTCATTTTTGGGTGAACTATCCCTTTAAGCTATGTTTTCCTGCAAATTAAATGTGACACGCAAACCTTAAGTACTGTCCTCTGCTCTTGTTCTTGGTGAGTTTTGACCATCTGCTTGTGTGTGCAGGTGGGGGTTTACTGCAATGCAAGACTCACTGAGTGTGTGCCAGTAATAGTCCAACTTTCCTCTCTTCTGCACCCCCCTCTTTCTCTATCTCTGGTCGCTAATAACCTGGCAGCTTCTATACTGTGGCACAGGTGCTCTGTGTACTGGGTCCGGGCATCAGTGAATGTTTTTATTTTTATTTTATTTTTTTGCTAGTTTGAGGGGGAGGACATGACTTGGTGAATGTTAAAAGTCGTATCTATGCTTTCAGATTACAAGCAGCAAAAAGATTCCTTTATCATAAAGACTTAATATGCACTCATGCAGCACGTGCCATCTTGCAGATCCGGACTTGATAAACACCTGTTTTTAATGATATTGGAAGATATGAATTTGTCTGAAATGACACCTTTACGATGTTTCATGTGTGGAGGAATGTTTGAAAGGTGGACAGAGATAGGAGCAGTTTTACTCACTGGGCTCCTGAGGAACCATTGTTTTTTAATAACATGATCCAGACAAGACTTTTGTCCTCAGTGAATGTGCGAGCATGTCTGCTCAGGAATGGGATCGTGAAGCCGGGTCACCTAGTGGTTAAAGATGGATGAAAATCTATGGAAACTATTTAAACTATTAAAACTATTAAGGGACTGGTTTACGATCATAGAGACTTGCATCTAAACTGAAAGAGGACACAAAAGCACTTATGGATACATTTATAGCAAGAAGACAAATGACAAACCAAAGCGACAGACAAGCATTTCCAAGGATTGATATTTCCGCTAATGTGTGATGAGAATGAGGGTGAAGTTACAGATTCAATACTGAATTTCCGGACTCCTCAATTGGATTATCTGGGCTGAGCTTCAAAGAAGGCACTTTACCACACAGAAGTCAAGAAGTCACTAAAGAGAGAAAAAGCCTCACAGTGGCTATAGGTTTGTTGGGGCCAGGTTTCCTTGTAAGAGACAGGTGGAGGACCCTGCATAAGCTTCCTATAGAGAACCATTCACGGAACCATAGCTTTGGACAGACACGTGGCACACTTGAATCCAGCAGTGGGTGGGCAGTGTAGGGTTTGTGGTGAGGGAGAAAATTTAGAGCATCTGTTTTTAAAAATGTATTACACTAAACAATCTTTATGAATTACTTACAACTTGGTTTCAGGGGTTCTTCAGACAGAATATTTATAAGACTGAAATATAGATTTTCATTAAGAAATATGCATTTTATTTAATTATCGGTAACACTTTAATGCATTATAAAAGTATTTTTAATGCATTAATTATGCCTTGTAATGCACCTTATAATGCACTGTATGATCTCATTAATAATTGTAACTATAGTTATAATACACTTATAATGAAAATATAATGCATTAAAACAGAACAAGCAACCAATTACGAGGAATCTATGAATATTATAATGTATTTTAACTTTGGTTATAATTACTTATGAAAAGATATAATGCATTATATCATACAGTATGAGTACATTTATAAAGCATTACACATAAAGACTTTTGTCTTTAAAGTGTTACTGAATTATCTAATAGGGACAGCAAAATTGGCCATATGGAAAATGAGGAAGAATAGGGGCCTAGAGTTGACAGCAACGGATCCTAAAGTCTGATGGCAGCAAGATTGAAAACAGAATTAGCATATTACAGACTTACAAATAATAATGTTCCTGCTTCTTTGTGAAATTTGGTGTATTAATTAAGATATATTAAGAGGTTTTATGTGTTGATGACAATCACTTGGTCTAAGGTTTTTAAAGGAATATGTATTTTATTTATTTATTTTATATTTAATTGCCTTTCAATGTTTTGGGATATGATGTTTGAATTAGGAATGTAAAAGTGTTTAAAAAAAAAGTTTTGTTTTTTCTACCTACCTCTTCATCTCATTTCCTCATTATCTATAAATAAACTAAATGATTACAGAGTATCAAATTGTAATTTAGTCAGAAATCTTTTGTGTCTATTTTATATTTCTATTTACCCTCATCTGTCAATGATGTTCCTCCTCCAGTGAATTTCTTCCTCTCTTAACTTCTCATTTTTGCTTTTACCACTACTGCAGTCTTTCTTCCTGTTCCTCTCAGTCTTTGCTTTATTATGTTTGAAATGGCTGAAATGTTGTTGAGCAGGGCTGTAACTGCATTGTAAATCCATTTTTCGGTATCCGTTTTAACACCACATTTTTTCAGTATAGCACAACAAAACAATAAATCAAAAGAAAATGGCACAGGTTGTTGATGTTTTTAATCAAACTAAATTGTATGCTTTTAAAAAGTACATAAAGGTCTCTGCTCCGTCTCTTTATAACACTACAACATTTGCAGTACATTCTAGCTAGTAGAAAGTAGAAAGTCACATTTCTGCTATTAGGGCAGAATTGTTTGCTGCTGTAATGTTCCCTGCTGCGGGGAAAACTCTGTAGTTCACAATGCACCAAGGTTGCTGATCCAGATAGTAATTGTTTTGCCAACTTGGCTACTTGCAAGTCTTTTTGCACTTGGCAGCTGATTCACATGTAATGTTCACATTTTTTTTGTTTTTTGTTTTAAAGATTCCTTTTCTTCTTTAATAATGGACTTGTCCTGACCCTGGTTGTGGAATGATTCAGTCATAATTTCATGAATGGTGGAGATGATCTTGATACTTCAGCACTTGGTGACTCTAGGCTGGTTACCTGAGGTGTCATGCCATACTATTTTTACTTTTGAAACGATCACACTGGTGTGATTTGAATGTTCAGTGCGTTGCATGATCAGCTGCTAAATTCAAATTTGCATTTGCGTATTGGCTGATGCTGAGTCAGAGTTCAGTGTTTTCAACATTTTAACAGGGTCCTTAATTATGATTTTAACTTTTTAACTTGTGTGTAATGTTGCTGTTTGAGCGTAAACAACATCTGCAAAGTTACGATGCTCAAAGTTCAATGCAAAGGGAGATATTTGAGATAAATCGCTTTTTAAGGACTACAACAAACGGCTGGTAGGGACTACAATGAGCTTATTCACGGAGGCCATGTTGGGCTGATTTAGAGAAGACAAAGAGTTGTTGTAGCAGAGCACATTTAGGAATCTACTCAAGCTGTCGCATCTGTCTTTTCACATTTATTGAAATACAGTATGTAACACATGCAATAGTATGTCATAAAAGCAAGATGACAACATAAGTTATAACCGTTATTAAACTAAACTATACCTGTTCTATCGTCATACAGCATATATTCTCTGACTCTGAAGGCATCTTACAACAGTTCCCACACAAGAGATTTATAGATTATCATGACATCAGAGACTTATTTTACATCTTGTAAAAAGGGGCATAATAAGAAAATACACATAGTACTAGGAAAAAACATTTCAAGTTTGTAAAATACGCACACTGATGTCTATGGAAGCAGCAATAATAATCCTTTCATAATTTGATGACATTTTTTATTGATATCACACATTGTGTAACTGAAATAAAATCTTTCTAGAAAGAAAGATATTATTTGCAACAGTTGATACAGATTTTAATTGGGTGCAATGACATGATGGCTTATAAAAAAAGAGGTCAATGATGAAATTCTGGAAAACCATACTGAAAATGCTTTTATTGCCCATATTATGGATTTCACATTGCTCTTAAAAAGTGGTAAATTAAACAACTACTACAACATTCATATACTGATCATTTTCATTCTATATATTCCTGAATTTGTCTACACAAATATCTAAGAATTGATCTGCCTCCATTTGTTCCCAAATTCAAAATACTTACACGGAAATGAAAGGTGTGATTTTATTACTGAACGTACTAAATCATTTCTCCCCCCATATTTAATTAATAAAAATATTATGTAAATTTAAAACATTTAATTTTTTTTTTTTTAATTTTTTACTTTATTTAATATTTAATACCTCAATATTTTAATGTTCTTTCTTGAACAGAATTAACTGCAAAGTGGATCAGATTTTCTGTCAGTAGTCAAATGTCAGGCTATGGGAAACTGAGATTGCGGTAGTTGCTGTCATAGTCCACCAGGAAGCAAAATTATTTTTAAATCTTTTCTTTTACAGTTTCCATTCTTCCCTTGTGGAATAGGTTATGAAACAAACGCAGAGATTTGTTTTTTCTGCCTGTAACTGGCTTACATGTTCCCTCTGGTGTGTAATATATTAATATAGTGTCACGGCTCCTTTGTGTGTGCAGCTGGTATTGATTTGATTCTCTCTCTGTCTGTTCTTTTCTCTCTTTCTCACTCTCTTACAATTTCAGGATTGCATCCAGCTTAACCAGTACAAGTTAAAGAGTGAGATTGGGAAGGTAAGCCCACCTACATCATTGTCATATTACGTTATTTTGATAATCAGCGTGCACATAGAAATCAGTAAAATCACATGGAATGTTTATATATATATATTTATTTATTTATTTTTTTTTTTTTTCATTCAGACACTGACTCTTACTGACCCTCAGCACAGTCTCATAGTCTGACTCATCATAATCTATGTATTTTGTTTGTCTTCTTTTCTCTATCCATTTCTTCTGTCTTAAAGGGCTCATATGGTGTTGTCAAGTTGGCATACAATGAGGATGATGACAAATATTATGTAAGTACCTTTTCAAATAATTATTTCACATTTGGATGTACTTGTTACATCATCCTAACTACTGACTAGTGCAGTGTTGTAGGCTGTTGGGGTGGCCTATATGACCAACACTGAATTTGGTGATGCTAGTGGTGCTTTAAACAGTCATAAGGTGTGTATTGTGAGTGACTGAGTGATGGAGGGAGGATGTAGCGCAAAGGTAAGGAACAATATACTGGGGGAAAGAGACTGGAAAGAGAAAATGACAGAAAGGATGATGGAGGAGAGGCAGGATAGATTGAATGGTAATGAAAATGAGAGCACATGGGGGAGGGTTGTGATATAACAGTGATGGCAAGAATGTGCAGCAGTACTTAATTTTATTTGGAGATGTTCATATCAGCCCACTAACACCGTCACTGTTGATCACAATATGCACACAGTAACCGAACAAACACATAGATAGACAGATGAAAAATTCCTTTCATCATTTCCCTCTGATACATTTAATTTAATTGACTGGACAGCAAAGAGCACAGACACAGAAAATGATCTGTTCAAATGATGTTTTATTTGTTTTTAACTAAAATGTGGACATTGTCCTGCTGTGTGACTATCCTCATCTTGAGCTGAAATACAGAAGCATATCTGTAATGAACAGTAGAAATAAAATGTGTATGTATGTATGTATGTGTATGTATGTATATATGTGTGTGTGTATGTGTATATATATCAATCATACAATCATAATGCAATCATAACAATCATAATGCAGCGTGAAAATGCTGAGTAGAGTTATTTTATGTCACACAATGCTATCCTGACGCACTGTTTCCAACTGTTAGCTCCCATATGCTGCCTGCATCCACAAAAATAAGCACAGCTTTAACTTATTTTATGCTTATTAATGTATGGGCATGTATTTTTAAACTGACATTTTGGGGCTTCTTTGTCAGTTTTGCTAGTCAGGCCAGTAAATCAGAAAGTAAATAAGACATTTTTTTATCTTTTATGTCAGGAAAGAGGAGATATTCTCCTTCTACTCTTAATTATATTTATCACATTATGTAGAACTGTTTTCATTTTTTCCTACAGTCTACATGACAGAAGGTGAGATTTTCAACATTAATAAGCATAAAATAAGTTAAAGCTGTGCTTATTTTTGTGGATGCAGGCAGCATATGGGAGCTAACAGTTGGAAACAGTGCGTCAGGATAGCGGAATACTTTGAATGTCCTGCATTGTGTGACATAAAATAACTCTACTCAGCATTTTCACGCTGTATTATGATTGTGGATGCAGACACATGATAATGAAGAGACTACATGGAATGGATGTAATGGATGTAGAGATATGGTCGAAAGGTTTGAGTCTGGAATAAGAAAAACATGTTTTTAACTCTAAATGTCTTTGATTGGCATGATGAGTCTCTGAGATGTCGAATGGACAGGCGCATGTGCACCACAATCTTTATATTGTACGAGTGGTGATAAAGCAAATCACATTCATTGAGAGCCTGTTCGCTGGATGAAAACACTTTGTTAATGAGAGAGGTCAGATGAGATTGGATAGACTCCTTTATGCTGAGAAAAAGGCCACAAACACTCAAACTAGCACTTCTCACAACAGGAGAAAAGCACAGCTCAAATCATAACCTTGAAGAGAATGAGCTTTCAACCACAGAAAGCCAATCCTGGATCGTCCTCTGGCAGATTATATATATGAGATATAAACTGAGTGACTCAACAGTGGGGGAAAATAATCATTCTTGGTTTTTCTGAAGCTTGCACATACTAGTATCAAAATGCATGAAGCCAGCATCACATCATGCATCAATATAAAGGGGGGTCTTATTTGGTGTGATCTGATCACGTCTGATTATTTTCTTGTCCTCCTCATAATCATCTGTCATAATAGACTGTGTCTGAAAGCAAAATATAGCTCCTGGTTCCCAGCAATGCATTAATGCATTAATTAATTCATGCTGTTTGGATATATAACAGCAAGGATTAATAGAGGACAGAGATCAAATCCCTTCATAAAGGCAGAGTAGAGTGAGAGTGCCTCTGTCTCTGGCCTTTACACAAGCAGGGTATTTTCGGTCTTACAATTACCACACATTCTCTTTTTTCTTTACTTGTGGAATGAATCCTGAAATTAAAACTCATTCTTCATTTAACTCTGTGTATTCTCCTGCTCCATGCTTTCAGTTTTTCTCATGCTTGTTTTAAAGTGCCCCTATTATGCCTCCCCTATTGGGCGGCAGCGGCTCAGTGGTTCATGTAGGTTGGCTACAAACCGGAAGGTTGGTGGTTCCATCCCCGGTTCCACCTGACCAAGTGTCGAGGTGTCCATGAGCAAGACACCTAACCCCATCTGCTCCTGACGAGCTGGATGGCGCCTTGCATGGCTGACACCGTCGTCGGTGTATGAATGAGTGAATGAATGGGTGAATGTGAGGCAATATGTAAAGCGCTTTGGTGGCCATGTGTCTGTTGAAACTGCTATATACCGGTAAATGCAGTCCATTTACCATGCTATTTAAAGGCTCCTAAGTTTGTTTTGGAGGTCAAAGGTCAAAAAACTGTTAAATTTTCTCGTAATATACATTGCACATCACCACATTTTTCAAATATTCTTAAACGACTCAACGGATGAATCTAAATCCCTCCTTTCCACGAGCCTACTCTGGTCAGGCGGCCCAGTCTGTTGAATGGTCTACCGCTTACAGTATGTGTCGGAAGCTAAACGACCATTACCATAACTGAACTCCAGCTCTGTCCGGAGGCAACATCAATGATTGTACACACTGTAAAGACAGCAAATTTGGCGTTGATTTTACCATATCAATCCAAGCGTGAGTCCGATGATGAAACATTGCAAGAAATAATTATTCAACCCGAACCTCCATTGCAAGAAGACTTGAGGGAGGACATTTCTCTGTGATACACTACTCATTTTGTGGAACATTATGAGATGTTGCAACTGTAATTCCTCACCATCAGCATTAACAAGTGTATGTTCATAAACAAACCCATGTGTATATTTCGCATTTATTGCGGTGTACATACAGTATCTGTGTTTACTGGATGTACTGGATGTTTATAGCCTAGAAATCTAGAAGCACCCTAGCGGCAGCAAATCTAATTTGCCGCGAGTGTAGTCTAGCAACTCTCGGTAGACCTGCGAGCTGGAAAAGCCAAACTCTGGTCAGGCCAATCACATCGTGTATAGAGTCGGTGGGCGGGCTTAACATAATGACGGCAGAGTTGCCGAGGTTCCGCGTGCTACTTAAAAACAAAGAAGCTGGCAAACAGCGGTCTTTTGAATCAGCGGTCTTTGGCCGCGACTCTGGGAGACTTGTTGTTAAGCTTTTCTTTGAGAAAAGAACAAAGAACGGCACTGAAGTCATTCTTAAGAAAGGAAGATGTGTTCAGAGTTTTGCCGACCGGATACGGCAAAAGTTTAATCTATCAGCTAGCTCCGCTTCACCTTCTTCGATGCTCTGGTTGGTTGTAGCGCTATCCTATTGCGTGCAGAGGAAATTTGAAAGACAACCGTTTATCCCGCCTCTCGGATTGAGCCCTGCCTTCCCAGACCAACATCTTGATGTGGGTCTGGCTTGTCAGGCTAGGATGTTTTTATCAAATAAATGCAACTTTCTTAAGCATAAAACCAACTAAATAAATCAAAAAATGAAAAAAAAAAAAAAAAAAACCTGTGTTTAGATATTGCTTACTTGCTGATTCATCTCATTGTTTCCCAGTCATTTATATTCTGACGCTTCAGTTCTTTCCAACCCTGCTGTATTCTAAATAGCAATTTTGTTTCATCGTGCTCACCTCTGACATGTTCATGAAACATTCATGTTTTCCCCTTCACTCTTTGTGTTATTTAAACTCGTCAGCACTACAGATGTAGATCTCCTCCAGCTGTCCTTGAGACAGGGGAGAAAATCATCTCTTCGTATTGTGAACTATTATAGATTCACATCTAAAGTTGTGCATGCTTTCAGTTTTAAGATGAAGAGGTATTTCAGATATTGGATTTTATAGCATGAAAAATTAAAGGAAAATACCACATTTTCAACATGTGCTTCAGTTAAAAGTTCTTTCCATGACAATATGTGAAAGTGTGTCATGAGAAACTCAAGGATGAATTTTGAAATTGCCCAGCACTCACTCATCACGAAAAGCCTCATGTTTTCTGCAGGTGCTAGAAACCCAGTTGATAAGTAGACAAGGCACAGGTGCACAATTCTTCTGTAATGGACATCTTCCATTATAAAAAGACACAGATGACTCAGTATGTAGTACATGTTTTAAAAGCCCAGTTCTGTGTGCCAAAAGCAATTTATTTGATTAACATTTAAATTGCTTACAAAAACATTTTATCCAAGCACCAACGGTTGAATGTGCTCAACCTCTTTTTTTCTTTTCTCGAGAAAAAACGATATAAACTAGTTGATTTACAAATACAGGCACTTTGGTCTGCGTGCTTCTTATTGTCTGTCACTCACTGTTTGTGACCAAATTTCCACATTAATTTGAGCAGAAACACTGCTGTGAAGGGAATCTCGAGTGTCCCATCAAGGCCAGAAACAAACGAGAAGGCTGCAGTGTCTGATGTTTGATTAGTATGTAAATGAAAAAAATTCAGTTGATTATGTCACCCACTTTATAAGCTCAAGCAAATGGAAATAAGCTGTGTTTGAGAAGACCTCTGTGCAATAGTTCAGAAATCTTTATAGTCTTTGCAAGATTGTCTGTCTCATTGTGTTTGTGTCTTTGTTTTTGCAGGCAATGAAAGTGGTATCTAAGAAGAAGCTGATGAAACAGTATGGTTTCCCTCGTACGTATAGCATTTAAATTAAGTTTTAATTTGAAACCATATGTATGCAGGTGTTATGCACAGCAGATGTTGTTCTTTGGGGCAGATGTTGAAGTAGCCTCTAAATTAGCTGAAGAATTCAGTATTTAAATCAAGCAGCACCCTAAGTTCTGTATATTTTTCATCATTGTTTCGCTGCGCAGGCCGCCCTCCTCCCCGAGGTCCTAAAGCAGCCCAGGGGGAGCAGCCCAAGGTGCTTGGTCCTCTGGAGAGAGTTTACCAGGAGATAGCCATCCTGAAAAAACTAGACCACCTCAACATTGTTAAACTGGTTGAGGTAAGCACTACGGACAAATCCATTCCAACTATGTGAAAAATGTATGCATATTATGTATGTTTTATAAGTCTTAGTGAGCAATAGTGACTACATTGTTACTCACACTTGTGTGTTACGGCATTACTGTCGGATTGAATGTAGTCGTCACTGCATCATCTTATATTTTCAGTCAATCTGAAAAGCATGCGCCGAACGGTGTCCTGTTTAAAAGTGAATCCACAGTAAAATGAAGCAAGCAAACAAACAAACAGTGTCTTACTGACGCGATCTGGAATTTTGTTAAAAATAAAGTTCATCCATGCTTTCTTAATGTTATAATCACAATTTGGTTTCTATAAAAACTGTTTTTTGACTAACAGGGAAGTTTTGAGTTCTGAAATTTACAGGATATTTTTATAGTACAATGACCTTCAAAAATCAAGGAAATTCATTTTTCTCAATTCATGATCCCTTTAAACCGAACTTTCTTCCATTTCTTTCCAACTTCCTTCATTTTATTGATTCTTTCTGAATGAACTTCTTTTCTTTCTGAGCAAAGTTATTTCCTTCTGAACAAAAATAATTTAAAACTTTCTTCCTCGAAAGAATGAACAAACACAAAAGAACAGACAAATCAAGAATCCCTCTGAACTTCCTTCCTTCCTTCCTTCCTTCCTTCCTTCCTTCCTTCCTTTTATTTAAAGCAAGACCCTACAAATGACAATGTATACGTTTTTCTCTTTATCAAAAAGGATGAACGATGAATAGCATATAAGAACAGTGCGACAAACAATGCAACATTCATTCATAATTCAGTTTACATGAGACACCGTAAGATATAATTTGTCAACTATAACTGTAGTAACTCCAAGTACTTCAGATGAGACGTTAAATCGAGGTCCTGACTCTCTGTGGTCATGAAAAAATGCCATGTCCTTCTGAAAAAGAGTAGGGGTGTAACCCGGCATCCTGGCCAAATTTGCCCATTGGCCTCTGTCCATCATGGCCTCCTAATCATCCCCATATACCAATGGGCTGTATCTTATCTTTATTGTCTCCTCTCCACCAATCAGCTGGTGTGTGGTGGGCGTTCTGGCGCATTATGGCTGCCGTCGCATCATCCAGGTGGATGCTGCACATTGGTGGTGGTTGAGGAGATTCCCCCTTCCATGTAAAGTGCTTTGTGTACCCCAAAAAATATGAAATTATTAATTATAATTATTAATTAAACTTTATTTTCCACAGCCAAGACTTATAAAGCATATGAAATACGCATACATTTTTCACATTGTTGGCAAATGTTTCAACTATGTAACGAGATATTGTTTTGAAATTTGGAAGGAACTGGACTGTGCCTAGTGTCATTATGTAATTTGTGCCAAAGAGGGGACAAAATAATAGCAGCACAATGAAAATCAGCCAGGAGTAAATCTGCTAAAGAGAGACAGCCCGTAATGTCCTGAGAATAGGGTGTGGAGATGAATGCAATCGATCACAGGAAGGCAGAATGGAGGGATGCTGAAGGAGAAAAGCGCCTTTCCTTCTCTCCCCCTGTGGTTCTGTCTGAGTGCTCTTCAATCACAGCAGCACCCACGTACGTCAGCAAAATTAGAAAAGAGGGGCGAGAGAGAGCGCGCCAGAGAAAATTGAAACAGAGCATGAAAAATGTTTAAAGGAATCTTAGAAAGTGAGGCAGAGGAACCACCTACACTCCAATCACCTGCCTCTCCTACTGCCGGCCCAAGTACAGTCTGAAGTCAAGAGTGTACGGCCATTCGGAGGAATACAGACATGGAGCTCTGCTAGCAGTGAAGGATGAGGTGCACCTGATGCTTATCGAATCTCACCACCAGTGTAAAACTAAAAGTAGCTACACTGTGCCAGTAACATAGCTGTTTTTAAATTAGGTTTAGCTTTTGCTTCTAGCTTTTCCAGTAACAGGCAACTTTTTCCATGCAGTGTTGTAGAAATGACATACTCTTCAACATTTATTTTTTCTTCATATATTTGCACACACAGCTATATAGCCAATCGATCTGAGGCAATAATCAAACACGCTCTTCTAAAATGGCGTCTCTCATATGTAGTATTGGACAGTCTGGTGTGTTTCTCTGCGTAATACTGTAGTTGTTAAAACATTGCTGAAGAGTATGTTTCCCATAAAGCTCCTCTGTATTGTTTGCAGCTGTAGATGCCGTTGTTTTTGTTTTTTTTACGTTGAAATCCCTGAATCTGTGCCTGCTAAACTCAGCAGATTTCTGCAAAATTTAAATCGCAAAGTTCTACAATAGCTTTCAGCTATTAATAACAGTAATGTTCTATTGAACACATTTGAGCATTTTTTATTAATTCTACAGATTTTCCCAACATAATCAATGAAGACATTTTTTTCCCAACATAATCAATGAAGTCATTTTCTTTGAACCTACTAATTGATATCACAGAGTTTCCTAGATAGCAAGAATGCTGGAGATCATACAGTGCATGTAGCAAGTGGTGTTTTTAATCAAATTTCTGTTTCAGGTGCTGGATGATCCAGCGGAGGACAACCTTCACATGGGTATGTGCTTTTTTGTTGCCATATAATTTTAATGGTAAAACGGCACCTATGTGTAAAAGATTCAGCAAATGATGGTGTTTTTACAGTAGTAAACATCCATTATACCCATTGTATTGTACAATTGTATTTACACTACAGATTTATTTTTAAAGAAATGAATACTTTTATTCAGCAATGATGCATTAAAGTAATCAAAACATCCTGAGGAAAAAAAAATGTATCACGGTTTCCACAAAACTATTAAGCAACGCAGTTGTTTTCAACATTGATAAGAAGAAATGTTTCTTCATGTGACACTGAAGACTGGAGTAATGACTGCTGAAAATTCAGCTTATTCGGTTATTTTAAATTGGAATGATATTTCACCCTCTTGTACTGTATTTTTGGTCCAATAAATGCTACCTGAGCATAAGAGACTTCTTTCAAAAACAATACATCAAACATCATACCAAACCCACACTGGTGAATGGTATTTTATTACTATTCTAATCATCAAAAGTAACCCCATATTTACACATAATGCATGCTTAACTCTTTCTTTTCAAGGAGTGTTCATTGGTTGCAGTATTCAGCTGTTTGCTCTCATTGCTAGTCATCACATCGCTTCACTGCTCATTTACATGAAATGAAACGCTTCACTTTTGTCACATCAGTGTCGCTCATATTGTCTCACATCACCAACTCTCATTGAAAATGAATGATCTCTGGGCGTTTTGTCGCTTCAAAACTTTTATCAGTATGAAACCCACTGAAGTCTACCATTACAAACTTTACTTTTTCATGAAAAGTAGACTGTGGTGTATTTCAAGTAGTTCAAACTGTTCAGCCTGGCTTCCTAATAGGCTGACGTGAGATTCGGCAGAATAAGTGTCTCATACATAAGATTGTGTGACACATTTAGTTGGCTGCTCTGACTCATACTGTAAGAATGAATATAAGGTGTTTGAGCTGATGGACTGCTACAAAATCCTGAATGACTTCACACCACTGAGCAATGGTGCGAATAAAAGCACATATCATACTTGTATGCGAAAAAGAGTCGGGTCATATAAGGCTATGACGTACTATATGAGGACTGTGAACATTAAAAGTGCACTGAATAATAGATTTGTCAATAACAGAATGTCTTTTCACTCTCATTTTGCTTTAATGACTTTCCTTCTGCTATATCTGATCTCTCTGCAGTGTTTGAGCTGATGCAGAAGGGGTGAGTATTCTGTGTGTACACTTGGACCTATTTTCTATGTAATTGATGATTTCACCACATTATCTTCCATCCCCTGTCCTTCCATTAATTAGTCTATTCCTCCTTCATCAACTGCCCTGTCTTGCATATCTGTCATCACTTAGATCTGACTCAGTTGTCCCTACTTTCCTCTCTTGTTCCAAAGGGATTAATTAAATGCTTAAGTTCTTACTTTCTCACTCAGACTCTTATTCACGTCTTTTTCTAGATCAGTTCTTATGTTTTTTTTTTTTTTTTTTATCATTCAGTAGACACTTTTATTCTCTCTGCATAGTAAAAATTGTTATTGTTAATCTTTTCTGGTATTCTGTTTAGTGTTTATTTATTCTGTTGCTTTCTCTGCGTTTCCAAATCCATAAAAAGCCCATTTAAAGGGCAGCAGTCTTCCAGTTTATTTTAAGACCTTTTTTTTTTTATTAAATGTGACATTTTACTTTGGTTGAATATGAGTTTCTGCCAGTGCCTGGCTTTGTTTGGGAGAGAAATGTGTTGTTCAGTATCCCTGGTGTTTGTGGGCTTCTGTCTTGAAAAGAGCAGATTAAAACTTGCTTTGCATAATTACAGAATGGTCTATTTTCACTAGACCTGGCTGAATATATTTGGCCTTTCTGCTCAATCGTGATTCACTGCCTCTGGGTAATGAATGAAATGGCCTTTGAGGACCCTGCTTTGTGCTAAGTGGTTTTTGTGATTGGTTTTTATGTAAATCTCACAGTTCATTTTGAATGATTCCATCCACTGTGTGTGAAGTCATGTAGTTTCACAGCATCCTCTGTTCTCTCACTCATGTATCTTACTTGCCCAGTGCTGCCCTGTCACATATGTGTTAGAATGTCTTCCTAACTTAAAGGTACACTATGTAACTTTTTGTTAAAAATGAGCAACATTTAAAGTCAATACATAATCATAATCAGTTCTTCTTCAAAACATGTTTTTGTCTTACCCTGATTTACTATGGTATAAGCCTGTTATACTGTAAGTGTTTATATTTTAGACCTGACGGGATGGTTTGGTTAGCTGTCACAGTGAGTGAGAACGGTTGACATGGAGCACGCTTAATTTCGAACCTCCGGGAATTAACCTTTGAAAAAAAAAAAAAAAAAGGCAAACAGAGAAGAGTCTGCTGGAAAAAATAGAACACGACAGAAAAAACGTGATGTACTGCACTGTTGTTTTCTAATTCTGCTGATTTAAATAGGTCACTGAGTCTATATTTTCTAGCTGACTAACGTAGATGAGATTTTGCCGAAACTACAAAAATAACATAATATTCTTAAAAACACCAGAATGGATTTTTATATATATATATATATATATATATATATATATATATATATATATATATATATATATATATATATATATATATATATATATATATATATATATATATATATATATATCTCAGAAATTATATGTATATACACACAAACTAAACTATTAAATGGTTATTTAATTTGTTTAAAAATAGTTAATTAATAAATTGTAATATATATATATATATATATAGTAATGTAATAATACAATATAATACAATGTAATATATAGTAATTTTTTTATTTATTTTAAATATAAAATATTTGAAATTAAATACTTTATACAAGGAATATTTGTTTTTCTGCTGCATATATAAAAATTGCTTGCTAAAGAATTAAATTGATCACATATTTTTGGTGGAGTCAGTGAGCATTTTTGCAAGGTAAGTAAAAAATCTGAACTACATTAGAATATGTGTTATTATTCAAGCTGGTTTCATGCTGAAACCGCATCAATGGGATGTTTCAGACACTATATTGTATCAAAATGATTTTGTGACCACTCAGAATATCTAGACTAAATGTCTGATGTTATTTCTCTACCTGTCATTTCATTCACAATTTCTCTTCATGAATCTTTGTTCTCTGTTACTGTCTTTTATTAGTACCTTAACTTACAATAATTTGTCTCCATTGATCACCAGCCCTGTGATGGAGGTTCCCAGTGACAGTCCCTTCAGTGAGGATCAGGCCCGCCACTACTTCAGAGACATTGTTCTGGGCATCGAGTACTGTGAGTCACTTCCTTTATTTTAAAAGCCATTTTCAAATTGCTGGGTTGACCTCACTGGGTTCATTCTTAGTTTCTAAGGAGACCACCTTGACATGGTTTTGGTAACAGAGCATGTGACTAAATACCAGGAGAGAAGAGCGAAGCAAACTCCTACAGATGAGCGTCTGACATTAATCATTACTTGTGTAAAAATAAAGACCCAAGAGAGCTCTGTCTCAAGGAACATCTCTGTGTTTGTTGTTCTAAATCATCATGGCATCCTGTTAGGCTAATGAAGTGAGCGAATGTGGCAGTGCGCTCATGTATGTGTGCGTGGGGGAGGTCAGCGTTTCCTGATGAAAACAAGGCTGTGCCACTTCTAAAGGCTGTTCTGATCTTCTCATCTGTCAAAAGAAGAAAAACGAGTTATGAAAAAAAAAAATATATATATACCCTTAAAGATTCCATAATGATTAGAGTTACATAAAGTGGTTGAAGTAAAGTTAAGCTTAATCAACAGCATGTGGCATAATGTTGATTACCACAAATTAATTTCCAAAATAAAAAAAAATCTGGGTTATAGTGAGGCACTTACAAAGGAGCAAAATGTAAACAATATGTGTGTTCTTATGGTTTTCGTGTAATAAAAACCCAAAATCACTTACTAACCTTTTCAGTGTTGCAACATAATGTCATAAACCCTAAAACGACTGTAAAATCTAAACAGCTTTACACCTTAAATAATACAAATAAGTTTTAACAGTAGTATTAATGTAAGGCTTTTACAAAATTAGGGTACAATGGGGCTAACGGCTCCATGGGATAAAAGGCTCCTTTGATTTTATTTTCCTCTAAACCACTAGATGGGACAAAAACTTGCCTCAGCACTTTCCAAAACATCCGCTTTTCAAGATGCACGTGGAAATTTGTCTGATCTTTGACGTGATCACGGGCAGCAGCGCAAAGTTGATTCTGCGCTCATTTGATCTAATATTTGATGTTTTTAAAAAGGTTGTAGATTTAAGTAGCAAATAAGAATCACTAAAATGATTGAATATATTTTGAAACAAAGGTCTTGTTAATGCTTGTCAGTTTTGCTCAAGGTAATTAAAGCAACAGTTTTACAATAACGGAAGAATATGTAAAAGTATGGTATTTGGGGTAAAAGGCACCCCTGCTGTTGGGGCGAAAGGCACCATATTTAACATGATGATAAACAGCGGTTGACATGACATGATTAGATTCAGATTGTAAGTATCAAATATTAAGGGTGTCCACCTTAGAGATAGTCACCATATTTATAATGAAACCATCAGATTTAAAAATGTGAGATAATCATATCATATAATAAAATATAATTTATTGTCACTACTGTAAATCTATATTAAATTATTATGGGATCTCCTTCAATGCTTTCAGAATCTTTACTTTTTTAAATGATTTGTTTCTATATTTTTCAGATATATTTCTATATTAACATATTTTAATGACAGCATATTTACTGATCAAAAATTAATTCTTTTATTCATTCAAATAAACAGAAAATAGTTCAAACTTTGCTAAAGTGATTGTTTTGAACAAGTATTAAACATATTATTTTAGCTGAAGTATTTGTATTAATACTGTGTGCCTTTTGCCCCAGGCTGGTGAGCCTTTTACCCCATGTGTGGGGTAAAAGGCCCCCCTCGACACCCCATACATTTTTAAGATTTTTAAATAAAAAAAACACTTTTGATTTATATTCACACAAAAGCTGTTGCTCCATAAATGTTAAATACAAACATATATATTTTTCTGTATACCATACATTATAGGAGTAATGAAAAGCACATTTTTCTTAAGGTGTGCCTTTAGCCCTGTTCTACCCTATACATTTCTGCTGTTAAATCCTCCAGAAATTGGCCCTATTCACTTCTATTGTGCCACCAAGACCTACATTTTTGCTTTTTTTAAGAAAACAAGGGACGAGGTAAAAGGATTTATAATAAGTTAATCGACATGTTGATTGAGCTTAAATTGTATTGAACCTTTAAATAAGACGGTAGCTCAAAAAAAAGAAGAATGAGCTAAGCTGAGTTGATTGCCAAGTGTCTGTTCTGCTCGATTGGAAACTCAGCTTTCATCAATTCATTTGAATCCTACTAACCAGGCAACACTCGCTGTGGCAACCGTCTGGATGGCAACAGGCCATTTGCATGATATGCTACAAACTAGTCCGTGTTCACAACAAACTCCTTTGTGTGTGTCTCATTTGTGGACTGCAATCTGATTTTGTGTCCATATCCTGTTTATTTCATTATGACTATACTAGTTACCTTAGGGAGCCATGTCAATATAATTAATTAATAGTCATTTAAAAAATGTGTGTGTGTGGGTTTTATGATATGTAAACTGCTTGAGAGACACCTTACATAAGCTTTGGTGTACTCCATGTGTTACATTCACCTTGCTTTGCTGACTTTGATCAAATAATTAAATGCAATAACCTGCTAATACTTTGAACACATCTTTTGTTCCTTAATGGATTTTCTTTTTTCATTACCATGCTTGTCATCTGAAGATGACTGCGACGTGGCTCTTGTTGTCGCGTTTAACCAGTAATGACACATGACTGAAAGATGATAAGTGGAGGGCAGGTTATCTCTGATTGACCACTTGAGACAAGAAGGCATCTCTTAACCAATCAAATTCAGCTTCTGTGTGCACAGAGTGACCTTCTTGATCCTTTCTACTGTTCCTTAGTTAAGATGAGACCTCCTGCGGTCAGACACACTTCATCTTTAATCTTCAACCCTGCGCTCAACCTAGTAGCTTTATTGTTTTGAGTTCAAAACTGATATTTTGGTCAAAATGAAGTAACTTGTACAGTATAAGTATGGATTTGTATTACATGGTATGTTAATGTTTCTATTTTTCCTGATTTCACGCTAAGACAGGTGATCATAATTAGGCATGGATGGATCAGTCTTGAATTGAATCAGTCAAAAAAAATTTTTTGATGTTGCATTGAGAAGATTGATCCTCACGTAATATAGTTATAATAATATGTAAAGTGTTTTTGTTTAATAATCATTTGCAGGACTATACATTTTTACTCATTTTATCCTCATAAATTTACATAACTTTAGTTATTGGTATGAGGTATTACCTTGATATGGTAGCATTTTTAATGCTAAAATGTCTCAAATGTTTTGAAGACCAATGAGTTACATTTGTTTTGTGAAGTCTAATAAAATTCTGAGATTTGAAGCTAATCGTCAGTAAATTGAACATTTGAAATGACTTATTATTCTTTTAGATGGTATACTCAAAATATTACTTCTCTGATTTCTCTTTTTGCTCAGTGCACTATCAGAAGATCGTTCACAGAGATATCAAACCATCTAATTTATTACTTGGAGATGACGGCCATGTCAAGATCGCCGATTTTGGGGTCAGTAACCAGTTCGAGGGTAACGATGCCTGTCTCTCCAGCACTGCTGGTACTCCTGCATTCATGGCCCCAGAGACACTGTCAGACAACCGCAAGAGCTTTAGTGGAAAGGTAATGTGGTGATTTTGCTTATATGTATTGTGATAGGCCAATCATTCAGACTGATTTTGTGAACCATATCATTGAAAAATATTTAATAATAAAAATTAATTTTAATGAATGGGACATCGCTACTTCTCTCATAAATGGGTCAGAGCTTTTTTTGAGGAGATTCTTATGCTTACTAAAGCTTTATTTGATGAAATACATTAATAATATTGTGAAAGATTATAAAAAAATGTAATTTATTCCTGTGATGGCAATGCTGAATTTTCAGCATCATTACTCCAGCCTTCAGCGCTTTGAGTACCCAGAAAAGCGCTATATAATTATTTAGTGTCACATGAAATCATTTTAATATGCTGATTTAATGCTTAAGAAATGTTTTGTTTTATTTTATTTTTGATTATTTTCAATGTTAAAGGTGGGGTAAGTGCTTTCTGGTAACCGATATTGATATTTCAAATCTCCAAAACAAACACGCCCCTATTCATACGTACGCAGCGCAGGCTATGGTGGAATCTGCTGTGCCAGCCGGCCGAGGGTACGATGTCATCAATAAGTGAAAGCAATGCGTGTTACTATGGTAAACCAGGTTGAATGTTCAATGAAAAAGTCATCCCTTCCATCCCAAAAACACAAACACAGTTCTCATGAACTACTCAATAGCACGAGCACAACAGTCCAACTAACAAACATATTACAATTGTGACAAGATTAGAGGGTTATATCGATCACTAAAAGAGGAACCGAAGGAAACAAACATATATTAGGAGTTTATTATCTTGGGGCTTGAAACAGACAGTGGTTTATAGGATGTGGAAATGAACGGGTCTTTATCATCGCTGAAGTGAACGACGATACGATTGCAAATGGACAAACAAAACCAATGTTACTCACCTATCGAGAAGAAATAAAGCAACCTTGCTGTCCGATTGCAGGCCTATATAGCATTCCTTGAGTTCTCTCCAGCCCTGGAAAGCTGATACTTCTTGCCTGATCGTAAGCCTTCTTTTGTTCCATAGACATTTTCCACATTTGTTTTTAATCTGCTCTCTCTCTTTCTGTCGTCGCTCGGCTAATGTCCGTCCTGTGTGTCGTGTCTTTTAAATAATGACGTGCACTGAGCTCTCTCTTCTCCCCGTCATTA
Source organism: Paracanthobrama guichenoti (assembly GCA_018749465.1). NCBI lineage: Eukaryota > Metazoa > Chordata > Actinopteri > Cypriniformes > Gobionidae > Paracanthobrama > Paracanthobrama guichenoti. Next base: position 19,101,461 of record CM031947.1, read on the forward strand.
GTAGACACGCCCCTTACTGCTAATTGGCTACAAGTTTGTTTTGGTACTCGGCCCGAGACACTTTTATAAAGCAGTTTTGAAATAACACTCACCCCACCTTTAAAAACAGTATGCTTCTTAATATTTTGCTATAGAAACCTTTTTTCAGGATGTTTTGATTAATAGAAAGTTCAGAAGAACAGCATTTAGGCTATTTGAAATAGATTTTTGTGTAACATTAGAAATGTATTTATTGTCATCTTTGAGCAATACAATTTCTGTATTATTTTCTTTAAAAAAACCCTCAACCCTTATTAAGTACACGTTAGTCCATTCTTTAAGATATTCTGTTTTGCATTCCAAGAAAGAAAGTCATAGAGGTTTGGCACAACATGAGAGTAAATAAATAACAACAGAATTCAAATTTTGGATGAACTGTCCCTTTAAGGAATTCCATTTATCTCAATAGCTCCTGCATCAGTATAACAGAAGTTGTGTCTTGTTCAGGCTCTGGATGTGTGGGCTATGGGAGTGACTCTCTACTGTTTTGTGTATGGGAAGGTAAGTCGGCTCATGTGATGATATGATCAGATTGATAGCATAATGTTTCATTGTGGGATTATCTATCAGTAAGATCAATGGACGGGCCAGTGCGCTACTGCAGTGACATTTGTGTGATTGATGATTTTGATCGCTCATCCGTCTAACCTCCTCTCCCTCTCTTTCTCTATTTTTCTTCCTTGTCCTCCAGTGCCCATTTATTGATGAGTACATTCTGGCACTTCACAATAAGATCAAATGTAAGCCAGTGGAGTTCCCTGAGATGTAAGTCGCCCCTTGCTGTGTGTGCCGCATCTGTCGTCCCACAGAAACAGATACAGAGAGAGGGAAATGTCAGAGATGTTTGAGTGCATGGCGATGTGAGATGAATGCTATTTTAAGGCGTGTTGGTTTATGTATGATATTGGTGTATGCTCGCACAGGTCTGTTTTAATGATATGTTGATGAAGTCTGTTGTCTGTGTTTGGAAGGCCAGGGGCCTTCAGGATGCATGTCATCTGGTGCATGTGTTTGGACAAATCGTCAGCAAATAAAAGCGCGCCTCTCTCACACACACTCACTCTGGTCCCTGATGTCATGCTGTAGTGTTCTCAGTGGCTAAACTAAATGCAGCATATCACAATGTCATCACTGTGAATCAAATACAGCGTACATGACCAGAGGGTTCCCAATATTTTGTCAGATTGTCAGATTTGTCTATGATCAGATCCTGCTATACATACAATGACTCTATGCAAGACAGTTTTACTCTTTTATAATATATATTTAATAGTAGTGTGTTACCTAATCTGATATTTCCTGCCTGGTGACAAATAAAATTAAAATAAGTGCTGTACTAAAACTCCACCATAACTTACTATAACTGTATTGTGTGATACTTTACTATACCTCTTCTCTCACATCTTCACTCACTTTTTGGTTTCTTTTCTGAGTGATAACCTCACTAAATTTAGTTAATTCTATGCTTAAAACAAGCCCAAAAATTAAGGGAATGAGGAAGAATAATTTGAGAGATTTAACCTAATTCAAGAGATATTCTCTGAAAGCAAATATCACTATATATATATATGCATCTGGTTTTAAATGTTTAGATATTTGAACTGGAAAAAAAGACTTATACTAGTGTATAACTCTGCTCTTCTGGACTGCTGCTGTACTCTATTGTACTATACCATTTTATTCTATTGTTCTCTACCATACTAGGAATGATTATTATTAATTCTTCAGCTTTACTCTACAAACCCGATTCCAAAAAAGTTGGGGCACTGCACAAATTGTGAATAAAAACAGAATGCAATGATGTGGAAGTTTCAAATTTCAATATTTTATTCAGGATACAACATAGATGACATATCAAATGTTTAAACTGAGAAAATGTATCATTTTAAGGAACAAATAAGTTGATTTTAAATTTCATGGCATCAACACATCTCAAAAAAGTTGGGACAAGCCCGTGCTTACCACTGTGTGGGATCCCCTCTTCTTTTTAGAACAGTCTGCAAACGTCTGGGGACTGAGGAGACAAGTTGCTCAAGTTTAGGAATAGGAATGTTGTCCCATTCTTGTCTAATACAGGCTTCTAGTTGCTCAACTGTCTTAGGTCTTCTTTGTGGCATCTTCCTCTTTATGATGCGCCAAATGTTTTCTATGGGTGAAAGATCTGGACTGCAGGCTGGCCCGGATTTCAGTACCCGGATCCTTCTTCTACACAGCCATGATGTTGTAACTGATGCAGTATGTGGTCTGGCATTGTCATGTTGGAAAATGCAAGGTCTTCCCTGAAAGAGACGACGTCTGGATGGGAGCATATGTTGTTCTAGAACTTGGATGTACCTTTCAGCATTGATGGTGCCTTTCCAGATGTGTAAGCTGCCCCTGCCACACACACTCATGTAACCCCATACCATCAGAGATGCAGGCTTCTGAACTGAGCACTGATAACAACTTGGGTTGTCCTTGTCCTCTTTAGTCCGGATGACATGGCGTCCCAGTTTTCCAAGAAGAACTTCAAATTTTGATTGGTCTGACCACAGAACAGTTTTCCACTTTGCCACAGTCCATTTTAAATGAGCCTTGGCCCAGAGAAAACGCCTGCGCTTCTGGATCATGTCTGGATATGGCTTCTTTTTTGACCTATAGAGTTTTAGCTGGCAACGCAATAATGGTACGGTGGATTGTGTTCACTGACAATGTTTTCTGGAAGTATTCCTGAGCCCATGTTGTGATTTCCATTACAGTAGCATTCCTGTATGTGATGCAGTGCCGTCTAAGGGCCCGAAGATCACGGGCATCCAGTATGGTTTTCCGGCCTTGACCCTTACGCACAGAGATTGTTCCAGATTCTCTGAATCTTTGGATGATATTATGCACTGTAGATGATGATAACTTCAAACTCTTTGCAGTTTTTCTCGGAGAAACTCCTTTCTGATATTGCTCCACTATTTTTTGCCGCAGCATTGGGGGAATTGGTGATCCTCTGCCCATCTTGACTTCTGAGAGACACTGCCACTCTGAGAGGCTGTTTTTATACCCAATCATGTTGCCAATTGACCTAATAAGTTGCAGATTGGTCCTCCAGCTGTTCCTTATATGTGCATTTCAGTTTTCCGGCCTCTTATTGCTACCTGTCCCAACTTTTTTGGAATGTGTAGCTCTCATGAAATCCAAAATGAGCCAATATTTGGCATGACATTTCAAAATGTCTCACTTTCAACATTTGATATGTTATCTATATTCTACTGTGAATAAAATATAAGTTTATGAGATTTGTAAATTATTGCATTCCTTTTTTATTCACAATTTGTATAGTGTCTTAACTTTTTTTGGAATCGGGTTTGTACTTATTTAAGGTGCTGGAGGGTTTTTTCTTATAAACTCAACAAAAAAGAAACCCCTTTTTCAGGAAACTATATTTTAAAGAAGCTTTACATATCTTTATTGGAAATGGTTTTAAACAAAGTTGTTAAAGCTTGTTTAATGAACTATAAACAATTAATCAATATTGATGTTAACACATAATAAGAAATTTACTGGAAAAAACAGTTGAAAGTGAGAGGACATTTTTTATATATATATATATATATATATATATATATATATATATATATATATATATATATATGCAGTGCTCCTGTAAATTAACTCTATCCAACCTATCTATCCTCCTCTTCTTTTGTGTTTAGTACAGTTGAGCTCTTTAGCCCTTGTGATTGTTACAGAGGCAGTGTGACAGTCACTGGGGGCTTGAAACCATGTTTCTTCTGTCTGTAGTGTGTCTCATCTCTTGTAAAAGCACACTGTCATTGTCTAGCAGTACCGTCAGATGTATTGGGTTTGTGTTTTCAGCTGTTTGCTCTGTGTTTCTGTGACATCTCAGGCCAGCTATCAGCGAAGGGCTGAAGGACCTGGTCTCACGAATGCTGGACAAAAACCCAGACACCAGGATCACCGTTCCTGAGATCAAAGTAAGTCTACATATGATGGAAAGGAGCACTTCTTAGAGTGAAAGTGCCGAGTAATCCTTTACACATTCATCTTCACAACTAAGTATTACAAGATATTGAGTAACTATTCACCGAGGAGTATTTACACTAAAATGAATGTCCATATTTGACCTTTTTGGCTGGGCTGGCATTATTAATCAATGCTATCCCAGATAGCATTTAATAATTTAAACAAGTCAGTGTTGATGAGTCAACGTTAATTGCATTGAATTAATGTTACAAAGTGATGTTGGTTCTGTATCACTCTTGCACCCTCAGTTAATGTTGAAGCAATGTTGAGATTTCAACAAAAATATTGTTGAATCAACATTATGAACTGATGTTCAATATCACATTTGCACCCACATTTAATGTTGAAACAAAAATCAATGGTAATGCTATTGAATCAACATTACACAGTGATTGATTCTACATCACTGATGTTGAATGAATATTGAAAGTAACAAAAATAATAAATGGTAATATTTTTGAATCAACATTACGTTATGTTGGATTCTACATCACTGATGTTGAATCAACACTGAAATTAACAAAAATAATCTTTGGTAATATTGTTTGATCATTGTTACAATGTGATGTTGATTCTTGTTGAAACTGAAAATACAACTGAAATGTGATGACAACATAAAACAATGTTACCAAGTTAATGTAGAAACAACATTATATACTTCAATGGTTCGTCAACAAATTTCTGACCATTTCAAATTTTTGGGGAAAACTTTTCAAGTATAAATGACACCTTCCCAGCAGTTGAGTTTATTTTATTTAACAGTTTAACACAATCAATGACAAAAATATATATATATATAAAAGAGGACATTCTTTAGAAAGAAAGATAGAAAGAAAGGGGGAGAAATAGGACAAAAGCATTACAACCTTTAAAAATACATTTCGCTTCAGAAGTCTGATGTCATTATAACTACAGGTGGTCCAACGGTGAAATCTGAAAAAGAAAGCATGATATTTCTTAAGAACAAGTCAATTCAGTTGTCATACAGTCACATTCAAGAAAAAAAAAAAAAAAAAGTTGCTCAACACAAAATATTAGTATTGCTAAATTCTGTATATTCTATTTTTTTCAAATGTATTAATGCTGCAATATAAAAAGAAAGTGTCTGTTTTTTTCTACCAAGTTTATCTCCAGCCATAATTAAACACACCTGAAGCAGCTGATCAAGGTCATTAGGATCAATGAACACTTCCAGGCAGGTGTGTTGGAGCTAAACTCTTCATGTAGAGGAATAAACGCCTCTGAGCTATGGCCATTACATAAATCTCAGTTCATTTTCCGTGAAACTACATAGCATTCAAATAACAAGTTTATCTTGAAGAATAAAAGAGGTTAGGTTTTTTCAATGAAAATTTCTTTCAAGGGATAGTTCACCCCGAAATGAAATTTATGTCATAATTTATTCACCCTCAAGTTGTTCCAAACCTGTACAAGTGTGAAAATATTTTAAAGAATGTTGGAAAACCAGACAGTTGACCTTAGCCATTGATTTCCATAGTAGGAATAGGAAATAATGTCAATGGCTATACTGTCAACTGTCTGGTTACCAACATTCTGCACTCTTCTTCTTCAATATTCTTTTGTGTTCAGCAGAAGAAATAAATGTATACAGATTTGGAACAATTTGAGGGTGAATGAATGATGAAAAGTTTCATTTTGTGGTGAACTATCCCTTTAAAGCTGCAGATTCACCTTATGTAGACCTTAATCTCTTTAAATATAACAATTTAAAAATAATAGCCATGCCAGTTACTTTCTCAATAAACACAAGATTTAGTTTTTTGTGATTGTGTTTCAGTGGAAACAGGCTTAACTGAAAGGAGATAAGTTACATTCCCCTAATTGAATACAGATTCATGAATATGAATGATTACCTGATTAAGCAGTGAACATTGAAATATCCATCTCAACCAAAATGATGGTTTGGATCAAAACACAACATTGTATCAATGTCACCATGCTATCTGGGATCCTTTAGAAATCACCTCAATTTTCCTTCATGCATAGAGTGCAACATCAATTAATATTGAAATTATAGTCGGTTTCTAAAAAAGAAATGTTTCATTAGTCTTTACTCATAACAGCTCCAGTGTTTGTATCAAAGACCATTCCTGAGTCACATACAGGGATAGTGTAAATATGACACAATATTTCTGATAGCTTCTGCACCATCTAGCAGACTTGATGTTTGGACAGAAACACATCAGCTAATCCCTATGGAGAAGGATTTTGGTTCAGTTCTGGAAACCTCCATCTGCTGTCTCAGTGTGACAGTGAGTGTGAATAATTAGCACACACACACTCGACCAATAGAGACTCCTGCCTGCATGTCATTACCCAGAAAATGTTCCATTAAAACAGCGATCCCCAGAGCACACTTTAATCAGAGCTGCACGGCCTACATTCACTCAACAGCTCTACCCTCATATCCTTCAGACTAACTTTGTTTTTAGGACAAATATTTTATTTCTTTAATGATTTTCTGATTGGATGAATGGTTAGATGGATGGATGGACAGAGCGATGGATTGATGAATAAATGGTTAGATGATGGATGTAAGAAAAGATGTATAGACTGAACTACAGACATGGATAGATGGATGAATGGAAGAATAAATGATGGACTGATGAATAGATGATATATGATGGCTGGATGGATGTAAGAAAAGAGATATGAACTGATCTACAGACATGGATGGATGGATGGTTGCATTGAAGGATGAATAGATGGATAGAAGAATAGATGGATGGATGGATGGATGGATGGATGGATGGATGGATGGATGGATGGATGGATGGATGGATGGATGGATGGAAGAAAAGATTTATGGACTGATCTACAGACATATGGATGGATATGGATGGATGGACAGAGCAATGGATTGATTAATAGATGGATATATGCTGACTGGATGGATGGACAGATGGATGGATGTAAGAAAAGATGTAAGGACTGAACTACAGACATATATGGATGAATGGAAGGATAAATGATGGATTGATGAATAGATGGATATGATGGATTGATGAATAGATGGTTATATGATGGCTGGATGGATGTAAGAAAAAATGTATGGACTGATCTACAGAGATGGATATATTCATGAATGGAAGGATAAATGATGGATGGATGGATGGACGGAGCAATGGATTGATTAATAGATGGATATTTGATGGATGGATGTAAGAAAAAATGTATGGACTGATCTACAGAGATGGATATATTCATGAATGGAAGGATAAATGATGGATGGATGGATGGATGGATGGATGGATGGATGGATGGATGGATGGATGGACGGAGCAATGGATTGATTAATAGATGGATATTTGATGGATGGATGTAAGAAAAATTTATGGACTGATCTACAGAGATGGATATATTCATGAATGGGAGGATGGGATGGATAAATGATGGATGGATGGATGGATGGATGGATGGATGGATGGATGGATGGATGGATGGATGGATGGATGGATGGACGGAGCAATGGATTGATTAATAGATGGATATTTGATGGATGGATGTAAGAAAAGATGTATTGACTGAACTGCAGACATGGATGAATGGATGAATGGAAGGATAAATGATGGATGATAGATGAATGGATGGGTGGATGAATAGAGCGATGGGTTAATGAATAGATGGATATATGATGAATGGATGAATGCAAGAAAAGAGATATGACCTGATCTACAGACATGGATGGATGGATGGTTGCATTGAAGGATGAATAGATGGATAGAAGATTAGATGGATGAATAAATGAATGGAAAGATGGACAGGCAGAAGGATGAATGGATGGATAGATGATGGCTAAAAGGATGAAACTGGATGGATGGATGGATGGATGGATGGATGGATGGATGGATGGATGGATGGATGGATGGATGGATGGATGGATGGATGGATGGATGGAAGAAAAGATTTATGGACTGATCTACAGACATATGGATGGATATACATGGATGGATGGATGAAAGGATAGGTTAAATGGCCAGATGGAATGACAGGTGTCCACAGCATATGTGTTAAATGTGTGTGTGCGTGCGTGCGTGTGTGTCTTCAGGTGGACCCTTGGGTGACTCAGGATGGTAAAGACCCTATGCCTTTAGAAGAGGAGCACTGTACCGCGGTAGAAGTCACTGAAGAGGAGGTGCAGAACTCAGTGAAGTTTGTTCCCAGTCTGTCTGCTGTGGTAAGTGAAACATAGAAAGAACAAGGGTTTTTATGTGTAAAAACACGAGCTGCTGAACTGTAGTTACATGAACACACACAAGCCAAATGCGTTTAGTGCATCGTACTGCTGCCAATGAGCAGAGGAATAAGAAGGTTAAGACACAATTGACTTCAACCAAACAACTGAAACCTCACCACATGTCAAACTGACCCTGCTTCTGAACTGTCAGCTTTTCCTTGATTACGTTCCTGGAATTAGTCCTTCTCGGCATTTTTAGTGTATTGTTAGCTGACCGCTGTTCTTTTTTCTCTACTTTGTATTTGTAAATGTTGTATTTCTGCATGCCCTGATCTGTATTCTCTTAATATGTACAGTAAGTTAAATCTTTCCTGTGATGCTGTAGATATTGGTGAAAGCCATGTTAAGGAAGCGTTCCTTTGGAAATCCATTTGAGTGTCCCAGCAGGAGAGAAGAGAGATCCATGTCTGCACCAGGCAGTCTTCTCATGTAAGTGTTCCAAACTGACAAACTACAACACAACCGATGACCAACTGGAAACCATAGTAATATAGCTGCACAAATACTAATGACTCTCCTTTTCCTCACAAGCCTTTTGTAAGAGGCTGAAATATTTTCAGCATTGCATCCCTTTCATTCTTTGCTTTTTTCACTCTCACATTCAAGGTCACAGCATGATATTTCAGACGTCATGTCTATCTATTTGAACAGGAAGGTGTGCTAATAGTCACCCATTACTTCTCCTGCCGCCAACATACGTTTCCATAGTAGCATGATTCAGTCGTTTTTTTCTTTGCAGTAGCATTCAAATCTCTGGGACTTGATGTTTTAGCTATTCCTGTCTGGAACTTTCTCCTTTATCAATAGCAGCTCCTGGCCGTAAATTTAGATAGGGCAGATTTTTGGTCTTAGCGCTGGTTTATGATAAACATTTCGTATGCTTTATATTCACATTTTTGAACACATCAAACACAATTTTGACAGAATTCTAATGTCCTTGCATTCTCTAATGGTGATTGAAAGACTTCTTAGACCATCTTATTGCCTCGAATGTTGTTTTACAATGTTGCATGTTGTGTAGGAATTCCAGTGAGGAAGACAAAGTCATGTCTATTCTAAGAACAAACACAACTTAACTTATTTATTTGATATGCTACTCCACGTAGAACAGACATGCCAACTTGTTACTGACCTGATGCAGGCTAATATACACATAGCTGAAGCATACGGATATCGTCAAGGTAACGTGAAAATAAGCAGGCTGTCTGAAATCTGCCCTAATGGCTCTCAATTAGAGCATGCTGCAGTTCCATTTTCCACCACAGATTTACATTGGACATTTCTGGGGGCGCTGTAGAGCTGGCGAGAGCTCATGCACCCGCTGCCCAGCTTAGTATCATGATACATGCCTGCCGAAGCCATACGTTAAATTTGAATATATCCTGCTCACGTTACGACTTAAAATTGTAAATATTTGTTCACTGAACACATTTACAATTTATTATTAATTACATATAATTACATGTTTGGATGGATATTTGCCCTTACAAATGAGTAGGAACATTATGTAAATTTTTATTTAAATATGGACATTTACAGTTATACATGTATATTTCATCTTGCCATTTTCAGCATTTATATATACATATATACAAGTTCTAAAAAGGTCACAACAGCCTGGATGTTGTTTGCTCCATCCTTCCGTTATTCTCAGAGGCTTTTTGCTGTTAATGTATCTGCCCACTAGACTGACAGTAAGTGTCTCCATGAAGTCATCTCTGTCCCCACTCTGCTGCTTTTCCCACATTAGAGGGGGTTTGTTCAAGGACAGCAGAATGTTCTCTCACTCTTCCTCTCTGTGTGCTGTCTGTTAGATGCCTGTCAGAATCAGCAGAGGGTTGCTCCCTGTCTTCTGAATGCCCTGGATCAATACAAACAATCTGGTTATCTCTGTATGCATCACAGATAGACCAAAGTCAGCCTTGCGAATATTTTAATGCAGTGCTGAATGCTCTCTGTTATAGGTTGTATTGTTTTTTCCATCTGTGCCATATGCAGTTATTGTTTGTACAATCAAAACTGAAAGGTCATTTGATTGTCTGTAAACAAATTATATGCTTGTTTGGTGTGGCCTCTCTGTGTTGGCAAAGGTGCAATCTGATTGGGAATGAGCTGGATCAATACAGTGACTCAGCAGACCGGTGACTTCATTTGCAAGAGGCAGTTGATTGTGTTTTCATTTACCTCTATAATTTTTTATTAGCCATTTGTCAGCTAGTTTTTCCCTCTGAGTAATAGCATTTCTGATTAAGTGGATAAAAAGCAGCAGCGCCCCCGGTTGGTAGAAAACCATCATCGTAATTTTTAAAAAATCCCTCCGTTCCTTTAAATCTCCAACTGTCAGGGGTGCCTATTTGCATGTCATCCATAATTCAGTGTCAGGTTGAATACACTACCTCCCGCACGGTTAATAACCTTTTTCATCTAAACACACACTTACTGTACATACCGAACACACTCTCCCTCCCTTTCTGAAGCATTCATCTGCAGTCATTACTCTGTGGTGGCAACACGTAACTTCTTGTGATACTCATGAAGATTGCATTAAGAGTATTCTACATCTCTCTTAAATATTAATTTTGTCAGAATATTGACACTTCAATAACATGTTTTAGTACACGCACATTATAATATAGTAAAGGCACCATATCGGCTAGTGATGTAAAAAAAATAAATTATCTGCTGATATTGGATGTATATCTAATACACAACATTTCATTGTCCCTGCTCATGTCTACCTATTTTGCCTGCCATCTAGTGCTCACATAAATAACATTTTTAAATGTAATCTCAATCCATCTTTCATGCTTTAAAATATAATGCAGTGATGTGTGTGTGGGTGTGTATTTTTATATATATATAAAAACACCTGTTCAATTTCTCATTAATGCAATTATCTAATCAACCAATCACATGGCAGTTGCTTCAATGCATTTAGGGGTGTGGTCCTGGTCAAGACAATCTCCTGAACTCCAAACTGAATGTCAGAATGGGAAAGAAAGGTGATTTAAGCAATTTTGAGCGTGGCATGGTTGTTGGTGCCAGACGGGCCGGTCTGAGTATTTCACAATCTGCTCAATTACTGGGATTTTCACGCACAACCATTTCTAGGGTTTACAAAGAATGGTGTGAAAAGGGAAAAACATCCAGTATGTGGCAGTCCTTTGGGCGAAAATGCCTTGTTGATGCTAGAGGTCAGAGGAGAATGGGCAGACTGATTCAAGCTGATAGAAGAGCAACTTTGACTGAAATAACCACTCGTTACAACCGAGGTATGCAGCAAAGCATTTGTGAAGCCACAACACGCACAACCTTGAGGCGGATGGGCTACAACAGCAGAAGACCCCACCGGGTACCACTCATCTCCACTACAAACAGGAAAAAGAGGCTACAATTTGCACAAGCTCACCAAAATTGGACAGTTGAAGACTGGAAAAATGTTGCCTGGTCTGATGAGTCTCGATTTCTGTTGAGACATTCAGATGGTAGAGTCAGAATTTGGCGTAAACAGAATGAGAACATGGATCCATCATGCCTTGTTACCACTGTGCAGGCTGGTGGTGGTGGTGTAATGGTGTGGGGGATGTTTTCTTGGCACACTTTAGGCCCCTTAGTGCCAATTGGGCATTGTTTAAATGCCACGGCCTACCTGAGCATTGTTTCTGACCATGTCCATCCCTTTATGACCACCATGTACCCATTCTCTGATGGCTACTTCCAGCAGGATAATGCACCATGTCACAAAGCTCGAATCATTTCAAATTGGTTTCTTGAACATGACAATGAGTTCACTGCACTAAAATGGCCCCCACAGTCACCAGATCTCAACCCAATAGAGCATCTTTGGGATGTGGTGGAACAGGAGCTTCGTGCCCTGGATGTGCATCCCACAAATCTCGATCAACTGCAAGATGCTATCCTATCAATGTGGGCCAACATTTCTAAAGAATGCTTTCAGCACCTTGTTGAATCAATGCCACGTAGAATTAAGGCAGTTCTGAAGGCGAAAGGGGTCAAACACAGTATTAGTATGGTGTTCTAATAATTCTTTAGGTGAGTGTGTGTATATATATATATATATATATATATATATATATATATATATATATATATATATATATATATATATATATAAAACACACACACACACACTATATTGCCAAAAGTATTGGGGGACACCTCTAAAACATTGATTTCAGGTGTACCAATCACTTCCATGGCCACAGATGTATAAAATCAAGCACCTTGGCATGCAGACGCTTCTACAAACATTTGTAAAGGAGTGGGTCGCTCTCAGGTGCTCAGTGAATTCAAGCGTGGTACAGTGATAGGTTGCAACCTATGCAATAAGTCGATTCATGAAATTTCCTCACTACTAAATATTCCACGGTCAACTGTTAGTGGTATTATAACAAACTGGAAGCAAATTGGAACAACAGCAACTCAGCCATGAAGTGGTAGGCCATGTAAAATCACAGAGCGGGGTCAGCGCATGCTGAGGCACACAGTGCGCAGAAGTCACCAACTTTCTGCAGAGAAAATAGCTACAGACCTCCAAACTTCGTGTGGCCTTTAGATTAGCTTAGCAGAACAGTTCGTAGAGAGCTTCGTGGAATGGGTTTCCATGGCTGAGCAGCTGCATCCAAGCCTCCCAACTTTGTGGGAACATGGCCTCTTCCTGTTCCAACATGACTGCACACCAGTGCACAAAGCAAGGTCTATAAAGATGTGGATGAGCGAGTTTGGTGTGGAGGAACTTGACTGACCTCAACCCTTTTGGATGAATTAGAGCTTTACTGCGAGCCAGGCCTTCTCGTCCAACATCAGTGCCTGTCCTCACAAATGAGCTATTAGAAGAATGGTCAAAAATTCCCATAAACACTCCTTTGTGAAAAGCCTTCCCAGAAGAGTGGGCCAACTCCACATTAAACCTTACGGATTAAGAATGGGATGTCATTAAAGTTCATGTGCATGTAAAGGCAGGCATCCCAAAGGTTTTGGCAATATAGTGTGTATATATACTCTTTATAAGTATGTATATGCTTACATAAATTATAAATGTATCATTTATATAACCTCAAAATAATTATAAGCCTATTGGTATCAGCCACTAATTTCCATATCAGTGCATTTTGTCAGCCTATTGCTGTATATTAAACGAAATATGTTTATTTGTTGTCATTTTGTTGCATTGTGCCACATTTAGCTTTCTGTGTAAAAGTTGTCGCTTCAGGCCTGGTTAGGACACGCTATAACACTATACACATCACTGAGCCAACCCTGTCTGGGAGCATGGGGAAAGAAATTGCCATATCACTACACATTTGTTGGATGTGAAGAAAATGTGGCTGCACATTATTACATTTCGGGACCTTTTTTTCTGGCCTCCAGCACCTTTTAAATTCGCTCTCATTTTTTAGCCACAGAGCGCAGGTTGAGTGTGGGTAACCTATTCTTATGCTCGTGAAGCACAGACTGGAGTTAGTTGATCATATTTCCTGTTGGTGTTTGTCAAATACAGGGGTTAAACGCTGTTTCTTCTGGACAAATATGCTTGGCATTTGATGAGTTTTTTGATAAGCATCTGGCACATGCTTTAGTAGTTGATGCTAATGCTGTCCATTACCATAAATTGACTTTTATCACAGAACTTGACATAAATTTAGTCTAATGTTGACTATTAATGTAACTGGCATTCTGACCAACAATAACTTGCCATAGTCTCTATAATGACCTGGTTCCTGCTGCTTATCTTCACATGAAACCGCTGACGCTCTCCTCCCTTTCCTCCACTCTCTCTCTCTCTCTCTCTCTCCACTCTCTCTCTCTCTCTCTCTCTGCTGCAGGGACTCTTGGCCATTCCGGCCCTCTTTTAAACTGCAGCCCTCGTTAAGGTAACTCATTGTGACAGGTGGTCATTGTCATTTGTCACTCAAGCCCTGTGTCAGATTCCCTGCCCTTCTACATGCATTCCCACGGGTCAGTGAAAGAGTCATACATCAGCCTCCATCCTGTCCTTGTGTGGCATTTCCCTTGCTTCATGGCAGTGAAAGTATTTGAAAGCCAGTGAAACATGTCATGTTGTGGTCTTTCATTGAATCCAACTATGTAGATTCCTCTGTATGCAGTTGTGTCTGTTGCAGAGAACCTTCCCATCTGTGTTTCCTCCAAGATTGTTTGTCGATGTGCCAGTTTTCTAGTTTTCAGTGTTTAATACTGGATAGATTAAACCACAGAAGGTTGACTTATATTCTGACTTTATAACTCGCAACTGAGAAAAAAGTCTAAATAGCGAGAGGTAAACAATTGTGAGATGAAGAGTTGATGATGAAGATTATGAGTTTCAATTATCTTTTAAAATGTTTTATTTTGTGGTGGAAACAAGCTTCCATAGCAATGTGCTTTACAATCATATACTTTTACTTAAATGCGCTTTATTAAAAAATATTGGCTTAATTTATTTGGCAACAGCTGGCTAAACTCTCCAGTTTTGTTCTGATCAGACAAATCATTTTAAAAATATATATATATATATATATATATATATATATATATATATATATATATATATATATATATATATATATATATATATATATATATATATATATATATATATATATATATATATATATATAATTTTCTATAATGTCAAAGCTGAATTCCCATCAGCCATTACTCCAGTCTTCAGTGTCACATGACACTATATCTATATATATATATATATATATATATATAATTTTCTGTAATGTCAAAGCTGAATTCCCATCAGCCATTACTCCAGTCTTCAGTGTCACATGATATTTCAGAAATCAGTCTAATATGCTGATTTGGTGCTCAAAAAATGTGTATCTGTTTTTTTAAATCCTACTGCCCCCAAACTTTTGAACAGTATTATAAAATATATAAAGTACCAAGTTGCTACAATGACACTTTTGAGGTAAAATGAATAACTGTTTTTATGTCATCAAAAATATTAATTTCTACTTGAGGCACTTGATAGGCACTTGATAGCAACTAAATAGATATTCTCAAGCACAATGTCTTCGGAAAAAATCACAAAGTATTCATACATTTTCTGCTAATTTCTTCTGTACAACCACTCACAGTGCAGTTTTTTTTTTTTTTTTTTTATCATTTTTGAAAACTGTGGTATCATTGATTTCAGATTTATTTGCCCTAAATGAACTTCAAAAGTTAAACTGCTGTTGGTTGCTTTGCATCTTGATTTTGCAGCCTCTCTCTATCAATTATATTTCAATTAAATTTTAAACTTTAAAAAATTCTATCTTTTCAATCTTCATTGCCATGATTTTTGGCCAAAGCATCTGTGGTTATATGGGTGATTCTTGGCCTGAATAATCTGTATAGTGCACCAGACTTTATAGACTATCGATAGTCAAAAGTCTGGCTTTTTGAGATCAACTACTTCAAAGCATGGATCATTTAGAAAGATAATGATTCATCTCTCTCTGTTTTTCTTTCTCTCTCAGAAAGGGGAGCAGTGGAGAGGCTGGTAGAGAAGTCGAGCTCGAGGACTTGCATGAGGACGAACCACCCACCTCTTGAGTGTCTCCATAGATCCCAAAGCCTTCCTCATTGTCTGCGCTTCTCCATTCAGACACTTCCAACCCTTCGAGCAGATGACGATCATGACCCAAACCGCTACACTACACTCTGTTTTCGCTGACTTGAGGCTCACCTTGACATTGAACTGGATTCTGCTATTGCTTGTCATCATTCAGGCTTTTTGCTTTTTTTCAGTCTTGCACAAGAATCACTTTCATTGCTTTTAAGTCCACTGTAGTAAATGTTCTCAGAAAACCTGGCTTTGATATTCCGGTGGAAAATCATACTTTCTCCTTCACGCAGTTTGGATCTTTTCACCTTTGTTCCCGGCTAAACAAGTATATTTTGGATGGAATCTACACTGGGCCAGGTTTGTTTGAAAGACAGACTAGACTATGGCATAAGCTTTCTAGAGCAAAAGACTTTTACAAAATATGCTAATATTAACTTGGTACAGCACCTCATAAAGCTAAAAACAGTGGTGGCCGTTGATGCAGTGTGCTGCCATCGTAACATTTATACATGTGTGTAAAATAATAGCTATGGTGTCATTTTGTATATGTCAATGTGCAATTCTTAACCCTATCTGTCATGGTATGCCTGAAATATGGCCTTTTCCATATTATGGTGTTTCCATATCTCTGTTGCTTTCCATTTCTTTCATACTATCAAAATGCTCTCATTTCATTCAGATACAATGTATAACCAGACACACACACACACACACACACACAGTGTTGTAGTGTGAATCAAAGGGGCTTATGTAACCACTAGACACTAAAAGAGCTCTTTATGTATAAATGTCTGCACATTCAGTCAATTCTAACAAGCAGGGCTTTCTCACGAAACGTACAGCATTTGGTATAAGCATTATCTAGAACAGGGCTTTTTCTCCGTATTTGTGAATGTCAGAAATCCCACATTTGGACCGCACTGGATGCAGGGCTCTCGTGTCGCAGCGCTTTGTTTCTACAGGAACAGAATGTGTCATTGTTTACCGAGTCTTCACATTCCAAAAGGCCTATTTGTCAGTCAGCAATGCTAACGGGTGCTCAAACTCACATGCAAACATGCCACCGAGGCGAGCAAGTGTTCGCTGATGCGGAAGGAGAGGGAGTCACTTTCACTCAAAACAGACAAGCCAATTGAGGGAAGGATCTGAATATGGTGTTTAGCTGTTGAACGAAAGTGAACTGCCATTCAATGTCATCACGGTCCCTCTTGGCCTGTATTAACTCCATCCAAAACAATACGCCCTTGTTTACATCGGATCGTCTGCCAGGCGAACCAATCATCCCGTGTTTTTCAACCATGTATTGAAAGTACAAAGAGATTCTCGGTGGACAACCATTGTAAATACACATTGGCGATTGAGATATTTAATTATGAGCACAGATCACTCATATTAAATAGATTTTCACTGTGAAATCCTCACTGAGCATGTATCAGTTTTAAAAAGACAGTTCACCCAAACATTTTATAGTTATCATTTACCAAAGGTCTGTTCATACCAACACAAATGGCCGGCAAAAATTCTGTCCAATTTTCACTTGCAGTTTGTCTCTTCAGACCAGTGTGTTAAACACCGTACAGTTCATTCAAGAACGTTGTGCAACTTTACTGCAACAATGGTGCTGTGAACTTCACATTGTTGAAAATCCAACTTTTAGTTAATCTTGATAAGCGCTAATTGTCACAGTTGTAAACACCATGGCTTTCTTCTTCTATAAGGGGGCTTGGCATTATGGTGGCTTTATTTCCAGGCAAATCATTAAATAATGCGACACAAGTCTCCCGGAAATCCTGGAGAAATTAACTAATCAAATGACGGCCTCGAAACTCCCAAAGTGTTTCCCATTTTGTGTGCTATATGCATCATATATTCAGACAACAGTCCGTGGGTGTGACGTCTGAGGCTGAGACTATGTGCAAACTTTCTGACACAAAAAGTGATTCTTCTTCTGCTATTTATTGTTGTTAAGCAAAATAGTCTTTTCGTGAGTGCCACCAAGTCATCATTTTATATAACAGCAGCAGCTCTGGGCATGTGACCAAAAGCACCATTTTTTTTGGTTGTCCAGTTCTCTTCGCACTGCAATGGAAGACAATTTGGAAACCCTCTACGCCATTGATGGCATGCAAATGTCTGTGTAGGTCTGAATAGATTCATTAACAGCAGTTCATTCAAATTAAAATGTTTATTGCACCAAATATTCTTCTTAGTGTGAACAGCACTTTATCCTTATATCAATCCAAACATGTATGACTTTTTTTTAATTTATGAAACTCGAAAGGAGATATTTAGCAGAATGGCCAAGCTGCTTGTTTCTCATATAATAAAAAAGGAAACACTGTGGTCACCATTCACTATCATTAGCTACATGGACACTTTTCAATAGAAATGAAATTATTCCGACTGATGAATCTGAATATATTGTTTACATGATCGCTAAATAAGTGATCTGGTTGATGCTCGTGTTTACAGTAGCCTATATGTAACAAGCTTCTAATCAGATTTGATCTTTTGACACACTTTACAGACTATTAGCGGAAGGAAAACTTTAGAAGTTTAATTTCTGAAACTATATTCAACAACAACAGCTCGTTCCGTGCATCATACGCCATGCATATTACATCACTACACATGTATAGAACTTTCCAGTTTCGGTTTTCAATCGATCAAATGTTTACATGTCCCATTGAACAGATTCGAAAAGGTTACAATCCTTACAATCCAAATGAAATTTCAATCGGATTTGGCCAATTCATTTTAATTGACGTGGTTACATGGCTTTTTTAATTCTGACTGTGCTACTAGTCTGATTACAAACAGATTATTAGGGTCCATATAAATGCAGCTGGACTATTTTGAGGTGAACTGTCCCTTTAATTCATTTCAAGAGAATAAAACTGGACTCAATTAGGTCATCTGCAAATTATTTCTAGTAAGCAGCAAGTGCTTGGAGGAAACCTTTAACCGATGTCAGTCATTTAGATGACTCATTATTGCTTATGTGAAGACAGATTGATAAACTGCAGTGAACCGCTTTCATTATATTCTCACTAATATCCTGTGCAGATGGTGGTCCATTTTTTTTTTTTTTTTTTTGACTCCTACACATTCTTCCCTTGTTCTCTCTCTTCCCCCATCTCTTTCTGACCCTCTCTTATGCACACACTCCTTCTATATTGGTTCTTGCCCGTACCATTTTCTCTTTAAACTGAATTACACAGGAAAAATAATTTTCAGTGCCAAACGACCAGTCTTTTTTGGTCT